>VXBI01007222.1:873365-1251960 GCA_013397375.1 Toxostoma redivivum
GGGAGTTGGCGGCTCAGCCAGGGAAGATGGCAGGAGGAGCGCAAGGCCGGGCGGGTCGCAGCATCCGCGGCTGCAGCCCGCGTCCACCACCCTTGTTTGCGGGAAGAGCCTAAGTTGGTGCGGCGCGGCCACCGCGGAGCCGGCGAGGAGGGCCCGGGGCGCAGGGGATGGACCGCGGCGGCGGGGAGCGAGCGCGCAGCGCCCGCGTGAATGATCGCGGAAGGAAGGGGAGCCAGCGTGCGAAAAGGAAAGGAGAAAAAAAATTACGTATTTTTAGCTAAAGGATGCCAGACCGGGGCCCGGGGGCGCCCGGCGAGCGCCGCCCCGCCGCGGGAGCGCCGTAGGAGCGGAGGCTGGCGCCGGAGCGGGGCGGGCGCCCCGGCCGAGCTCGCTCCCCGCAGCAGCGGCAGCCCCGGCGCCCAGAGCCTTTTCTTGCCTCCCGGCGATTAATGGAATGATGTTGCGGAAAAGGCAGAGCGATCCTGCCGGGCTCAGTCGGGACTGCTCGGGCGGCGGCGGAGGCGGCGGCAGCGGGGTAGCGAGCGGCATGCGAGTGCCCCCCCGGCGCTATGGCTAGCGGTGGCTCCGGCAAGTCCAGCAGCGAGGTCTCCGGCGGCGGCATCCCCAGCAGCAGCTCCCTGCAGAGGAAGAAGCTCATCTCTATCTGCGACCACTGCAAGATCAAGATGCAACTGGTGGCCGATCTGCTTTTGCTGTCGAGCGAGACCAGGCCGGTGAACACCGAGAGTCTGTCTGTCTTCGGTGAGTCCTTTGAGAAGTGCAGGGACACGATCATTGCCAGGACCAAAGGACTCTCCATCTTGACCCATGACGTCCAGAGCCAGCTCAACATGGGACGCTTCGGGGAGGTGGGAGAAAGCCTGATGGAGATGGGGGAGCTGGTGGTGTCCCTGACTGAGTGCTCTGCCCACGCTGCCTACCTGGCTGCAGTGGAGACTCCAGGGGCCCAGCCTGCCATGCCTGGCTTGGTGGATCGCTACAAGGTGACCCGATGTAGGCATGAGGTGGAGCACGGCTGTGGGGTCTTGAAGACCACCCCTTTGGCAGATATGAGCCCTCAGCTCCTGCTGGAGGTTTCTCAGAACATGTCCAAGAACTTGAAATTCCTGACAGACGCCTGCGTACTGGCCAGCGAGAAATCCAAGGATAAATTTGCTAAGGAGCAGTTCAAACTCAGTGTCAAATGTATGAGCACCAGCGCCTCTGCCCTCTTGGCCTGTGTCAAGGAGGTCAAGACCTCACCCAGCGAGCTGACCAGGAACCGGTGCGTCTTGTTCAGCGGACCTTTGGTGCAGTCTGTCTATGCTCTGGTGGGCTTTGCCACTGAGCCCCAGTTTTTGGGTAAAGCTGCCACCATTAATCCAGAGGGCAAAGCTGTGCAAACTGCCATCCTAGGAGGAGCCATGAGTGTGGTATCTGCTTGTGTGCTCCTGACCCAATGCCTCAGGGATATAGCCCAACACCCCGAAAGTAGCACCAAAATGAGCGATTACAGGGAAAGGTTGAGGAACTCGGCTTGCGCCGTCTCGGATGGTTGCAACCTGCTATCTCAGGCACTAAGAGAAAGATCTTCACCCAGGACTTTACCGCCAGTGAACTCCAATTCTGTGAATTAACCCCCACATCTTCTGTTTAGATCCCAGTCATTGCTAAAGGAAAATAATATCCCACCTCCTCACCCCTTTTTTGTATACCAAAGAATTTGCTTGGATGAGCCCAATCCTTTGATTTCATGTGGTGAAGAAGCAGAACATAGTCAAACTATATGTACTAATAAAGGTAGCCAGTTTTGGCTTCTTTTTATTTTACTTTAAAGTTAAGCAAGTATCTGCAGATAAATTTTCCTTTATTCAACAAAGTCTTCACACAAGTGGTAAAACTGTTTCAAAGTTTTTTATATCTGGGGAGGTGGGGGTATCTTAGAAAAAGAAGAAAAAAAAGAGCTTTAATCGCGCTGGGTGCGGTTTCTAAAGTTTGTCTTGTCTTGTCTTCCGAAATCTCCCTTCTAAATTTTGCTGTTCGGTTGTGCAGGAAAAAGGTTACCTCAGTTCTTACTCATTTAAAAAAATGAAAAAACCCAACAACACATAGATGATGGATGTAGCTACTATTTTGTTTGTTTTTGTTTTGTATGACTTTTTTTATTTTGCATCAAGTGTTAGGTTAGAAGTGCATTCGGTGTGTAGGAGTGGAAGGACTGGAGGTTGTGATTATGTTTTCCATGTGTTGATTTCCAAACTGGGGGAAAAGCTACTGTGAGTGTTTAAACAAACAAACAAAATTACACTATAACAAAAGTGATTTTTAATTTTTTTCCAATGTCAGTTTTTATCTTGCATGTACTGGAGTATTTATTTCATCTATTAAAATGTTATGTTTCTCAGATGCCTTTCTGTGAATCTCTTAATACTTGAATAATTGAACAACTAGGTCTGTTTGTATTGTATGTCATTTCCCCCAGGGAATGGGTGGTACAAACGTAAGTTCTCGACAGCAGCATACAGGCTTCAATTCAGTTTTTTTATTTTCATAAATACTGTCCCTCTCCCAGTACTACCCCTCCTCCTCAGGAGGCTCTGACACAGCTATTCCAGTTGTATCTGTGGACATCTGGGCAGTGCTGCACACACTGGGATTGCTGTGCACTGGCATTGCTTGGCATTGGGACTGCTCTGCAGAGCACTGGTGGTTGCTGCAGCAGGGCACAGCCTGGCTTTGTTTGTCTTTATCAGCATTCAGTGTAACCTTTTGAGAAGGTTTTGTATTCTAATTCTTGCAGGTGTTGTGGGCCATCTGTGTGTTAAATCTATGAGTTTCAGTATTATTTCTTGAAAAACTTAACTGCTGGTTAGCCCGGCATGTGCCGTGTGTCTTCTTGGGATTGTGAGGGTTTTTTGGAGTGGGTGCTGTAATTCCTCAGAAGTTTGTGTTGGACCTCCTCAATAGAGATCTCTGTCAAAGCAGTTTGAGTTTGATGTTGAAGATTACAGGAGACTATGGCTAACTTTTGAGGTGCAGCCGATCTCCAGTTGAGTTCCTTGGGAGGTGTGAGTGGAGCTTAGTGCATACTGCAGTAGTTCCCAGAGTTGCAATGATGAATGTTGTCAGCCTGGTCTTTGTGGCCCTGTGAGATCTGTTGCCTTCTCTGTGTTCTGTTAAAGGTAACTGGAAGAGCAAGTCTGGAAAGGAGGTTTTGTTCCTCTGTCCTGCTCCATTGCATAATTGTAGGGGTTTTTTTATAGGTCTGCAGATCGAACTATGTTGAAAGCTATTGGAGGAAGCACCTTAAAAATGTTGTTACTGTGGCTTAAACCTTAATGAATACTATTTATTCCTTTGAAGAAGGAAACCTTTGGGCTTTGGGTATGGAATGGACCTGGAGTAGTGAAAAGTATTTGTTTTATAGCATTATTGTTTCTCTTGTATATGAGGCTTTTGCTTAAGTAGAGTGAAATGGTACTGGGTAGTGGACAGATACATCTGTTGGAAGAGATACAAGCTATATCTCGATCTTCAAGGTTAGAGAAAAATTAAGTACAGTGGACCTCTGTGTTAGGTTTTGTTTATGTTTAAATGGAACTTTTTTGGCTTTAGAGAATTGTACGAAGACTTCACTGCTGTAATCAGCCCAGGCTACACTCCTGCAGGGAGTGATGTTCTCGCCATGCAGTGTGCGCTGCAGAGGCATGGGTGTCCACAGCTGTGTGGTGAAATATACAAGTCCTCTCGCTGTTTTTTAATAAATAAATATATGCACACAGTGTTCTAACTTTGACTGAGATGCCTCCACAGGTATTTCCTAAGAGGCTCTCACGTGTGCACACAAATGTTTTCCCATCTGTATGGCAGGAGCAAGCTGTAGGAATCCGGAGGGACCCGTAGGAGGCCAAGGCCATCTCCAGGGAGGTCCTGTGGCTCTGTGCTGGTGGCAGTCTCTGCTCAGCTGTCCTGTGTATCTCCCTCCCTGGTGGGTGTCTCCGTGGGAGCTGAGGCACCTCCCAGGCCAGCGTTGCTCCTTTTCCTGCTGGAAGGAGGAAAAGGGGCAGCAGCAGGCGCAAGGCGTCCAGGATGTGCTATCTCCTGCCGCAGACAGGAGGTGAGGAGCCCACTCCACCCTTCCTCTGCACGGACCCTGCATGGGGCACCTTCGTGTGGGACGTGCAGGGCTGCCGCTGGGGAGCTGCAGAAACAGCTATGGGGAGCATCCTTTAGCTCCAGGTCTTTTCTGGGACCTACATTGGTGAGGCCTCCTCCTTCCAGATACAAACCAGAGAATTCTGAAGGGCAGCTCTGCAGCACGTCTGACAAAAAAAGTAATGTCCCACTGGCTCTTTTGATGTTCCTACTTAATAGGTTTTGGTGCTGCTGAACTAATTAGATGCTTTTTGATTCATTTATACATTATTGAGGTTATATGGATCACAGTACAGCCTGCTTATTACCTCTGCTTATGAAAGGCACTGTATTATTAATGATGATAATGCTGATTTTTGTTGTGGTAAGATCTTGTTTGAAGTGGCCCTAGTGCAATTTTTGTTTTAACAAGGTTGCTATAGATTCTTCATCCCCTTTCTTATTATATTTTTAAGTGAGGTACATGCATACATATGTAAATAAGTACGTATCTTCTTTTTTTAATACTGAAAGAAACCAGACTGGCCTAGGTCTCCCTTTGCTTTTGAGTTGTATGAGTTCTGGAAGGATTCAGTTTTATAAATAAAATGGGAAATGTAGCCAGGCCATGATTTTTTAACAGGCTGATTAAAAAAAATACATGTACACAAACAGTAAATTCACCAAAGTAACTTCCTGTAACATTTTAAAATAATAGTAATTTTAACAGTTCAAAATGTTCAATCATTTCTTTTGAGAGTACAACTCACAGAAAGGGAGGCACACGCTGCACCCTGGCCTCAGCTCAACTGTGTATCTGTCAAAAATCTTTGCTACTCATGTAATTAGCACAGCAAAGTTGAAAATTTTTGATGCCAACAAGCACAACTTGTACAATGTGGCATTTTTCTGAGCTGAAAAAAGTGAAGTGCCACTACAAAGTGTGAATATCTGTATCTGTTTTAAACGCTGCAGTGCCATATTTATAGACTTAATGTATATTTTGATAATTTATTTGGAATTTATTCCTATAGAATATTAATTCTGACACAACACATTAGTTCAGTAGGTAGATTTATATTTGTTTACTTTGTACTCTTTGGGCCAGAAGAAACAAAAAATGGATGAGTTTTCAGGGTGCACTTGCAGGACCCATGGAGGTCAGTGATTACCACTTGGCACTGTACTTAGTCCCCTGTTCCCAAATGCTTTCACACCATTTAAGTCAGCAGGTGCTGTGACTTTTTCAACATGGACCTACAGAAGCATGAGATGTTTTCTGATGTGGAGTCTTGAGGGGAAAAAAAAGTTTTAGGGTGCTTATATCACATATGTCATAGACTAATGTAATAGTGCATTTAATAAAATGGTTAACTTATTTCTAAAGACATTATGCAATGCACATATGTAGCCAAAAAAATCGCTGTCCCCACCACAAGAGAAGTAAGCTTGTTTTTTAAATGTAATAATTTTTTAACAAGGAAGAAGCTGCCACCTCTGTATTGTCTGTAAATTTGATACTATCTTGTGGTTGCTGCTTCAGCATAGGGAAGGTCATTATTGATGTAATACAGCAGTTGGGTTTGAGATCAGAGCAATGTGTTCTCTGATTCTAAAAAAAAGGTAAGTTCTGTAAGGCAACCAGTAAACCAACAGCAAAATGCTATTGGAAAGCAAGTACACTATTTAAGGGAACTTACAAATGTAAAGCCATGCTATTTTTCAAAACTAAGAAAGAAAAAAAAAGACCCTGGGTCAGATAATTCCCTTCACTTTTTACCACAGGAAATGATCAAAGTAGCAGAAAATCTGCTCTTTTTGGCCAAACTTCTGTCAGAGACAGAAGGGGTTCAGCCAACACATGGTGTAGGCAGCCTTGCAGTAACAGGGGATGTGGCTGATGGGAAAGGAGGTGGGACCAGAGAAAATTTGTAGGGTAATACCTCATATTAAACCCACAGGAATTTTCCTATTCTAGATAAAACAGTGGCTGATCCAATAAAGCAAATCTCCGACAGCACAACATTTCTTTCGGGGCCGTCAGAAGGCTCTGAGTGAGGACGTGGGGCTGGGACTATTTGGGATGCTCTCTGTTCAGCAGCTGTGTGGCTGTAGGGAACCAGAGGTCTCTACTGTGGCCCTAAGATATGTAAGAAGTACAGGCACAACGTGTACCTGCCAGAACAGTTTGGTGGGAAATGAAGGGGTTGAGTTTTATCTTTCTTTGCTTTCTTCCCTATCGGGCTCTTTGCAGACTTCACAAGCAGAAGCAGATGGTAGGGGCCAGTACATTTTACTTCTTTGTTCTTGCTGCCTGTGAAAGGTGCCAGATGGGCAATGATAAAGATAGAAATTCTCTTCCTGTAGCCCAGGGATAGCGGAAAACACAGAGCTTCAAGGCTGCCCTATCCTCCCAGAATCACCATAACATGTTTTTTTGGGCCCACTGTTTCACTCTTCGATTTTTTGCCAAGAAACTGACAGAAAATCCCAATGGCAACTTGACAGGGGCATTGAGGACCAGTTAAATATTTCCCATATGACACCAAACCACCACCAGCTTTGGATCACTGACAAATGATCCAAAAAGTAGATGGGCTAGGTATGAAGTATAAAGCCAGATCCTTCATATGAATAACTCAGAAAATTAAATACTGTATACTCAGAGATGTTTACTTACTTGGGAATTAGAATTATCATTTTTTATATGTAAGACTAGTTCAAAAGTGTATTTAATTTACATAATTAGCAGCAGTACTCAGAACCATCTTAATGAAGACAGACGTCTATAAACATGAAGGGCCTTGTCCATGACTTTAATTAAATACTAATGTTTTCCAAACTATGTTCAAATGTTAAGGGTTGTTTTTTGTGTGGCAAAGTAAGGAATTACATATTGATTTTCATTAATCTGAATATTTTCCTAGAGCTGGTTTTATTGTACTGGAGTCCTTTGAACCTAAGAGGGTTTTTTATTTTGTTTTTTCAAAACCATGCAGAGTATGATGCTATATTCCAACAAGTCAAAAGCAGCATTTCAAGATTAATGCAGAGGTTCCTGGGGTCTTTTGTCAGCTTGCCAGGCTCTTGTTCCTGTTCTAACATAATTCTTTATAATTTCCTTTTATGTTAATAAAGACTTCTTGTGGCTGTAAGAATTGAAGTTGTCTCACTCCATAGACAGCCTGGTTCTTATGTAGATACTATTTAGATTATTTAGAAATCCTGCTGGTTGCCAGATGGAGCTCTTCTGGGTTTTATGTTAAATACTTGGAAAGCTAAATAGCTTGATTTTCCTCTCCTCCCTCCCTCAATAAAATAAATGCTTGAAAAGTGATTACTAACAACTTGCTTAAATTCAATTTTAAAATCAAATTATTTTCAGGTGAAATGACTGGAAGTGTGAGATGACTCAGAATAGTTGGATTTTGGTTTGACTTACCTACCAAGATCTTAAACCAGAAATTTTTCTCCAGTTTTGTTTGGGCAGCGGGAACCTGAACTTTAGTCTGGGGATAGAGGACACAGCCCTGAAGCCTGTTGGGCACTGACACTGATGAACTTGTTTCATACTGAATGCACACCAGGTGTTCCCCCAGGTCATGCAGAAGGTGCTTGGGAAGCACTGTGAGTCAATGTCCCACTAATCATAATTCTGTTGTTGTCAACTTACAAAATGTCAAGAGAGCAATTCTGGCCCTCAGGGTTATGTTTTTAAGTGCAGAGTAAGAAATAGCCCTTTCCTAGTCAATTTTTTTCAGTATATATTGATTCTGTCTGGTTCACATTACGTATAGGAAGTCTCTCAATTGGCTGTTCAGGTGCACTTTGGCCTCTGTTTGCATTCTGGGCATGCACACGATGGAAAAAAGTGAGAAAAGTCATCTCGATCTATATGTGCAGAGTGACAAATTATAGGCCCTGCAGCACTTCTGAATTGGCATGCAGTTAATGCTCTGGTCTTATTTAAATGCTTCAAATTTAGTCAATGTTTAAAAATTTACTTTCTGTTTAAAAATTTACTATGAAATCAATTTGTTCTGGCTATATTAGATTCATAGTTCAAAAACTTTATCCTTTTTCATCATCTTAAAGTAGTCACTGGTCTAAAACTCTTCAATCTCTGAGTCTGGCTTAAAAAACAAAAAGAAATTGAGCCCTGCATTTCAGTTTTAGTATTTTTGAAAGTTTTAAAGCTAATGAGCTGACCTATTTTTAAATTACAGAGCATGGAAGAATAGTGGGTGTATTCTTTTTCATGCTGAAGTGAGCTATTGTTTCTCTGCTCATAATTAAAAACTCACTTTTTAGAAACTCAGATAGGTCCTAGGCATTGCAAAAAAGTCTGTAAGTGAAATTGCCTGCATGAAATTTCCTTAATACTGAGTTTAGACATGGATTCATTCAGATCTGTAATCTTGTCTTGTGCCTGGCATTAGAGGAGTTTGTTCAATAGCCTGTAAATGGAGCTGGTAGTGTGTCAGTGGGCTGAAGAGCAGTTGTTGAAGCGAGCACTACATGGTCCAGAGACAACTGCACTATCTCTGAAACTCCAGATAGGTGCTGCTGGCTGGGCACTGCATGTTGTGATACTCTCAAGAAATTAGTTAAATATAGGACTGAAAAAAGCTATGAGCAAGAGAGGCTCAAAGGGACAACACCATTTGGGCTTTTTAAGAGGGGGAAAAAAGGAAAATGTTTGGTTAGAACTGTAGGAGTATTAAGGGGCTTAACTCCCACTGATTTTCAGCAGGACGTGTATGTCTGGATGTTTTGTGGGCCTGGTCCTTTGTGATGAACTTTGAATGCCTGTGGTTTTAAAATTAATCTAGGATGTTGGGTAGACTCTTACTGAAACTCTAGGAAGCCAGGGAATTTGCAGTTGAAGTACCAGCATGGGCCATAATTTTGTTGCTGCCATCCTGACCCTTCTGCAGGGGTTACAAGCTCTGGTTATCCTTGCAGGCGCCCTGGCTGGCAACAAGCCAGAGACCCAGCTCTACTTCATGTGTCTTTTATGGCTGCCAGATGCCAGCATTGTGCATCTTACTTTCACATCGGAATCACAGATTTCATCTCTGTCCCTCCACCCTCTGCTCCTGGTGCAACACCCAGATGTGGAAAAGAGATCCCTTTGTACTCTGTGCACATTATCATTGTGGAGGCCAGTGTATGAGGATAGATCCTGGTAACCAAGGGCCAGGTGGCATTAGAAACATACCTGTTCTCTCTGGATGCAAATTCCAACCACCTCCATGCCACGGACATCCTCTCAAAATGTGTCTTGAAGAGTGGCCCCAGATCTGTGTTCCCTGGATCTGCATTTCGCACAGTCAGAGCTGTAATGCTCCTCAGAAGGAAGGATTAGGTATTTATGAGGTGATTTGAGTTGGGGGGGAGGTGGGGGAGCTGGATAGTAGGTTAGTGGCCAGCTTAAAGTTACAGCCCTTAAGTTGTCCTTTTGGGCTTTTGTATGGCATTTTCTGCTTCTGTTTTACCTAACTGCTGTTTGCTAACCTTGTGTATTGAGTTGATCTGCAGCTTTGAGTTGAGCAAGACAGAGAAGGCATCTGAATTTACACTGCTCTGTTACATCTATTTATTGAAGAATCTCCTATAACTTTCCTGTATTGGACCCTGAGGCTTCTTTCCTTATCTTGCCATGAGTTTTTTGTTTATGAAAATTACCTTAGAGAGTTTCTCTCCGGCTGAAGAAAATAACTCCAAAGGAAACCCTATTTGGTGTATTTATCCAATTCCTTACCTATCTTCCTTTTATGTGCAGTTTCAAGCTAATTAGATAAAAATTACTTTCTATGAGAAAGTAATTTTACTCCTAAATATCAAAGTCACAGTCTGAAACTTGTGAGCATTTCTTTTTTATGTGATTAAACCCACATCTGTTCATTGGATAGAAGAGAGGAAGAGCCATGCTTTTCTATCTTAGTATGTAAGACAACAAAAGACCAAATGTTCTTCTTTGGTTTACTTTCCTGACTGTACTGCAGTACACAGAAATGTCTGGCTGCATCAGTAGTGCTGGTTTGGACACTGAGTGTCTTTTGATTACAGGCCCAGCACTTTGCAGGCACGTGTATTGGGGGAAAAGATAAAATATGGTGAAGGACTGTGTTAGTACATTATACTGTTCTGTTTTAGGTTTGGTTTTGTTTAAAACAAGAAAGCTCAAATCAGAATTATGTGCAAATTCTTTATAAGATCCCACTCATGTGGCAAAGGAATTGCATTAATTACCTTTTTTTTTTCTGTACTGTGTCCTTACGGAAGAGAGAGCACATGCTGCACTTGTGAATGAAATAATTCACTCATCTTTGAAGCTTTTGCTGTATTTTTCCCTTTTCTTTTGAAAATAATGGTGATCTGCAGAAGACTTTCCCTGGATGATAAATACACTTTGGAAATGTACACTGGTGATCAGAAAGAAGCTTGAGTAAAACAGTCTTCTAAAATATAGTAAATCTATCTGATAGAAACATTATTAAAAAAGATTCAAAGTACTTTTTAAAGCTTTTCCCAAAGGTATTGCCTTAGCTGTAATTTTACCTGCGTTGCTGTTACCATTGTTTACTCACTGTGGACATCTCCTCCCCATGAGATGATTTTAGAAGATGGATGGGTTTCACTTGTGGAAGATGACTGGGTTTGGATCTTTTTTAAGACTGTGTTCTCTGAGATATTGCAGGTTCTTCCTTGTGAGACTGCATTTTACTGAAGTGATCTGGAGTTTCCATTAATCACTGATGTCCAAGGAAAATCTCTCCTGTCAAGACAATAGAGCATAAAGAATGTTCACAGTACAGCTGTAGGAAAATGCTGTAAGGTGGACACTTCTCTTTCAATACCTCTGAACTAGCCCCTCTATCTCAGGACTATTAATTCTAAAATTTAAAGAATTTCAGCTGCCAGAATAATTTATAACCTACACAATTCACGAAAGCCTTCCTTCATATTTTGCTCTTTTCAAAGTCTATTTATCAAGAATAACAGATTAAATGTTGGGGGGGTTATGCCAAAAAATAGCAGGTTTTTTCTACAAATGGGGAAAAAGCAAACTGCTTTAGTTTTCAGAAGTTAGCTGCAAAACAATATTTCTTTTACTCATTAAGATGCTCTTTAACTAAGTTATTCTACTTACATCATTCTAAACTATATTTTTACTGTTGATTTGCATTGACGTCATACAGTTTTATTTTAGAAAAGTTCTCAGCTTGTTTATGTGCTTCAGTGATAGCGACTATTTAAATTTGTTCTCAGAATCAAATAATCCTGGTTAGTGACAGAGTGAAATGATATTAAATTTATTTCTAAGGGAAAAAGCTTTTTTTAAATGCTGCAGTATTTGTAGTTCTGTTTGACGACTCTTGTGAGCCTGAAGCATATTATTTTCAAACTGTTTAATTTCACTACTCCAGAAAGTACAGAATTCTCAGACCATTTTTTTTGGGAGGGGAATTATAGCCCTTTAGAATAAGCTTAGCAAAATGTTCCTAGTTAGGTCTAGTTTGCAGAGTGAGTCCTACCTGCAGATATGAAACTGGGATATACAGGTTTAACATGTTCTGAGAGAGGTTGTTGTAACGTTAGTGAAGAACTGCATTACCTGAGGTTTGGGTATTTTGACTTTTCAAAGAAACACAGTATTTTTTATTATTTATAAGCAACATTTTAAATTAGTTTTTTGAGATGAAAGCCCCAGAAGTGTTTTATTAAATATCTTACCGCTCTTTAGTTCTTGTCAAATAGTTCCACTGCTTATCTATTTATTTAATTATTTTTAAAAGACACAGCACAGTACCCTGTGCAAATATGAAGTGTTGATGTTGGCAGCAAATCAGCTTCTGTTTTCAGTGGGGACAGAGTTTATACCATGATTCTCTTCACTGGATAAATTCTTTGTTTTTAACATCTCCAGATAGACAGCAGATCTACCAAATACTCATTAAATACTAAGTAATTATTAAATTGCTAAAAATCTGCATCATAACTAGCAGCTAGTTAAGAACTTCTGCTTGTAGGCAGGGACCTATATGGAAATATATTTGGTAATAAGGTAAATGGTTGTCATCGTTGTGCCCTGCCAGTGATTTTGGATCTCTGCATGTTCCGACTGGGAAAGAAGGTGGAAACTTGTTTGGTCAAACAGTACAGTTCAGTTCTCAGGGAATTAAAAAGCCCTTGCAGAGTTAGCTTGGATGAGCTGATAAATAAGGAGCTGTGGCTTGCTTGTAGAGCACATCGAGTCACAGGAACTGTTAAGGGCAGTTGGGCCAAGTCTGCTCACAGTGAACCTTTCTTCTTCATCAGAACAAAAGATGTATTGTCTATCCCAGGCTGTCATGTATCTTCACTTTTGTGGACTGTGCCTTTTCTAGAAGCACAGATAAGAAACAATGCACCTGTTTCCCATGAGATATGTCCCAACAGTCATCACTTTTTTGTGGCTGTCTGGGTCCTGAGAATGGCACTATGTAATACTGTCCAGAGATGCTTTACTTTTTTCTTGCTTTTTACACTGTTGTTCATGTATTCCTTAGTGCACATCATCAGACTAGAAGCCATAATTCATCTCTGTTTCTATTTCTTCTCTAATGCTTCCAAAGATCTCTTGTACTGACTTATAAAAACAGCTGGAGCTGCAACATCACTCCATTTTAAGCTCTGAATTGTGTTAGCCATTACATTGGTTCCACACGCTGCTTGGGTGGAGACATCAGTTAAAATTCCCAACACAGCCAGGAATTCCAGCTTTGTGTAAGTGGTGGTGACTTTCTAATTTTTAACTACATTGCACTAAAAAATAAGATTTTTCCCAGAGCAATTTACCAAGAGGGGAAAAATGGAAATACTGTTTGAGTATGACCTTCCACCCTAGTGATCTGGGCATGATGTGGGCTGACGTCTGTTATTGCTCAGCTTCCCTGCCGTGGTTTTGCAGTAGTCGAGTGCTTTGTCATCCCTACTAAACAGAAAACTTCTGAGCTCACTAAACAATTTGTGAGGGGTTTGGGAAATGGCAGAAGAATTTATGAATGCAACTGCAGAACAAAGTATACCTCAAGTTTACCTGAAACAAACGTGGGTCCTATTTGAGCAGATTAGAATGCATTGATTCTAATAATTTCTTCAGTCTGAAGTGCTATTCCTGTCCCCAAGATCCTGAGAAAGAGAGAAGGAGACATAAAAAAAGAAGGGAATTACTTTGCAGCACTCCAGCATAGGAGCAGGAAAAGTGTTGTTTTGATTGTCTCCAAAAGAGAGGCAGTGCTGTAATTCTGTTTCGTTTTTGTCCACAGAACTTGAAAAGATTTTTCCTAGAAATGTGTAATGGGACTGTCAGAAAACAGACCCCTCCCCTTCCCAGTAGTTTCCTGCTGAAGTCATTTAAGGCCTCTCACAGCTCTCATCTGTGTAGGCACTGAGAGCTCATGGGCCAAGATTTTTTTTTTTTTCCAAAGGGAATACTAGCAAAACTGGAGCACTTTTTAAAAAGCTGTTAGGAACAAAAGTTGGAAGTTTCTCTGCATGTGAAGCTGGCTCTCCACTTAATCAGTTTCTCATTTCCGTTCTGTTTCCGCCAGTCCCAGTGAAGTGGCTGTAGGTGTTTTTCTTGTTTTAGGTATTGCTAAAAGCATGTATGTGAGCTGCCCAAAGGGGCGGGGAGGGAAGTTGTTCCTTACTTCACTTCTGGGACTGTCTGCGGGGCTTTACACAGGAGGTGACTTGGAAAGGCTTGTGAATTCCATTTACTGCACACTCAGACCTGATGATCGCAGTAGGCTGAGCACACAAAACCTGCTCTGCAAGCAACAGCCCTTATGCAGTAGCTATTTAGAAAAAAAATCCCTTTGTGGAACTGGCAGATAGCCTGCATTTGCAAAGATGGGAATTTTTGTTGGTTATATATACTATGTTTAACACAATGATCAAGGCAATGTGCTCTTAGAAGAAACCATTACTACTCTGAATAAATGGATGCTACTCAGCATACGTTTTCTAGTTGGACTGAATTCAAGCCACCCATTCTGAAATGGATAGCTTTTTTGGATCGCATTCACTTGTCTCTCAGACAAATCTGTAGTGTGGATTTGTCCCTTAGATGAATGATACACATTTCATCCGGTTTCTTTCAAATTGAACTCTGCCTGGCACAAGAATGATAAATGTTTTTTTCTTTCTCCTTCTGTTTAGAAGACCATGTTGTATTGTGAAAGATGAACTTCATTCCCAAGAGAGATGAACTGCATTCAGAAGTGGATTTACTGGTACAAGTTTGTAGTGCCACAGCAGTGCCATAGGCACCTTATCAGACAGACATACATCGGGTTGTCTTGAGCCTTAGTCACACTGCACATAACAGCTCTTCTGTAAAGCTTTAATTGGAAGTTTTGTGTCCTTAAAGCCTAGAGGAGTCTTCTCTCTAGGGAGTGAATTTCCCTATTTTTTATTATTAGTCTTTGGGGGTAGCACAGTATACAAATATAGTGTACAAGTATTTCAGCCTTGGAGCATGAAGAGCTTCCTGATGTTAGCTGGCTATTATAAATTACATATGCATTGAAGAGAAGAAAATGCTAGTATTTAAGTAGGCCACCAGCATGCTGTGAATGCAATCCACTGCATTCATATGACATTTAAAGTGTGTATTTGCATTTGCTATGAAATTGTGCATACCTAATGTGTAATTTTTGTGCCTTTCCTTCATCCAGTGGATAAAGAAGCTCCGTGAGTTGAGTACAGCCTAAAGAATAAATTTAGTGCTTTGAATTAAACTCCTGATCAGTTCCCAGGATCACATTTGGGACTGCTGAACTAATCAGTACACTTGGAGAAAAACTAAAGTTCACTCCCACCATCTGACCCTTATCCTGCAGTGCTGGATTACCCTGAGCATTACCTGTCCCTGTCACTTCCCCACATCCCATCTGTTCCTGTGACAAGACCATAAGTTGGAGTCCAGCCAGACAAGATGTTCTGTAGCCTTTTTGATAAGGGCTGATGTGGCCTCTGAAGTGAGAACATGACACTTTTAGACAGTCTGGATTCAGGTTGTCTGCAAGGGCCACCTGGAAAGGAGAAGTTATGGCTCAAGACCTGTTTCTAGGAACGGCCATCTCAGGTACAGTTCAAGCAAACTTGCTTAATTTGCTAGGGTTCTATTTGTGCTGAAAATTTGCCCAGCTTTTCCCAAGGCTTTAGATCTTTACCTGCTTGCTAAGGTATTTTTGTTTGTCTGTCTTATTACTGGAATCATTCTTGTTGCTTAACTACAGTGTTGGCAGAAATTCTTGTCATACTGAAAAAAAGATTTGAACTGAATCCAAAGACTGGAGTTGGTGCAGCTGTATGATGGGGAGGAGTTGGCACATGCTTTCTAAGATTTGAAACTATTAACCATATACTCAAGGAAATGGCATCTGAAATGTCTTTATTTCAGGTGGTAACTGATAATTTCCACCAAGTACAGCTTTTGATTTTTATTATTACTTCTTCTGTCAAGAGGCTAAGACTAGTCAACCCTACTTTTGTAAGTTAGCAATGGTAATAAGAGATGCCTGGTCTACTTTCCTGCGATATGTACATACACTGGTAAAGATTGATAATAGAAAAGTTGTCACTCAGAAGCCATTCTGCTGTTTAGCCCCTTTTGTAACGAATGGTGCCAGTTGCCACAAGACACCGGGGGTGACCTAATGACCAGTCACCACTAGTCACCACCTAGTCTCAGGGCAGCAGCATTTTTATACAGAATTCTGATCTGTGAAAGCCCTTCTAAGAATCAACAGAACAGCTGGCTCAGTAACTGAGGCATACAATGCACAGGAGTGACAAAAAACTGCACAAGCAGTGTAAGTCTTCCTTGTGAAGATAGAACAGTCAGAGTTGCTGACAGAAAGTGATAAGAGTGTCAGTGGTTGCCTAGGTTGGGGGAGGATTGGGTGTGTTCAATGAGGGGAATAGTGTTTGTTTAGGTTTTTCCTCCTGGAAAAACTATATCAAGCACGTTTGCTAACTTTCTTTTCCCCCAGTGATCTAAGATGTGAACTGGACAGTGTGTATGGATCTGAGAGAACAAGACTTAGCAATGCTTCAGAAAAAGCAGTTGCATATCGTATAATAACAGCTTTGTTTCTGGGTGCCTGTGTAGACTCAGTTTTTGTTTGCTGACTTTCTTTCAGCTTCAAATACACAAGAAGATGCCTGTTGGGGCTGAAAAAAACCTGCAGATAGACAAAACTGTAGAGTAAAATGGAGCTGCAACCAACTCTGTCTGGGGAGTCTCTATGTGTGTTGTATCAGAGGGAACAGCTGGGATCTGCTATACCATTATGAAACTCACTTTACTTTCCACCTGACTGTAAGGATAGTGTGCATGCCCTGTCCAGGAAAATGGAGAGCTGATGCTTGTTTCCTTTTTACTCAGTGTCTGTGGGAAGGTCATTTAGAACAGCATTGCCTGGGTCACTTTGTCACAAGCCCATTCAAAAGGCATTTGCTGTATGTAAACTGCTCCAAGATGAGGAGTAGACACAAAGGGACATACTTGTACAAGCTGCTATTTGGAGATCTTGAAACATAAAAACACATAGCTCTGAAGGAAAAGGCCAAGACCCTGAAAATAACTGGCCACGGTAATGGAAATTGTTAAAAGAATGACTGGGAGCAGCCACAACCATTGCCAAAATCATTACATTCATCAAGCTGAAAAATGAGCCTGGTGGTAGCAGTACATCCAGATGGCCAAGGAATCCAAGGAGTATTGGTAATCCATCCATTTGCCTGGTTGGAATCTTGTCCACACCAGCTCAGAGGGACACTCCAGAGGGGCTCCCAAGATCCCAAGCACTGAGTTGCTCTCAGTGTCTGAGCAGGACTTGGGCTCCTCAGCAGTCAGACAGTGGCTGAGGAAGCCACAGGTCCAGGGGAGCTCTGTATGCAAACGTGGGATTGTGGTGTTGGCTTGTAGGGAGCCCCTGCAGACCCTGTATTCCAGTGCCTGGGCCTGAGTACTGTGTGTGCTGCCAGTGTGGCTGGGTGTATGTCAGCAATCAGGGACACCAGGAGGACTCTGGAAACTGATGTACAGGCTTGTGCAGCTCTCCTTGCAACACAACTTTTCCCAGCAGAATATGATTGCTGTAACATGGAAGGGAGCTTTGCTCTGGACATGCTAAGTACCCTTATCTCTCAAGTGTCCTAACTAGCATAATTAGATTAAACTAAGAGGAATTTGGCCTAATCTCGACTCTGTCTTAGATTCTGCCACTCCTTTTCAGACCCAGAGAAAAGATTGAGCCCAAAAGCCTGCCTGTTCTTTCCAATTATATTAACTGGCCTAAGAAAAGGGTTTTTTTTGTTTATGTTCTTTTTCTACAAACTCTGTTTTGTTCTTGCTAGAATACAATTGTTAGTTCCATCCTGGAGTGATTCCATTTATGTAAATTGGAATAAAAGAATCTGATCTGAACTGTTAAAAAAAAAAAGCAAAGCTATGCATTAGTGCAAGAAATCTGTCATTAAAGAGGCAGTGGTTTTAAGTACAATTACAAGTCAAATGTTATGATTACCCTAATATTAAGTCATTCTCCCCACATTCACCTGTCCTTTTAATTAGGACAAAACTTTCCCCATAAAGCATCTACTTTACTTTTAGACAAAACTGTGGCTATTTAATGTTTAGCTCATTTTAAAAATTACTAGCAAGGTGGAGCCAACTGCCAATGGCATTACAACAAAACCCACATTTTGTTTTGTTTGTAACCTTTTGTATGATACTTATTACCTTATGATTTCCTTTTTACACTGACCAGCATCCTCATACACAACTGCAAAGACCTGATGTGGTAACAGTGAACACTAGAATAATGGAAACTGTCCTAGATGACCCCTTGCAATACATCAGCACTATGAAGTGAGGTGTGTGTTGCCTGCATTAGCAATCTGAAGGTGCCAGGGACAGGGACATCTTCTCACTTCTCCTACTTAAGTCAACATATAAAAGATGAAAAACCTCCTCTCAAGTATGGAACTGAAATGTGCTACAGAATGATTCACATCAAATAAATAAATGCTTTTCAATTGCAATCATTCTCTATTGAGTTGAAGTGGTATTGTGCTGTTTTAATCTCATCAGTTCCAGAAAGCATGCACAAATGAAAAGAAACAATTTTAACACTGTAGGAGGGGGAATAGCAGCTTGTGCAGAGCATCCAGCCAAAGGAAGAGGAATAATTTTACAATGACTGACCTCATTTCTATGCCAGTTTACAAATTCCTCTACAATTAATGTCATTATAATTTCTCCACTTCGTTCCTGAAAAATTAACCCTGCATGGTAACCCATCATTCTTTAACCTATCCACAGTTTCCACACTTTTTGCCACAGAAGAATTTTAAACACTTATAACCCTTTCCTAGTTTCATCTGATTACCACTTCTACTCACCTTCACAGGGAAATTCAACTCCTGCTGCCATCTGCAACAAAAGCAACCTTAGAGGGTATCAACGAACATAAGCAACAACCTTTTAAAATGTTCCTTTTGGGCTCAAATGCACACGCAGGAACACTCCCTGCCTAATGCTGAAACACAACCACCTCTTTGGTGATCAGCATAAGTAATGTGACAGCTTGTAGCAACACTAAATAATCATCTACTTAGCCTAGAGCAAGAAATTGAAGCAGTGGGAATGTATAACATTTGAATCAGCATTTGTTGGGGAAACATTTCTCTTGTGACACATAAACCTTATTCACTGCAAACATCCAGAAATTTCATAGTGCAGTACCTAAAGCTGGTTAATCCAGCAAAAATTACTTCAGTACTCTTGTATCTTGTTGATAGTACCTGTGCACTTTTGGAAAGATTTCTTCTTACAAATACCAGACTTCCTTGGGAAATTTTTCATTCGTACAACAGGAAGCTCCAGTCCTGCAAAAATATTATATTCTCATGAGATTATAGTTGGAGACAGTGCAATCAATAGTCATGACACTAATTTGTCATGTACAGCTAAATGTTCTGCTTGAATGAATCCCTTCTTCTTCAGACTCAGCTCTGTACTGCAAACATTTGGTTTGAGGACTGAATTTGTTCTTTCCTTTAGTACTTCAATACTCCTGGAGAGCTGAGGTCTGATGCTCCTCTTCACATGGAATCTAATTTCCCAAGGTGTCTATTGATTTGAACAGGATCATTTGGTATTACATTCCATGGAGATGTTACAGATAGCATTTCTGAGGTTTGTCTATGCTGAAAAACAGTTCTGCCAAGGACTTTGCTCATTAAAACAGCAGAGAAAGGCAAATCTTTGTGACACCTGAGTGCATTTAAATCAGGTTTTCCAGTATGCTTAAATAACAGCAAAAATATGTAGGTGAATTTCCTGTGCTATTGGTAATAACACAAAGGTGTATTTCTAGCATAATTTAGAGGTCAGTTTTTCATTGGTTTTGGAATGTCCTTAATACAGAAAAACAAACAAACAAAAAATCTCTATTTTCCCAGTGGTGCTCATTACAAATGCAGACTTGTCAAATTGCTACTACACTGCAGAAAGGTACACAAATCAAAAGCCTTCATATATTGAAAATTTTAACAATTTGGCAAGCAGAATATACAATTCATATAGTTAAGAAAAGAGAGTAGGCACCAAAAGAATGGAAATATCTTGTTGGTTTGAGGACTTATTGTCTTGAACATTGTCTTGAAATATTATTCATAGATACTGCCAGGTTATCTGAACTCAGTCCTACCACTATAGCTGCCGTCTTCTTGGAAAAAAATACATGCTAAGCCATTGCAATTAACTAAAATTTTTTTGTTGTTAATTTCAAAACTACACAGAAATAATTGCAATTGTAAAATTTCAGATCAAACTGTTTAATTCTGTAACAAAAAGTATATAAAATTAGCAATGTTGGAAAGTCTAAACAGATCCACTTTGATAGTAGCCAACTGCTCACTAGTAAATATGCTCCACCTCTCTACTAGGAAACAGCAGATGAATTCTTGCAATTCTCTCTGTAACTCTGATCCAAGTCCTTCTGAAGCTAGTGGAATGATTTATTTTAAAACAGCTTATTAGATCTTCATTTTACGTGTTTGTCTCAGTTAGATGAGTGCTTATGTCATCTTGGTATTTCAGGGCTTCCAAACTCAACTCTACAGTTTGTCAAGAGCTGGTTTTTCTCTTGAAACTGAGATAGTATATTAAAGAGAGCACCATTGTATAGCAACAGACCGGTTGTTACTGGTGCATGGCAAGATATCAAATTGTATCAATGCTAAGAATATAATTTCAATGTATTTTCAGAGAAAAAGTAATACTGACTAAACAAAATGTCCTTAGGTGACACCCATAATGAAGAAGTCACTTGTGATAGGCAGTTCTTGCTCTTGCAGGTGTACTCTCACAAGACTGGGAAAGTCTTTATTTTTGGGAGTTTCCATGGTAATGCTGGCAGTCCTAAATGGAAACAAAAATATTTAAAAGGAGATGTTAAAAAAAAAGCATGATTCCAATGTGACTGAAGTTTGTATTTTTCTAAGAATAGAAAGCAGAAATTTTGTATATGGGTTTAAAAAGTCTATATAAATTAAATATGAAAACAAATTCAGACACATTTTTACAAACTCTTTTGGGTTTGGCATCATTAAAGACTCTTTAAAGGCAGCCTTTTAAGAATCTGCAAAAACAAAGTGACTCTTTTCTGTTTTTTTCTGAACCAGGCAGCCATTTTCTACAACCTGAATTTCCATACAATCAGAATAATCTTTGCAAGGGTGAAAATTCTTGCTCCAAAAGTACATAACACAAAAGTCCAAGCAGATTTCATTGATTTTTAGAAATAGCCTTTAGGCACTTTGAATGCTTGAAGTGAAACTTAGGCTGCCATCTTAAAAAGAAGCCTGTGACACTGGAGAGATTTTTAGATTTAAGTTTTGGTGCTGACAGTGAAACCCTGTGAGTGACAGGGTAGAGCTCAGTAGGTGCTCCCTGCCATCCTCCAGCCCCTGGCATGTTCCAGGAGAAGGCTCTGGAGCTGTAACCAGTTCTGCCCTCGAGAGAGGAGCCAGACTGACAGACAACCCTGACTCAGCATCAGCAACCCAGTGAAGGTGGCATAGATCCCCAAAGACCTCAGGAGGGACAAGGGAAGCCTTCTCCTCTCTGGTCTCACAGCAGACTGGGAAAGGACCATGTTACACTCAGCCGGCCCAGTGCTCAGGCAGTGCAGGGACCTGCTGGCACTGCTATTTATACATCCTGCTTGAACAAGGACACTGGAGAGTGCCTCTGTTATAAGGTCCTAGCTGTAAAAAAACCCAAACAATTCTGCATCTGTGAAAACTTCCAAAAATTGCTTTCTTCAGCGTAGAAGCCAGATATATATTTGTTGAATCAGGATCTTGATTAGGTAGGACACAAAGGGCTTTCTCCCCCTGCGATACTTCCTTCCCAACAACGGTGTTCCCCCTGCTAACCCTGTGAACATTTAATGGGAGACAATTTTTTTGTTATTATTTATTTCCACAAAGATTTATTTCCACTGTAGCAATCAGCATCTAAGCCCTTTTCTTCCCCCTTCCCCCACCCTCATTTTAATTTCAGGGTTTTTTTCAGGCCAAATTTCTTCCCACTTACTTGGTCTGGTCTTTTCATTAAAATAAGTTCTTCCAATGACCCCCAATCATTTGCCCTTCCTGTCCATTCTTGGTTATGCCAAAACTGTTAGTTCACAACAGGAAACCTATAGCTTGTGCTATCAGGAGACATTTCCTTCACAGCACAAAATGTCTGAATAATAATTTCAAGCAAGGCTTCACCCATTTCCTGTGAATGGAGGGAAGTTTGCCTATCCCAGTCCCTCAGAGCTCTTTGTTTCCATCCCCTCATGATGTAATGCTTTCTACACGGGGAGGATGGATCATTTTCCCTTACCAACACTGAACTCAGTGTCCTGTGTAACGTTTTGATACAGCTCTTCAGGAATAAAACATGTAACGTCTACAAATAATAAAAAGTTAAGCTCTAGTTTATACTTGTGGAGTCTCTTTCAAAAAATAAACTCAACTTTTAGTGTCTGGAAAATAGCTATAATTAAAACACAGAGGCTAAATACAGTCTGGTTTATAAAATGTTTTACTTGCAGGCTATTTAGCACTATAACTCTAACTGCTGAGTATCCTCCCAGTAGGTAGGAGAGCCCACCTAGGATCAGCCCTTGCTTAGCACCAAAATGTTCCAGGCTGAAATGTCCATTGTGGCACAGCATTTACAAAAATACTGCAGATAGATAAACTGAATAATCAATTAAGCACTGGTTAGTTTTGTCCCTATATAGAAAAACAGGCATTGACCTAATAGTGAAGAGTGACTGACTTTTTAAAGTAATACAATACAGCAAAACCTTATTATAAGGGCAATGCTAAATTGCAAAAAGGGGAATATCAAGAAATACATGTTAGCTCTTCAGTGGTGAAATATTTAGGATGCATAATTTTAGGCAACAACTGTGTCAGGCTATTCTTTAAAAATGTAGGCATAGAAAATGCTATATGGGAGCTACTTTTTCCCATTGAGCCCTACTGTGGTGCTTCTAAACTTATTTTTGTTAAATTATGCAAACTGGAATCAGAATATATATTTTATTTAATTTTCTACTTTTTAAAACAAGCTTTATAAGGGCTTGAAATTATGATTTCTTTACATCATATGATTTTTTCCCACTGTTGGGGGAAGCAAGAAAGCTTAAAAGGAGAATTTGTCAGAGTTTGAGAACCTTAAAAATAGCTCTTGTCACACTTGTTTTATAGTGCAGCCTTAATTACAGCATTTTCTGCCACACAAAAACCATAATAAATCTCCCCATTATTCTGAAGACAAAGTTTTTATTACATTTGTTTCCTCTCTGTAATTTGAAATGTTCAAGTCAACATGAAATGCTACATCTCTTATTCTAATTCACTTGTGAGTGAGCTGAGTGCAGTCACTATTTTCATCCCTCCCTCCACCAGCACTGCCTGCATTGTCCTGTCGCCTGTCTGCTCAGCTGGGATGCTGCAGGAGGCAGGCACCTTCCTCCTCAGAGATGCTAGTCATGTTTGTTTCAGGTAAATAAACTGATTTAACACCTCTGCACAAGGAGCTGTGCTTAAGAACAGCAGCTTTGTGTTTCGACATCTTTTGCTTGAAAGGCAGGAATGCAATTTCCTTGCTGCAGACTGGTATTTGCATTTTGTGTTTTCCAGTCCATTCCCAAAAGTGCATTTGTCAGTTATGGACCCAGGAGCAGATTTCACCCACCCTGACCACCTTCAGTCCTCACTTTCCCCATGAGTGACTGTAAGATGTGAGACAGTGTCAGTCTCTTTGTATTTGTTTCAGAGGACCTATAAAGATGAATTTTGTTTCATTTCAGTTTGGGGCTGAGGAAAGCATTTCCCTCTCAATGTCTTTGACAGATAAGAAAAGTGTTTCTCAAGCAAAAAATAATCTGTAAGATATCATTCAGTTCTTTATCCAATTGTTCAACCTTAAACATGGACATCTTGTTGAACATCTCTTTTGAAGGTGATACCTCATGACTGTTGCTGCATTTTTCTTCTTTCTTTCCATTCCCATTTTGAATTCCCTTTCATCTGGTCATTTAAGTATGACTAAGTTACATTTAATTGTGCATTAAAACCTCAAGTGGTTGTTCATTCAGCAGTTTGTACGGCCAAATCTGGAAATCCTTTCGTTGTTCTGGCCATCTGCCTCCAAAGCAGAATAGCAGGTGAGCTGGGGGAAAAAGCCGTGCAAACACCAATGCCCAAAGACACCAGCTCCTGTAAGACTGGACATGCTGAATATGTCTAACTGTGCCTAATGGCAAGAAAAGCTAATGGCAGTGTTATTCTATTGGCTATTAGAAAAATACAAATGCTAAGGTATAACCATGCATACTTAAAACAACAAAAAAATCAGGCCAATCATGAGAGAAAGCTTCCTGTCAATCCCATAATTTAATACTACAAAACGATCTTTTATAGCAAGTGTGTGAACACAATGTCCTTTTCAGCTTGTAAAACTACATTTGCAAAGCATTCTGAAAAGGTTTGTGGGTAATACCACAAACTGTCAAGAAGTGACATCTTTCTTCCTATTATTAACTTGTATAATGCTGGATGTACTCAAGTAAACGTCCCCAAAAATCCTATATGAATGGGAGTTTGTGCAGAGTATTTCTGTTTTGCTATGGAATAGATCACAGAACTCTGTCCATCCATCAAAATACATGAGAAAATTATGCTTAATCCTGATTCTCTAGTTGATGAGCTGAAACTTGGAAAAACTAGGAGACTTGATTAAGGCTGCACAGAAAAGAAGCAGCTCAGTCTATTAGCCATTACAGGGGCTGCAACTGCACATGCCAGCTTTTGGGACACATCACACAGTGCTAATTTGCAGAAGATTCTAGAACTCTCTATATAATACATATCAAAATTGTCAGAGCTGTCTAGTGCCCTCACTTCAGCTGCAATGATGCTGTCTGACATGGCTGGAGGAGAAAGGAACAGAGGTGCTGCAGACAAGGCAATGCCAGTAGCTGGGAATGATCAAATGTCCCTGCTAAACTCACAGAGCTACAAAAGGAGCTAATAGCTGACATTTTTAACATTGGAATTTTCAGGCAAGTAAAATCATAATTTTATCAGAATAGTGATATCAACATTGTATCATATATAACTCTTGGCTTAAAAGTCCTGGTAGACACCAGAGCAGTCCTGGAAACTAGATACCTTTAAAATCCATGTCCCTTAAATAGGTTAAATCCCTCTAACACCTTTCATGGCAGCATTTCTTCTGCTTGGAGCTCAGTCTCTCATTATGTTTGACATTTTATTTCCACTATTGAGTTGTCTTTTCCTTGTTTTTGCTCACTCACGGGGCATACTGGCCAGCCTACAAAAAAGTAATTTGAATGTTTTAAACTAGACTAATATATTTTGACTGTATCCTCTCTGACACAGAGGACTGCAATGCAGCCAGCTGTTCATTGTTACTGTGTTAAATAAAGTAGAACTCCCTTGTGGCATTCCATATGCTAACAAATGATGTAATGAAGTTCTTGTCATGTGAAAATTCTATCATTATACCACCCAGCATCCCCCGTGAGCACTCAGAGGCCAACAAACTTGCCTGAAAAGCCCCATTAACACATCCTCCTTACAATACAGAACTGCAATTGGTTTAACCTGATATGCTGCTTGTTTTCTGTGTACTACATGCCCTAGTAGTGTAAGTACGCTTTTCTCTGTATTGGTGAAAATGTGCATAAGAGAAAGAAAATTTGTTAAAATTATGTTAACTTTGTTAACTTCTGTAAAGACAGGATGTGAGGAGCTGATTGCAAGAAATGTGATCTACAAGTGGCAAGTGGAACTGCTCAAGTGGGCAAAGATAGAGAAGGAGGGAGAGAAAGCCATGAAGGGAGAGAAGGAAGGCGCATCCTCTAAGAGACTTTGGTGAAGTTAATTTAACCAGCTTGTTCTTCCTCCCTCCTTCTTTCCCTTCCTCCTTGCCTTGACAAATGTTGTACCATTTCAGTGATCTGGTTTCTAACACAAGCCCACACACAGTTGTAGGATCACAGCTAAAGAAATAAAGAAATGTTGAGTGGGGGTGAGACCAAATGCCAACTGTTAAAGTTTTACATCAACACTGAAACCAGCTTTCATAGAGCCTAAAATTGTGAAGAAAGAAACAAGGATAAGAATGAAAGAAAAGAAGTAGATGAGCTTTACCTTAGAAAATGTGGCTACAAATAGAAATTTTAACCTTGATTTAGGTTATTCTGGGTCACCTCTGTGACTTACTTACATGAACCAGGGTGGCAAGAGGTAAAGCTCAAATGGGCTAGAGCAGCTGAGGAAGCAGGAAAGGAGATAAAAGCACAATGTTTTTACCAGGCAAATTTTCAGACAAGAGAAACCAAATAATAGCAAACTGAATTTAAACTTTTAGAAGTTGCAGATGAGTGCTCAGCTCTTCAAAGCAAAATTGATATGTGCTGTACCATCCAGCCAGTCACATGGTGCCCAGAGGAATTCGTTGTGGAACTGAGTTCCTTAAATCAGCCAATCGGCTACGGAAATTGGGCACTGCAATACAATTCTGAATTCCCTGGAGATGTACAAAGAAATAGTCCTGTGAATTATGCACTTCTATTAGATTTAAAACATGTATCTCTCGCCCTCTTCAGAGCCCATACATCATACTTTTGATGGGCAGTAGATGCTGTCTGGAAATCAGTGAGGTGCAAAGGGGAAGGGTCTGTGCTAGCAGGGGAGCTGGGGAGAAAAGGACAGAGAGCAGCTATTCCCAGTAAGCAGTGAGGCTTCCAGGGGCAATTTTGCATGATGCTGGGCTTTTTGATCATCAGAATAGGATCTCTAGAACAAAAACAGGAACACTGCATCATTCCTGACTGTTGGATGGCAGTTTCTTATCAGAAACAAAGATACTGAGAGATTCCCAGCTCTTCCCATTTCATGACCATAATTCAGCACTGCAAGCAACAGTGAGGGATGATTTCTCTGGTGGGAAGGATGTGAGTTTATGAGTTTGTGAATTTGTCAAAATAGAAGGCAAAAATAAGTTAAAGCATTTACAGAGACTAAAAAGTTTGAAATGAGAAGAAATCCTAAGCATGTATGAAGACAGCAAAGCTTTGTGCCCCACAAGGCAGAACTGTGTGAGAGTTACCTCCATTCTCCTGCAGCAGGCAGCCCAGAGCGTGGCCACACAGAGGTAGCAGCACATGACTATGAGCCTTATGCAAAGCCCCATTGGCACAGCAGTACTGGTTCAGGCTGTGGAGGAAACTTGCTTGTAGCCAAAACAGGTATCTCTACTGTGCAGAGCAGACATACCCCAAGAGCCATTATGAACAGGTTAAAGCAGCCTGGATGCATCTCTGACAGCACTGGAATAGGTTTCTTTCCATGATTTAGAAAGGATAGGCAGAAACAATGTGAGCAAACACCAGACCTACATAAGCTTGGCCTGATTAAGGTTTTCAGAGGAGGGATAAGTCTCATCTGATCTTGAGCCTGGCTATGATGCAGTTTCGTGTTGGTGTTTATCTGTTCTTTCCTAGAGAATTCAATGCAAAAATGTCAACAGGCTTTCACTAGCAAGGAGGGGAGGAGGAAGAACCCCATATAGCATTTCCCAAATGTGTTCACATGCCTTTCACATGTTTACATTTCTTGACCATGGTCTGAGTCCAACCTCAAGGTAACCTTGAACCTTGCAAACTAAATACAGCCCTGCTAGTGCAGCTGGAACAGGTGAGAGAGCCAGATAACACTGAAAGAGCTTAATCCAGAGTCTTAAGAAAAGAAAGAAAAAATTACTGCTCAAAATCTGTGCTGCTAGAGCCACCCTTCTTACTACACTGACAACTTTTTACTCTGGAAATAGCAGTGCACTATGTTCACCATTACATATCATGGATCTCAATGAAAAAATCTAAAAGTTTTATTGCCTAAATAGTGCACAGGATAAGGACACCTTAAGGACAGAGACAGACTGCTGACTCACCCACCCTTGCATCCAGCTGAGCAATAGCCTTGGGGAGCTGTGCAGCAGAAAAGCCATTATACAGCTCCTACTCTGCATTCTGCCTGAAGAAAATAGGTAGATATTCCCTTCCTGTACCCTGGATAGTGTCTGTGAGCAGTGCTGAAGCTGTGCACTCCCACAGAGCCCCATCTCTGCCCAAGCTCCGAGGGGAGCTGCTGACCCTGTTGCAGCACCTGGGGGAATACTGTGTTAAAATTCTCATGAGGAGATAGGACTATGGAGCTGTGGGCTGTGATCCAGGGTCTGAGCCTTTCTGAAGCAGTGTTATTTCTGTAACATAATTAGTGATGTAAATGAATTGGCACTGAAACACCAATAAAACAATTCTTAATTCTTAACATGGTCTCAGACTGTTGATTCATAAAATACATGTTCTATAATATTTATTTTTTAATTCACTTAAAAAAGAACAAACAAAACTCCTCTCTCCACTCTCCCTGGAAGACAGATAATATTTTGTGAAGTATTTTGGCAAAAGACAGATTATGGTATTTATTGGTGACATCATAATGAATTAAAATAAAAGAGGAAAAATAAAGCTATTTCAAAGATGTCAAATTTCAGCCATTTGTTTGGAGTAAGGTTCAGTTTTGAAGTAATTTTTCAAGAGATTTTACAGTAACAATTTATAATGAGGTTAATTTGAAACTGAATATGCTAATCATTGGTTTGATACCCTTGACACCACAAATGTATTGCTTCCCTTGGTGTGATAATGTTACTTATCATCTTTGTTTTGCTACTCTGTCAAACGAATAATTTCAATTTCAGTCAGAGGCTCTGACTTTCATTTCCATGGAAGATTTTGCTGTTCCATTATCTTAACACTGGAAAAAACCATCTCTGGATGAATCACAATTGGAGGTGGTAAGGATGGAAAATAGGATACTGCCTGCTGAACTCTACATGTTCAGGATTGCTATGCAGAGGCTGGGAGTCTTTCCAGAGAACTGAGCATGAATTCCACCTCATCTAAGTCGTTGGTCAGTTTGTTTGGAGTTTTTTTATTACTTATTTTTTTTCTGTGATTTTTCTGATATAATTTATAGAACAACACTCAGGAAGTAATGAGTTGAAATATTTTCAGAACTTGCAGGTTTCATCTCCTGATTCTGAAACCCATATGAACTCTACAAGGCTGAAAAAGTGAAAGTAATGGTTTGCCTTCCACCTGTAGGCCACTGAGCTGAATCATGCTGCCTTGTAAGTGTTGTTCAGCAGCATACTTGAGTGGTGCTTACACCTTCAATACATTTCCTAACTTAGAGCTGTTAACAACATCCAAACTCCTGTCTAGCCCTACACAGCCTGAGTCCTCTGGCAGAGCTTAAAAAGAGACTGAGAATTGAGAGGCAACAGCTCTAACACAGATGTTTACTATTCAATTAATTAACTCTGTCAGTCACTGGCACATTCAACTCAGAGAATGGAAACATGCAGGGGGAGAGGAAACACAACAGAAAAAACAATCACAAAAAAAATGAACCTATTTCAATATTAATTGGTCAGAAAATAAAATTAAGATTTCAATCAAAAACGTGTGTGCTCTGCCCACAACTCAAAACTGACAAAACCACCCTGCAATATTGTGGTTTCCATGTTTGTTCTGAAACCCAACACACACAGAGGCATTACCGTGGAGCAAGTCCTGTGAAGACCAAGGGTGAGCTGCTCTCCTTACCCTCCTCACACGGCTCAGTGTATGTTCCTTCTCACAAGGCTTAACCACTACACAACTTCCCTATTTTCCCATTCCTGCCCAACCCACAGGAACCTGTGACCACCTATGAATTAGCCAACATCCCCTTCCACCCACATCTTTTCAGAGGCTGGTGAAACACATGGGTCTACATGGAGGAAGCGCTTTCCTGTTGGGTGTTTTACTGTCTGGACCAAAGTGTTCCGAGCTGCTGCTTCTTTAACTGTGAGAAAATAGCTAATGCAATACAATGGCTCTATCCACCCTAAAGCCTGTGGTTTTCCAAAACCACAGACTGACTACATGGCAGCCAAGTTCCTTATTTTTTAATATATATTTATGTATATACATCTATATTTATATTCATAGATTTATATGTGCATTACAGAATATTTATAGGCACTAAATGGGATAGTGAAAGAATCTACTGACTTATGCACAGAAGATGCTGGTGTAGGCCAGTTTGGATGCAGGATACAGAACTCCAAGAGGAAAAAAAATCAAAAATATCTCTGTTACATAGTTAGACACACTTTTGAATTCTGCCTAGCCAATTATTTTTGTACATTGGCTTGAAACTACAGCTGCAAGCTGTACAAAGGAAATGATGACGGGATATAAAGGACTAGGGAATATTCAATATTTACTAAACAAAGATCTTACTTCGAGCATGTGTTCAGTCATACCATAAGTATTTGAAAGAAACAGCTCTCTGTGCCTGGACAGTTCAGACAGTCATTGTGTCATTTTGCAGTGCACATATAATAACTCACCTTGCATTAAAAGTACATGCAATAGCTGACTTTGTCCTCCCCTCTTAAATTATGAATTCAAACCAGAAAGGCTCTGGCAAGCCAAAAGGCATTGATAAATATTAGAACAAAACCTGGAACACTGAAAGACCATGAACATTTTGAGAAATTCTTTTCATACTTTAGTTGTTCAAAGGAACTCTCTTCAAAGGAAGAATTTCCAAGCTCCGACTTGAAGACAGGTTAAAATCACACCAAGTTGTTGAAAGGGATTTTCCAACTTAATCTGACTTCTAGGGTGACTAGAGAGCAGTTCAGAACAGTTTTAATATTACCAGATGAGAGTTGTTCCTTTAACACAATGTGTTATGTCTTCTCCTTAGGAACTGAAGAAAAGGGCTATTGTAAAACATTATTATTTATGAACTGTGTTATGGTGTTTGCCAGATGACTGTGCAAGGGGCCCCATGTCTAATCAGGCTGTACAGAACTTAGGCACTGTAGTGACAGACTGCCACATTTTGAGAGCCTTTAATCTGCAGAGCCAACAGAGGCAAAAGGTTGGAGCTGATCATCCCTGCTGGAGATGGCCAACAGTGATTAAATTACTCGTCCAGCTTCAGACACTGAGATCTGCCATAAAGCAGGAAACAAGCTCAGATCTCCTGAGGCCTATGGTTGTACCCCTGATGTGCTGTGACTCACAGTTAACTCAAAGTTGATTAATGATAATTAGGATTTCAGTCAGGAGGGATCACCTATCTCCTCTGCCCTTCACATTTTCTAGGACCACTTACGTGGTCACATTCTACTGGCACTCTTTTTTGCAGAAATTATTTTTGAGATCCAGATATCGAAGCATCTGCAGACATTTTGGTTCACAAAAGATGATACAAGACATGAGAGAAGACTGATAATTCCCTGCCACTCATCTGAACCTCTGCAAGCAAGCAGCAGTCCCAGTTCTGATAAGATTTATATGAAAAAACCTTTGATTTGTCAGCTATAAATTCGGGAAAACTGTGATCCCTTTGCAGTAGTCCTTGAAAAGAATAAAAACTATAGTCCTAGAATAAATTATTTGGTAACTCCTTCAAAGTAGACTCTGTTGGAGGGGAGAAGCTCTGGTGGTCCCATATTTATGATGGACTTGCTTCTGCTTGCAGATTTTCTGCTCTCATTTTATCAGGATCTTCTGCCATCATTGCATTTCCTGAATTTTCCCATCATTGATTTACTTTTTTGTTCAGATATGTCCCTACTTCTTTTCTCAGGCGCTGCTTATGCAGCGATTTCAGCAAAGTGTTAAGCAAACTGGATCAGTGTAAAAATAGGTTTTTCTTTCTTCCTAACTGCTAACATGGGTACGAGATTGAAGAGAATCACAGAGACAAAAGAATAGTGGTAAGTCAAGCTTTTTGCACCTTTTGAACATCTTTGTAACACACCTTGTTCTGCTTTTGCCTTCACAGATCAATAGTGAGCTCTGAAAGACATCTTCCTTGTTCAAGTCAAGCCTGACTCCTGTCTAAGATAGTAGTTAAGTTTTACACCCCTGCACTTCCCATTCATTCCAGAAACACTATAGACTTCTCTGATCTGGCTGCAGATTTTCCTTCCTCCCCCACCCCGACCCTACTGGAAGTTGCAGGAGCAAGAAGTTGTAATATTTCGTTTCCCTGCAAGTTTTTTAGTGCTGCTTATCTCTGGAAGGGATTTGATCTTTTCCTGCTTTGATTAGAAGATGACTCAGATGGGAAGGTACAGTAATTTTGTGCCATCAGCAGCATTTTAATTTGTTCAAGTTGACAGCCCACTAGATTCTCATTAAGGATTTATTGTAGGAAGCCTTAAGGTATAGAAAGCAACAAAAATATCTGTATAGTATGTGGCTAGCAGGCCTTACCAGAGTAATTTGCTTCAGGTGTGCTTGACATTTCTGTGCATGGAGCCCAATCATTATTCCGTAGTTAACTTTCTCTTTTATGATCTAATTTTTCCTTCTAACTGGGAAAGAGTTTTGCTCAAGCCTACCAGCTTGTTCCAAAGTCAGGGGAGACTACATCCAGCACTGAACAACATAACAACATGTCAGGAAAAATAAATTAAATGGCTTTGTGGTGTCAGTTTAGGAAGAAATGAGACAAAATATTTTTTCCATGTGTTGAATGAGCCCAGACAAAATCTGTCTAGATACTAGACTCACTACAACCTGCTTGTAGCATTTTTGGAGGAATGAACAGTCTATTTTATGGCAGACACTCAACCATGCTGCACACTGAAAAATACTCCCTTTTCTCAGAATAAAATTCCTTCATAGTTAGATAAAACAGAGTGGAAGTTGCTTGGTAGAGTCTTCTGGAATAGCAGAACACATTAGCTGTGATTCTATACAGCACTCATTTTTTAAATTTTATTTCTAATTCCTCTTGAATCAGAACTAAATGAATAAATCCCAATAAAAGGAGAATTTAAAAAATCAAGTGCTTGTTCCAGGTGACCTCATACATTGGAGAGCAAGTTCTGGGTGACTGTGGGTTACTGGAAGTCTATTCTGGCTGGAAATATGTGTTATTTTCTTTTTCTCCAGGGCTAGGATGAAACTAGCTTAGCTTCTACTAAGCTGATTCCAGGTAAATACATATTATTTAAGCCTTAAATTTTCAGTTCACAGAAAGTTCAGATTGTTATGCTCTAATTAAAAACAAAAAACAAAACAAAACAGCAAATACACAACAAAAACCCCAACACTCGCCCCAAACAACACACACAAAAGAACATCCCAAAACCAAATGAATAAGAAGTCCAAGTTATTCCAGGGAGGATTATTCATGTGTAAAATGTGCATTTTTTCTGTCTTTGACCTTCCCATGCTCCTGTGAATTTCATTTACTATTAAACCACTGTCAAATAGGAGCAACAGCATTTTCTGTAACTTGCAGCCAGTAAGTCCCATTTTAAACACTGAAAATATCACAGTGTCCAGCTTAAGGACAGCAAATTGAGCATGAAGAAGAAATTTTCTGGATAAGCTTTATGTGCAGAGTCTCACAGTATCCTTGGAGGCAAAACCAGTATTTTAAAGAAATATATATATATATTTAAACAACCAAGAATTCTTGAGTTTTCATTCACAGCTTCTAAAAGATAAAGTACATTAACACTCATAAAACTGCTTATTCCATGGCTATGTTCCACATACTAGAAAGACTGTTTATTCACAGCAATTACTGAAAGCACCACCCATTCTCACTGTATCTCTCAGGCCACAATCACTGGTGTCAGATGTGTTTTCACTAACGAGACTGTGGAACTGGTAAGCAGAGAGCTTTCCCACCCTTCCCTTCTCCCAAGCATTCGACAAGCTGCAGTTTCAGGGTGGCCACACCCTGCTTGTTATTGTTAAATTGAAATATTAAAGGTGGGTTCTTTTATATTTTCCTTAGCCTTTCACCTCTGTTTAAAATAGAGTACATTCAAAGGACATCTGTGTTACTGGCAACATCATCACATGAAGGAGCTTTCTATAAATAGCATCACTACTAAATAAACGTCTGAAGCACAGCACTCACCAGCACGATGAAGCCAGTATTTTATTATTTATTCTTAGTAGATCTGATGGCTGATGAATAAAGTAGACATTTGTTTTCATTTTGAAATAATATGGTGAAGGTGCAAGTAAAATTAAAAAGTAAGAATCACAAGATGCATTGCCAAAACTGCTAAATTTCTTAGGATACACTGGTAAAATGACTGATTTCTGCATTCAAAAGGGGCTCCTGAATTTTTGCACTAATGGTTTTTAGAGATCATTTTTGAAAGTGTCGCTTCTCATCTCTCTTATCTCTGTGTTTTTCAGCTGTAAAATGGGTTTTATAACACTTAACTAGTTCACAAAATTATTAAGATGGTGAAAATATTCAAGTGAGTAAAATGCATTAAATTTCTCTGACTGAATGAGTCCCTACAATACAAAAATTATTTCAATTTGAGATATTTGGCATGTGAAGGAGTAAGGTAAATACCAAACCATTTTCTCCTGTTCTCACAACTGAAAAAATTACAAACTTCATAAACCAGAGGCCAGACTTTCAAAGAGCAATGGAAAAATCTATCCAAATATGCATTCACAACTTTATGTAGACATACCTCACACCAGTCCTAAGTTTTTCTGCTAAGGATTGTTCAAGCACTCATGAAATCTGTGATTTGTTGGTGAAATTCAGTAAACTACTCATTCTCTAAATTACTACTTTTAAATACCCTATCCAGGTAAACCTGGTTTGATTGTTTATGCTCTGAAGATATGATTGCAATGAAGACAATCTAATTTAAGCAAACAACACGATAAAAAATAGGTTTGTCTGAGCGAAACAGGGACAAGAAAAAAGATCATAAAAAGACATAGAAAATGGTAGCAGACATGATTTCATCAAGTGGATTCAGTAACAGCAAACCAATTATGGAAGAAAATCTATAGAATTGATTACATTAGTACATCATTTTTCTATTCCTAAAACATCCTATGTAATGTAATGAACATACTAAAAGAAAAAATGCATCTATTTTTTGTTATTCCATTACAGGAAGGAGTCAAAAGAGCTTCATAAGCCACATGTAAGACAATATTAAGTACACAGACTTTCCAAGCATAAAGTCTACAGTCTACAATACATCCCTATTCTAAACTAGAGGTTTAACATGTATATGGCATTTCTCTAAGGAAGAAACCCATTCAGTTGAAAGTGATGAGCATCTTGTTAAAACGTTTGTATGTTATCAATGCACAGTCCTTGGAAATTAATCTAAGTAGGGATGACTGTCTGAAAAAGGGATCCACCTTTCCAAATTATATAGTCCAAAATGAAATCTGTGTAGTTTCTGAAGAATATATGGATAGTAAAGGTATCTAAGTCTTACTGTGCTCAAAGGTTTTCAAAGTAAACCCAAAATACTGACCACTTTTATTAACTTTTTCTTTCCAAATCACTCAACATCTCTGAGAAATTCACACAGAAAAGCCTAAGAAAGAATAATCAAGAATGAATAGAGAACAAACCAAGAAATATCTTTTTGCCACCATGTAAACACATTACTTACCTATACTTTGTCATTCTTCTGAATCAATCACTGGGAATAATGCCATGTGTCATTAAATGGAAGTGATATTTGTATTATTTTTCAGGACTGATTGACTAAGATCTTTGGTATTTTTTATTGAGATACATTGTTAAAATAGTGAATGCTGAAATCAGTAAGGTTGAAGGAATACAATTGCCAAGTAAAACAAATCAGCATTAAATGTACATTTCCACTGCAGAGCTCCCATGAGTTGGTATATGGGTCTTAGGAGAGGAGTAGGCAGGTTAGGTCTCACAGTCTTGTTTTCTTTGGCTGGCAAACAGCTAATAATTTTTAAACTTGGCTCTTGTTTCATAGATCACATTCTACATGACTGCCCTTATGTTCCCCTCTTTTAAGTATTCTGAGTTTCTTTCATATAGAGCAAGGTCTTCTAATTCAATATCAGTTTTTCACTTAGAATAAGAAGGCAATTTGCTGTGTTGTATATTAAAGGGAAACCAAATATTTTTGGTGACAACTCAACACCTAAGGGTTCAAGCTGACCTTACACTAATGATTGTTATCCTATCCTGTATTCCCCAAACCATATGGATTTTTGATTACAGTGCAACCACAGACTTGCATAATAAACCAGCCACTACAGTAAAACACCAGTAATGACCCCATCAGACATTTAAGTTGTGCTGCACAGCCATCAGTTAGAATCTACAGGGAGCAGTACCCCAGGGAAGAAGGGTGAAGCAGACACCATCTCTTCCAGAACAGCCTCACAGGACTGAAGAAAGCTTGCACGCTATCTCTTAAGTTAAGCTGACTGACTGTCAGCTTGTTGCCTGGCATGGCTGCCAAAAGTGATTAGGAGGCACTCAGCAAAATAACCATTCAGGAGCGAAATTTCATGGGTTACTTCAGGCTGGGAGTACAAGCTCCAGCTGTGATTGACTTTTGCAAACTTCTCTAAGGTTCTGGACTGTGGTGAGAAGCTGGTTCTCCTTACCTTCTCCCAGAACTGTACATTTTCCAGCATGCCATTCTTCTGAGGAACTTCAGTGGGGTAAATCCGTGGGGCCAGCTGTGAAAAGAAAGGTGCCAATCATTTTTACAATTTGCTTTTTTAATTACAACTACCCTCTGATTCTTCTGAGCCCCTGGTTTGCTGGCCCTGGGCATCTGTACCCATTCAGGCTAAGGACAGGTTGCTGCCCTAAGAAGAGCACTGCTCACTTGGGAAGTAATTTGTTCAGATCCTGGGATTATTTCCTAAATTTCACTCCTAATAGCCACCGACTCATCAAAAATCAATACATCTACCCCAAAAATTACCAGCTTGTTTGTGTAATACCTTTAGCACTCCATCCAGGTTTCATATGGTATTTCAGTGGCTGATCTGGATTTGCAGGCCATGTCTTAATAGCTTTGCATCTACTGCACCTGTGAAAAACAGTAATATGGCTGTTAACTAAGTATGTCATGTAAGCAGACTGATTAGATAAGATACAGCACTACGGATGTCTAAAATGCAACCCACACACCATATTTCAATTACAGCTATGTGCATGTTCTAAGGCAGATGCTGAAATACCTCAGATATATCCTGGTTAAATAGGCTAACACTGCTGGACTGTTGCATAATAGGTCAAGAGATTCCACAATATTTCTTGAGATACAATATTAAGTGTAAGGCTTTAGTCAATGATATCACATGAGAACAAATAGGAGTAGGGACAACATTTTAAAAAAATCAACATTTCAGCTTTAGGCGAAATCCACTAAGTTACAGATTTCATAAATGGAAAACTGTCATGATTTACAATAGAAACCAAGATATTTAAAAGAGCAATTCAAACTTCTCAAATTATATTTAGTGTTCACAAAGATTGCTACAGTTTATGGACCCGTTTCTTCCATCAGTTAAATTCATATTACTTTCAAATAATGGTTCCCTTTTCTTAGTTTTAATAATCCTGGGTCTCTACTTACTGAACTTCCATTGAAACAGAGCAGTCTCTAAAAAGAAGACTGGCACAGATACTTATTTGCATTAAAATTTTCATTTTCCTACTTTGCTTCTTTACACAGAGACTTGTCTTGATTCGTTTTTTATTTCCCTCTTACCTGGCTCTGCCTGCATTTTCATTGATTTTATTTTGTTTTGGCTTTTTTTCTTTTAATGTCTCTGAAACGTAATGACAACATGCTGCATTAGAAGGATACTTGGAAATATCATAAGAGGATTGTTCATCTCAAACATAAACACATTCATTTTTCTACAGTTACTTGATACCTCCCTCTTTTCTAAAAAAAAAAAAATCCTTAAAAAAACAATCATACTCGTAGAGTACCTAAGAGTGTCTGTCTGTGTTGGCCAGTAGCTTTATTTTAAATTGTAATGTCTGAAAATTTGACAACAGAAGTACCTGGCTGTGTATATATAGAATGGTCATTACTGAGCTATTTATTTAATCATGCACACACAAAAACACACATATTTTAGGAGCAACTTGTTAACTGAATATAATTGCAGCTACAGTATCATGCCAACAAAAATTAATGTTAAAAAATTCAGTTGACAAGCTTAGAATCTTCACACAGCTTTCTTCAGCACAACATAGAGAGGTTGCAGCAAGTTCTTCAGACCAAGTACCTCTTGATGGTGGGAATTACATTTTCAGTGCACTGTTCAGGAGGTTGACTGCACAACCTGCATTCATAAAGAACAGTATTAGTGCCTTTTCATAGCATTTTGAGGGTTTATAAGTTAAAGTAATGAAATGCAGCTTTTGTTGTGGAGCAAGAACAAAACATTTTACTCTGCATATATTTGTATTTCTTTATTAAAGATAACAAAATCAGATCAACATTCAAGTATTGTCCTTTTATAACGGTCAGAAATTTATGTCTGACTTCAAGAGAGGTTGCTTGGACTCTTACAGATGTGATTCCATACAGGAAACATAAAAGTTGCAAGAGGAATCAAATGATTGCTAAACAGGGCAGTCAGGTCACGAAACAAAAATGCAACAGGAGAACTTTGCCTACAACAGCAGTCCCAGATCAGTCAGGCTGCAATCACACTTAGCATAAGAGGAAAAGTACACTGATGACAAAATTATGCTCAGGGCAAACTTACTTAACCTACTTATACAAGTCTGTATTTGACACTCAAGCAGACAGCACATTAATCATGTGCATCTGACACCATTCATGAAGATTCTCAGTTGACATCTATTACCAGTGCATTACATTTACTTTATGGCTTACTACAACTTGGAAAGGAGCAAACTGCCTTTGCTGATGTTATACAGCTATTTCTGCAGTTTAACTTTTGGACTGACCCCAAAACTTTCACAGCAGCAGATCCCAAATACTTACAATCAAGTACTAGCTCATCTGGGAACTACTGAAAAACATTATTTCAAATAAAAGCACACAGAACTCAGCTAATGTTTGCCAGTCTATCAAAATCAAACCAAAAAGAACTCTCTGAAGAATGACATAACATTAACAGTAATTTCAATATTAAACATCACAGCAACATCTGGTTTTGTCACATCTTTTGTTTCTAATATAAGAAAAGGCAAGCCCACCGTACCCTACCTGCAAAGACTGTTTTCTCTCCCATCTAAATCCAACAGAAGGTGAAATGGGTTTTTGGACTGTGTCAAAGAGGTGAGCAGAGAGGAAGTGAGAGCAGCTACCCAGCCACGTTCACTGAACTCACTATGGGAATGGACAAGAGCCACTTCTTCTTAAACAAGGTGATCCCCTCAAAAAACCTGTCATCTCATAGCTAACCTGCTGGCAGCCAAGTTAAACACCTGCATGCCAGACAAAACCAGCTGTCTGCACATCTCTGCCAGCCCACCTGCTCAATATGCCTCCTACCAGTAGGCTGAGATTTTTCAGCAAATACCCAGTTCAAACACAAGGTTGTTTGGTGTTTTCCTTCCTTTTCTCTACTCTTCCTTAGGACCTTAATTTTCAAAGCATCCATTGATTAACTACAGTGATACAACTACCTTTATTATCATCAGTAGTTGAACATCACCTCCATTTCAGTTGATTATTGTAGAGATATAAGTAACACACACACTAAATGAGTTACTATTAAATTGCTGTTGCCTTCATCACTCATAGACACATAAACACTGTGTTACTCAAGCTTTTGACAAAAGAATTATAAATTAAGGAGAAGATTATGTTTTCACACAGTTAATTTATCAAAGGATTCAAGAAGGGATTCAATAAGGGAAAACAGAAATTTCTTTTGGCAGTGCCCAGCATTTAGAAATAAGCTGCTATGGAGCATATACATATTTCACACACAGATGCAGAATGGATGGACAATAGGGATTGTATAGGTGTTGTACTCAGGAAGGAAAAAATATTTCAGTTGCCTTTCATTTCATCTTTGGCAGCTCCACTGGTACACACACAGCTGTTATTAACAGTATCTAAGTCCGAATTTGTATCGAGGGAAGAAATGCCACCCCACCCTCCCTTAGCAGCACAGAGAGGTTTTTAATTCCATCCTCTCAGAATGAAGTTTTCTCAACTATTAATAAGATATAGGTGGGTTTGCTGTTTACGTCTGTAACAGGAGCTGCAGAAAACCCTCATCAAAATCCCACAAAACCAAACTCTGTGAGCAGTTTCTGCTATCAGGCCTGAACATGGTACCCCATTTGTTCTAAACAATATGATTTATTTTTCCCCTCCCTTTCTACAGATCCACTTTCTCCTTGGTCTCCAGGTTAGTTGCTCCATCTGTTTCAGGAAGCATTTAGACATCTGACAGGATGAAGGGTGTCACTTAGAAAGACTACTTATAATAATTTTAACCTTTTTTATCTCTCATCCTGCTCATTCCTGTTAGTATTTTGAAGGAGGAGGATGTGTTAAGATTGTACAGAACGTGTGCTGTGTCTGAAGAGGAATGACTGTGCATTCACCTTTGAAAAGTTCCCAGCAGCTTTGCTATTTACTGGGTGTGGGGAAGCTTCCCTACCCAGCAAACACTTGGTTCACTCCTTGTTCATATAGACTATCTATCTAATTTAAAACTGGTAAGGCTGAACTGGTGCTACACAGGATGTGCCTGATCAGGGAGGCTAATACAAACCAGCAGGACACTTCCAGCATTGTGTTCATTCCCTTTATATGATGTCAACCTACTGCTGTTGGGGGACGGCGGGACGTGAATGGATTGATGACTTACTTTTCTAAAATTTATAGGCAAATTACATAAACTAACTGAAAATTCTTAATTTCATTAAGTTTTCTGGTGAAAAATACATAAGGAGAGGTAAGGTAGAACATTCTCACTCCTTTCCTAGCTTGCTGCGTTTGTGGGTATCCACGAACTGCAATTTGAAAATGGAAGTTTACTTTTAAATAAGGTGATGTCAACAAGATTTTGGAAGTCAATCATGGCATTACTTAAATCTGCAATACCTTTGTAAGTATGCAGATATCCTTTTGTTTCAGTGTAACCTTTGTTTATCATGTGAGACAGTGTTTCTCTTTGTATGGGATAGTCTGAAATAATAAACATATTAGGAGGAATTTACTAGGGTTAACTATTTTACTGATAGGGATTCACGTCTGTAAGCTTTGCTGATTCACTTTCTCCAAAAAAATTACAGGATGTAGCAAAGGAACATTCACATTCTTTTTAAGGAAGAATTCATGCAGTGTTTTGATGTTTTCTATGGATTATTTCATCATTGCATCTGCTTAGCAGAGAATGGGATGCATGTCCCATGGACATGCCCCATCTTTCAGAAATATCAGGAGAAATAATATCTTTCCAGAGAAAGAGGAGGAGGAGGAAGGATCGCCTTGGCGTGCCTTTACCAGCCCCAGTGTTCCTGGAGCTGTAGGGTCTTTGACTCTCTCATCCCTAAAACTAAACCTAACATACACCTCTGGCCCTATCCACTGCCACAAACACTACCCTAAACACTGCCCTAACCAGACCCCTAAACACCATGCTAAACAGTACTCCTAGAATTAACCTGACCACTACCATGAACACTACTGTAAACAATATCCTAACCCTAACCCGGACCCAATACCATGGCTGGTCCAGATCAGAGAGATGTAGGAGCAGCAATGTTGGGACCCTGCTAGAAGCATTTTGACATGCCTTTTCCAGCCCCAGTGTTCCTGGACCTGTAGCATATTTGACTCTCTAGACCCTAACACTAATCCTAAGCCTAACCCTAAGAACCATTAGAACTTCTAGCATAGCTTGTCTTGGTGGAATCACTCACGACAAAGTGAGCAATGATTCTCCAAGCTCAGTCTTAGCAGAAAACTACAGATAGGACATTGTGGGACTAAGGCTCTAACCCCCAGGGATGGGTTTTTTGGTGGGTTTATTTGTTTGGCTGTTTGTTAGGAGAAGGGGTATCATCTACATCTTAGGGCTTGGATTGATGAAAACTGGTACCTTATTCTGGGATAGCTGAAGTGTCTCCTCCTCTCTCCAACAAAGCCCTATTAAGAAGTGTCACCTTACGTCCTGGAAGAGACAATGCTTCATGGCTATTTACAACCAACCCTGCTCATAAAACACAGCATAAATACCATGTTCAGGCTGGTTCTAAATGCTGATGGTTTAGCAACTGCACAACACATCAATGTGGAAGGGCATCAGCCACTCCAATTCCAATTCCAATTCACATTTTTTCCTTTTATTGCTGGTTTTTTTTTTAAATTAAAATACTTGGGTTTTAAAACATATTAATATATATTATAGGAAATTATGTTTGTCAGTGGTACAGAACTGCATCGCTTGCTTAACTATGGATTGATCCCATTGAACTTGAGCTGGCCAAACTCCTAATGGTAAGGCACTTCTGGGAAGTTCTGTTGTCTTTAACTACATCCAGATCAGAGGTAAAAAAATCAAAATTATTTTCAATTTGGACTCAAGAGCAAAACCATACTCTTGAATTCACATCGATTATCAAAAATGCGGGATGGAAAATGGTTCAGAGTGGGAAGATACATCTCAAGTTCCTTTCTATTTTTAAGTAGTGTTTGCCCTATTTGCTACTGTCAGAATGGCAAGAACTCAAACAGAATATTCACATCGAGGTCACAGTTCACCCCTCCAACTACTGATTTGTGTGAGGGAATGCAAAGAATTTAATACAAGCTGCACATTGTTCCATTTCCCTTAATTATTTTCCCTGTATCAGATACAGTTCTTTGGTGGGTGTTTGTTTTTGCAACCATAGTGATGAGATATATTTGCTGGCTGCAGTCAAAATAATTCCAAACATCTATCTACTGGCATAATTTTTTTATTCTGAAAATCCAGACATTTGCCTGCTTTACACCCAAAGGGTAGGAATTTGGAGGCTATCTCCTAAAATAACACTTACATTATTTTTCAAAATCAGAGCAAGAGTTTTGAGATTTTTTTCATATATTCCCACAAAAAATCATGTTCACACCAACACAGAGCTGCATCCATTTAAATGTTTCTTATTCTTTTCTTGAGAAAAATCCCCAGATGATCTCATTTAAATCATAAATATAAATATTCTTCAGAGCAGCTTCCCTTATAACATGTGTGCAATAAATCACTTTTCCCACAGTGCTGCTCTGCTACTACTCTTCTTGGTGGGAAAAACTCACAGTATATGATTTGACAAACTGCTGACAAAACCAGCTTCATTTTAGAGCCATAGAGGACTCAAACGCTCACCAAGAGATCGTAGTTAACAGGCAGAAATGTATTTAAAAGCATGTGTGTACACGCATATAAATACACATTGGCTAGTTGACTTCACTGACCTTGGATGCAAGCAATGATTTTGACAGATCCATACTGGTGACAGCTCTGACAAACAGGGTTTAACCCCCTGTGATTAGTTTGAAGGCTCCAATTACAATTTTTTCTGGACTTATGAGTGCTAGCAGTATAGTGACCTTTTCAGCTGCTGAAGTCAAAATCCATGAAGGACTGTGAATTGGAGCCTTCAGCAACTGCTGCCCACAGGACAGTAAAAACTGAACTTTATGGCTGCTTGTTCTGCTACCCCAGACTGGGCGTCTCAGGACAGGAACACTGCCCAGCTTCCACCCCTCCCACTGGCCTGACAGCATCTAGGAGAACAGGCAGAGAGCTGGAGGCAGGAATCTCTTTAGCTATGCCAGCATGAATTGGCAGAGTTTGGGATTCCAAGCACGTAGTCACATGAGCAGGCCTTATTCTCAGAGCTGGAAGAGCCCCATTGATTCAGTGTATCCAAAGTAATTGGATTATGAAACAAAAGTAAATTCTGTCCTCCTGTTTTCTCTACATCACTTCCTCTTCGCATGTGCTGCTTTCAATTCTATTTTCAAAAAGAGACCATGGCTGCAATATAACTATGCTTAGAGTGTAACCAGCCAGTTAGTAGTGCTGAGAAGCTGTGGGCTGTGGAGAGCTGAATATGCTGGTAGGAAAGGAAGGAGATACCTGATTTGGGAAAACATCAGTGGTTAATACTGTTTCAAGTGATTCTGGGCAAGTACCCATCTATTTGAACTCAAAAATTGTCACAGAGCAGTGGTTATTTTGCCAATACTTTCCAGGAGGTGCTCTAAGACAATTATTAGAAGTAGCAGGGGACTAAAGATTCAAATATTTTGTCAAATTACAACATGAGATTGATTGTTGAAAGGAAACTAAGGCATAATCTTCCTTGCATAAACTGGAATCAGCAAAATACTCTTTGTCTCTGGTACACAGTTTGAATCCAAACTGAGGGCAGAGATGATTTCAGGGCTTCAGCCAGTTCCCTGACTGACAGCTTTCCAACATATTCTCTTTCTGTTCTGAAGAACATGCTGTCACAATGACTGAAGAAGCCTTTGTGCAGGACTGAGCGTAACAATACAGCATTGTGGAAGTAATTTGTTTCCTTTTCATTAATGAAGATGTATAAGACATGAAGTACTGGTCACTGACTTTTCATCGTTTCTGTTAGAGATGGCATCTGCTGTTCCCAGTTTAAGCAGAAGTTAAGATGACAGAGCAGTTGGTGTCCTCTAGGATGGGTGTTGCTAGAGAGCATTATTGTTTAAAAATAGTTTCTAAACAAAATATTGTAGGAGGATAAAAGTTCAGTTGAAGTTGGGTAGTGGCCAGCCTGGGTTTCATGGAGTAATTGCTAATTGTGTAAGCTCTGCCCAGTGCTCTGTTTACCAAGGATGTTTTGCCCATTTTAGCAGAGGTGGGGCTCATTTCCTTAACAGACACAGAACAGAGCTGCAGTCTGCTCTGTATCCTGCTTGACAGAGCATGCTCAGACCCTTAGGCATTCATAAAATGTAGAAGTAGCTTCTCCCTCTCCCTACTAAATAGTGAGCTCACATAAAAGGATCAGGATGTCCCTTCACATTCAATGTTTACCTTTTCCTACTTGTATATTTCAGAAACATTCACAGTCAAGTTCAAAACAGTGCTTGTCCCAGTTTATCCTTGCTGTCAGACTTGGTTTAAATGCAGTATTCCCAGTATTCCATTTTGGTCATTAGGGCATGAGAGCAGTATAAAGAAACTGAATGCGCAGTCCCTGCCTTGAGTTTGTTCAGTAACTCCTCACAATTACCAGCAGTACAGCAACACATGTGGCTGCTGACATGAGCAAATCTCAGTCCTGACTGCAGTCAGAGGAAAGCTAAAATTTATTTAGTACCAAAACTTGCTGTGGGTTACGATCTCAATGGTGGATATTAGTGCATTCATATAAGTGATTTACCTCAAATAACAGCCACTAGCTGCAAAACCACTGTGTATAAATGCATCAATTTTTTGTTAATGAACTCTTGTCTCCTTCATTGTAAAATTAACCCAAGGCTGAATCAAATAAAGTTTTTTAAATAACCTAAAACTTAAAGCATGGGGTATCTGATTGATGGAATGGTTTTAGAATGCTCAGAATTCTCTGCCAAGCGTTCAGAAACCACAGCCACAACACTTCTGTAAATCAGTGCCAGGTCAGAGGATTATAATTATAATTTACTATGATTATTCCTCTCATGCCACATTACACTGGTAATTGCAGCTACAGTTGCAGTTAGGGCACCCATTTGTACTTTCTTATCTTGTAAACACCACATTGTAAAAATTTTTCAGATGTGAGGTATTTATATAGCCCTATGCTAAATCAGACATACTTGAACAAGTATCCTGAGCTTGTTACATGGAACTGGGTAGGCACTGGATGGCCCACATGGAACTGCATAGCTGCACTACATGTAATGGTGTTGGAGTTAGGTCTGCAACAGCAGTCTTAACTCTGGATTCCTCAGCCTTAGCCAAGTTATATCTAGAACATGGAAAACACTGTATGCTTCTGTTTGTTTAACAGGAGTATGATCCACATACCTCACCCATATAAATAAGGAGAAAAGAGTTGGATGCAGGACTCTTTTCACTTTTAACAATGACATGGCACTGGAGAAGGCAACAGATACCAAATAAAGCAATTCCTCGCACCCTGTCCCAAATCTGAGTCATAGCCCTTGGGACCTCAAGACCTCTGAATAGTATTTCCTTTGCCTGTTGTCTTTAGCTTATTAGCACATGCATCTGACTGAAGGAGACTGCTACTGATTGTGTACCACCTCCAACAGTAATTCGGGGTGGGTCCTGGGGGGAAGGATGTTTGAACTGCCTTGGAACAGAAACCCTGCAGCCAAAACTTTAAGCAATATTATTCCCCAGGGTTTAAACTCACTGAACTGCATGTCAGTGCTTGAGAATGCAGTGCACCTGATGAACAGAGAGGACATCCAATTGGGAAAAGTTTGTAGAAAATCAGAAAAAATATCTCCTACTCTCCAGGAAAAGTGCACTGAATTGATGTTCACAGCCTTCAGTATAGCCCTGGAAAGTTCTGTTTACAAAAGGTGGCATGTTTTGGGTTTTGGCCAGGATCACTGCACATACTGATATTACACTTGTCTTTCAATTCTTTTCTATTCCTGCATGTTACAGTCCCACAATTTCCTGCAGCAAGGCTTGGCTGCCACACTTTGCAAGATTTCATGGACAGTGAAAGCTACATGCTTATTATAAAATACTTCAGTGCTTCTGGTTCATGTTGGAATTATCAAGACTACTCATATTAGCTCCACAGGAGGCTTCTATGCTACTGCTCAAAAAACATCTGACTTACTGCAAATGCTCTCTGTGTCTGTTCTGAAAATGTAACATGAACATATCTGGAATCTCCAAACTGCACAGTGTCTCTGCCTAAGCTATTGAACATCCATAAATCCTGGACAAATGTAGAAACAGCTCCAATTCCTCCAACAAGCAAATTTCCAGATGGAGAGAGAAGACATGCACAAGGAAATCAGACCAATCAGATCCTAATTCAGAGATGCCTTTGCTTTCCCTTGTCAAGAAGGATGTGTGTACACACCCTCCTCTTTTTCTACTCCAGTCTTCTGATGCTTCAGTGCAGAAGTCAGTGTTTCAAAGGTATCATGTGACACACAAAAATAACATTTAGTTGAAAATACGTTGCCTAATTAACTCAGCATGTATTTAAAAAGAATGTTTGCTATAAATAGGGCAAACAAGAAGCACACATACCAACACAAAGCATCACTCCATATCTTCCACTACCTATTGCTTTGCCTTTAACAATGAAGTATTTTCCAGTTACCTGAATAAAGGCTTCTATTTACCATCTCAGATAAATCAGGGCTGTATCTCATGGCGTAGTTTCACAGAAATCTGAGAAAAACCAAAATCTAAAAAAGGGTAAGATTCTGTTTCCATTCTCTTTTATGCCATTCCTCCCTTATTTGCTGTGGTCCCACCCTTGCTACTTGCCCAAACAACAGCACTAATCATTTATTTTCATGAATCCATTCAGTTTATTAACTCAAGAAAATCCTGCCCTTTTCCTGCGGGGTGAACAGGTTATACAGTGGACTCTCTCAAGGGCTAGATAACATACAGAAATTGTGGAGTGTGTTAGCTGGGAGCAAAGGAACAAGATTATCCTTTCAGCAGTAGTAAACTACTTGATCAGCTCACCTTGCCTCATGAAACCACAGGATTAGAGGTTTACCTCAACACTTGGAGCCACGCAGATAATCCACTTAACCCGGTGTCTTTGCAGGGACTTGGGAAAGAAAGTGCTCAGCCAACAGGATGTGCTGCTCTCTGGACCCAGAGAACTCACCAGCAATCCAGAGCTCCCTGTTCTGCCACTGAAGGAGAACTCCATCTTCATAGCACCTCTTGTCCAGAGCTCCAGATGTGGCTGCATTTACATCACAAACATCAGTGGGGACTGCTCCTTTGGGAGATATATAAAGGGAAAAGAAGGAGAAAGAGAGAAGAAACTGAATGAGAAACGAACTGCATTTACTATTCTCTGCTTGCTTTCTTTTTTATTCAAACACTTTTCCAGACCACAGGTTAATTCTTTTTGCATGCTAACAAAATTTGATTTAATTGTTTGTGGTGTTTTAGTTTTGTTTTTTTTTTAACATGGACTCATATTTGCTGAGGTAAATCCTTTCAGATGTCAGAATCTCATCTATTTTAGCTAAATGGGAAGCAAAACTGTCTCCCAAAACTTTGTTGAAATTAAAATATATGGAAATAGATTATTATCTTTCAGCAGAATTTAGGGGGAAAGTCTGCTTTTGGGCATAGCCATGTAATATATTGGTACAAAGTAAGAACTAGTTTATTACAAAATGTTGGAGCAAGTTTTAATTCCTCTAATGTCATTTTAGAAGTATCACAGTATATACTTGTGGTTTGTGCAGAATAACATCAGTTATGGACTAGTACACATTGCTGACTGCCTTATTTCTAAAGCTTGTAATTTCTAAAATTATGTTCCATAATTAAACTAAACAATACCATAATATAAGAGCATTAGCTTAATGAAAACCAATTATGTATCAGTCTTCAGCTGAATTTGCTCTTCACAGACTTCAGAAATAAAGGGATTAAGTATTGCAAATCCTCCTGGTACTTTACATTTAATCACAAACAGTTTATGATAATTTATTCCACATGTCTGATGCAACTGAAAAAAATTTGCAAATAAAGCTTGCTGATGCCTCCAGGAAGTGAGCTTTCATTCTGTTCTAATATTAGCAGCAGCCTGCACCAGTGCAACATGGAACACTCACTCCATACCCCCAGTGCTGTCAGCCATCATTTTATGCATGTACTAAACCATGAGTGTTTGACAGGGATTGGGCTGATTAACATCTGCCACATGAGCACTGAAAGACTATCAAGAACTGAAAAAGAAACTTTACTGATGTTTCAATCCAATGGTAGAAGAGTGTCAGAATCAATTTGCTGCTTTTTTTATAATTGAAATTAGGTCTCAAAGTGAGAAAATACATTTAACTCTGGCATATGGTTTCCTGTCTTGATATTGCACATCACCACAGTGATGGTTTGCTTTTCTATTTTATTTAAATCTGCTAGATTCTTGAAAAGCATAACTTTCTTCTTATACCACCAGGATGCTGCAATAGAGAGGTTGCCTTCTAGGGTACTGTCACCGATGACTGGCCAAAATACCCCTTGGATGGCAACCAGGGGCTCACAGCTCCTGCTGAATTTCACAGCAGTGAGATCCTCTGGACTCACTGGTTAGCTCTATCCTGATTGTAGATGAGGCCGGGACACCTGGCTCTCCCTCAATTTACAGTTCAGAATTAACCAGGAAACCTACTATTGGCACACACAACTTCTAATTTGGGAAGAGAAAAATACTGTCTGGCAAGCCTGCAAGGCTGCTGACCCTGGGCTGCTGGAACAAGGCAAATCACTGCTGCTCTGAGCTGCATCCTGAGCTAATCAGTCGTTGGCTTGCACAAATCCATTGAAACTGGTCTGTGTAAAGAGGAATCTGCGTAAAAGATCCACCACTTCTCTCATTATTTTATATCCAGCTTTAGGTGTATAAATTTGGCATTTGATGTGATTTTTTTCTGAGTTTTCTGAGCTCCCATGTGGAAGTATAACATGGAAGCAGACTTTTTTTGGACCTTTAGGGTTCTGTTAGGCAAACTATCACTTCCTAGGAAACAGTGGCATGAAAATACCTGTCTAGAAGCTGCCTCCATGGCCTTCAACTCTTATTTGCAGAAAAAAAATACATTAAAATGAGTATTTAGACTGCAGAGAAAGCCTGGTTGGTATTTAGATTTAGATATTAATTCAGTTGACATATTAATGACTATTTTAATTTGTCCATATTTTGGAAAGAGTTTCAAGGCTGGCTTCTCCCCCACCCCCCCAAAACATTTGTACTCTATCTTCCTAACCATAGCTCTTCCCTAAAGGCTGTAAACCTAATTATGAGAGAACTAAAGAAATTGATTAATTTCCCAGTAGCACCGTGTCTTCAGTTACCATATATCTGTCATTAAGCAATTCTTTGGTTTCCTAGCTTGCTGCCTTGTTAAAGCCACTTTTTGGCCCACAGAGACCAGCAGAGCCAAGCAACAATAACCATCTTGGCACAAAAAGTACCACTGACCTTGAAATTCAGATTATTAATGCACTACAAGCACTTCTTGAAAAGCATTATTTCTTCATATTATATAACATCTTACTATATGAGGTGGTAGGATCCAAGCTAGAAAAATTCATAGAAATCCTGCATTATTAAATGTCTTCAATCATTAATAAGTAAATAACTTTTTTGATACTAATTTAGAAGCACAAAGCAGGTTTAAAAGGTTAGAAGTGCTTGTGCCACTGGGTAACAAAACATCAATTCTGAAAAATTTAAAACATTAGGTCAATTTTCTTTTTACAAATATGGCAAGCAGAAAACCAGATAGTTAAGATTTAACAATCAGAACTTTGCTCAGGACACTGGTTTTGTAATCTGACAGATTACACACCCAGAAAATTTGGAAATTATGTTTAAAATAATCACTATTTTCATAAGAAGTAAGAGAGAATAAAACCTGGTTGGTTTGGCATCTGTAGGATTCATCTGGCTTTGAAAACAAGAAGCATTGTTACATATCTGATTGGGAATATTACAGTTTAACAGCTCTGAAAGCAGTGGGTAGAAATATAAGCTTCTGTGCCCCCTGCACTCAGATTAGGTAGCATTTTATTTAAGTTTTAAAAATAAAATCCCTGCTATTTTTGTCACGAGGGAAAGTTCTCAGACATGTAAATCACTAAAACTGCCCCACATGTTTCAGCAGAATTCATGCCATGTTTACAAGCAAGTATAAAACAAGGAAATCCTTCCCAGATACAAAGACTCTTACTGCCTATTGTTTTCCCCAGATTTAAGCCCTGCTTCCTGTTGTATACCAGAGTTATTAATGTTAATCCACTACAGACGTGTCAGTTTTTATGGGTATTTTCAAGAGTTCAAATGGTTGCATGTTTATAATTTTATCAATTCTTTGCTCTCAAGCAGCTCCTGTTTTCTCCAAAATCCAAAATATCCAACAGAAATTACATGAGCAAACACACAATTCTGTCATATGAATTATGATCTTTGAATACATTTCAGGAAAAAGTGTGTGCTACTCTAAACAGCATTAAAAATAGCTTCTGTGCAGACATTGATTTCTGCTTAGTGGTATTTGTTCTGTCTGTGTAAATTAATCACCTTCACAGCATAAGATGTAAGGGAAAATGATGAGTAGGGGAACGAGTGATGTGTATGGGAATCTGAAGAATGACACAGTTCCATTGTGTCTTTGCAGTGTAAATCTTTCCAGCTGTAAGGTTACAAAACAGTTCAGATCAGGATTTTAGAGCGGGTTTGGTGTGTCCTTCCCTGAATCTATGGTTGGGTGAGGATTCAGAAATCTTTCTACTGGAGACTTTCTGCTAAAGAATAAACCCAGTTTGCAAAAACAAAAGTAGCTATTTCTTTTCTACTAGAAAGTATTAAAGCACAATTTGGAGTAATTCTCAGAATAAAAGACAAAAATAGATTTTAATAACTGTCAGTTTGTCAACATACATTAGGTCTGCATTAGTAATTTGGGCACAACAGGAATGTATCAGTACATCAAAACAATTTATTCTCAGGCCTTCAAGCTTACATAGTGTACTTTTCTAGGGTTTCTCTTTGGACTAGATTTAGTCCTGCCTCCAGATTAAATGTCTCCCACATGCACAGTTTTATATTGGCCAAAGGTTCAGTCACTGGTACAGACTGCAGTAATATTAAAGAGAGACATTTAGGTAATACAATTTAAACATTGTCCTCAGTAAAAAATTAGTCTAATTAGGGTGAAATGGCATTTTATTCACTAAGAAAACAGGCATCCATCCTAAATTCCTTTCAGACTAAGGCATGATGACACATTTGGCATTAATTACATTGTGGTGCCATAACATTTATTTGCAGGACTGACTGCCACTGAAAAACATTTTCCTATTCCTTCCTTCAGCAAATTTTTAGAAATAATCTGTGTAACAAGCATAACAAATCAATTTCCACGGGTCAGAGTACTTTGGAATATCTACTGCTAAAAACAAAGAAAGCACCAAGGCATTATTTGCTCTTGACCACATTGAGAAAAATCATTCTGTCTCACTGCCTCCTCTTCCTTCCTGAAATTCCAGCCTTGTTCTCCATTGTATCCGCAAGGTTGCTGGAATTATCATTTGCTTTGCCTGACACTCATCATCTTTCATTCCCTCCTTGAATCTCATTTACAGGTTTCAACTTCCCCCTCCAAACTTCCTGTCTTTACCCTTCATGACTACACAACATCACCTCCAGTGCCTGCTCTGACTCTGGATCCTTGTGCTGCCCAGACAGCTGAGGTAAAAACTGCACCTCAGTACTTTTTTAAAGAAATATACAAATACATTATTCAGGATACTACTGTGGCAAAGCCTGAGGATTAGGACAACACAGAAATACATGAGAATAACTTTCTGCTGCAAAGAATGGTAAGGCCACCAAAAGATTCCATCTGCTACCAATAAGCTGCTTCTAGTGACAAGCATGAAGACACTACAGATAAGAGTCTGGACAACAAAAACTGTCATAAGAATGTTTTTAATTTCAGTGCTCTCAATTGCCTTTTTTCCATTTTACACTAATGACTAGTCATATAAGCAATCTTACTCCAGTTAAACAGAAAATATCTGCATAGCTCTGGATATCAACTATCCATACTGCACTGAAATGCCTGTCTTAAATAATGCACTGATTATGAATTCTACTTGAAGAAAATTGTCCTTAAAATCTCTTTTTTCTCAGAAGTTAATTTCTCTTTCCTAGCCTACAAATAACCCTAGTGCCAAAAATGGTAACAAAGAAGTTAATTTAAGTTATTATACCTCGCAAAAAAAAGAAAATTTTACCGGCCTGTCTCAACAAACATTGTAATAATTGCCAACAAAAATCAGTAAAGTGAATCTTTTCAAATGTCTTCCAGGGATATCACGTGCTATTCAGTGTACCCATCACCCTGGTTTTGTCTAAGATGTGAAGAACTCTGAAGCATGAGCTGGAAGTTTTACAGCTCTAAAAGCTGACATTGTAATGCACAGATGACAATTCAGAATTGGTCCTCTATGCTGCTCAATCTCAGTTTGAAAACATCATAGAATCATAGAACGGTTTGAGTTGGAAGAGGACCCTGAAAGGCTTCTCTTTTCCCAGTTCTCTCAGCCTTTCCTCATAGGACAGGTGCTCTATCCTCTCCTGGATGAAAGATAAGAAACACTCAGTGGAGTTTTGTAGAGATGCATTCTGGACCACAGAAATAATGATAAGGACGATTATTTTCTAATTTCAGTTCTTTGAAGTAAACACAGCTATGCACTTTAAGCAGATTATGGTGGCATTTATCTGTCATTACAGTAAGAAGGATATCATAATCAAATATCTCCTTTAGTACTTCCGGAAAAAAATCTAGTCCATTTTTTGTTACATTGGATAACCTTTGCTAGGATTAGCAGTTTACCAGCTGGACACAGGCTAACAAAGGAATAAATTAAATGAGTTCATCCCAGGATATGTGAAACAATGAGAACAGTGAACCTTAGTAGCATGTTAAATTGGCATACAAACATAAACCTCTTACAGGAGCAGCAGAAGTTATAAAAGCAGCAAAGCTGTCCTCCAGCTTTCCAAATTTAACTAGAATCGCGCAGGCTTCATAACAGCACAAAAGATGTCATACAATAAAAATTAAGAAGCTCCAGTTATTGCCAGGTTTCCAGCACATTTTCCTGCTGTAGAGAATAGAATCATCCCTCATGATTTCACAGACTGAAGCTCATTACTTTGATCAGCTTAGGCTATGAGTTTGCAATAGCTAGGGCTACTTCTAACAATTAGTTTTGCAGGACTTGGTTTGGCTTTTCATAGGAATAGACAGAGAGAAGAATCAGCCATTCTTAGTTGCAACCATTTCTTCTTTCAGATACATGTTTACTCAATTTGTTTGATTTATCTTTTTTTTTTTAATCCCTTGGCAAGACTTCACAAACATTTCTGAGGAAGAAAAACAGATTTAAAAAACCATTATTATAAGTCAAATAATAGAAAAACTTTTACTAAAAGTAGGAAAGCATATAATCTTGTTCTGAATAAAACTAGCAAAACTTCACACAACCATGACATGTACCTGCAACTTATGGAAGATGCAATCTATAGAAGATGCTTTCTGCAGAAATAGTGTTATAAAAGCACACCCAAATAAGATACAGTTATAAAAAATATGTAAGAAGCCATAGGATTTTCAATGTAACTTTCAGAACTGATCAAGGTGCTGCTCTTCAATTATATTGTAGTGTACATTTTACTCAGGATTTAACAAACAAGCACAAGGGAAGAGAAAGGTGGTTACAAAAAATAATGGATAAATTAACACATAATATCTATGATACTCAGAAATTACCTACAGGAATTAATATCAGAAAAAATACCTGTAACAGTTGAGTCTCATCAGAAGTGCCTATGAATTCCCAAAGGACCAAACAGCCCTGACAGATTCTATGAACTACAGGACTGGGAAAAGAAAACCCCAAAATGAATGAAGAAAACAACTTGAGAGATAGCAAACGTAAACAGAGTTAGAGAGGTGCAGGATCATGAAATATAAGAGAGCAGGAGGAGGGAAAAAATAATGTTCATTGTAAAGCTTCCTTTAGAATGCAGCTGTCTACAGCTTCCTCACAAGAGGCAGAGGAGGGGCAGGCACTGTTCTCTTCTCCCTGGTGACAGTGACAGGACCTGAGGGAACAGCATGAGGCTGAGTCAGGGGAGGCTCAGATCGAATACAAGGGAAAAGGTGGTCGGGCAGCCCACCAGAGGCTGGCTGGGCACTGGAACAGCCTACCCAGGGAAGTGGTCACAGCACCAAGCCTGACAGAGCTCAAGAAGCACTTGGACAACACCCTTAGCACATGGTGTGATTTTGGAGTGGTCCAGTGCAGGGCCAGGAGCTGGACTCAATGATCCCAGTGGAACCCTTCCAACTCAGGATATTCTGATTTTATGATTCCTTCTCTGCCATGATATCACAATTCCATTCCTTATCAACCAGAACCCGATAGTCAGCTTTAATTCTTTCTTCATGCTCCAAATCTGAAAGAATCAGGAGAATGCCACTTATTCCTCCCTCCAGCCACTGAGGCAAACTTTTCTCTCTCCCTCTCTCCTTACAGCTCAGATCTAGCTGGTGTCCCAAGGTTAATTCACCTTTCTCCTTTCTGAATTTATTCTCTGTTTTCGTAGTCGTAGGGCCTAAATTTCCACATGAAACTTCTTTGCTAATGTAACTAGTTTCATGAGGTTTCTTATTTTGCATTTTCACTAATATTTTGATTTAAAAGCCTGCATTGTCACAATAATTGCACATTTGAATTCTTAAGCCTTGGGACTTGCGTCCCTACATGACCATCTCCATTCAGAACTTTTTTATCTCAAAGTTGACTCTACTTAATCATTTACATACCCTGTTACATCATGGAAAATCAAGCAAGTCTTCTGTAAGACACCATTGCTGCTTTAAGTTTTGCCAAAAACTGCTGCCAGGATCAACAGAGATTAAAAAGTTCTTTGTGGATTTAGTGATTGTTCTCCACAGAGAACTCTATCACCACATTAATTTTTTAAGAGAGAGAACAGTTTTTGATGCCAGAAGACTACATAAAATGAAGATATAAGTGCAAATGCATTTCCTCTTTGATAATCATCTTATGCAAATATCAGTCCACTTACATCAGTGGTGTACCCTGCAACAAGAAGAAAATCTATCAGATTTTCTCTTCTTGAATATAACCCATTAGTTTTTACATCACTAATTTTTTCTTTCATTTCTTGTTTGCCATAGCTACTACTGCTTAAGATTGCTCAAATATATTTTGTGTTTCTCTTTCCATGTGAAAACCCTAGTTAAAAAGCTAAATAACCTTGACATTTATTTGATATTCCTTGCTTCTCAGTAACTCCTAGTAAGATGAAAAATATTTTTTAGGGCGTAAGATATGAACAAATCGTATGGATTATGATGACTTTATGCATTCTCTTGAGTATCTGCTTCCTCCCTCCAAGATGGATTCTCAAAAGTTTAAACAATGGCAATGCTTATGATCTGGTGATCTTATAATTAGTTCTGATATATTACTGAAATACTTTCTGCTGCCAGAAGCAGGGAGAAGTGAAAGCTGCTCTTTGATTACCTCAATGAACATAAAAATTTTAAACACATTTTATTCTGAACTTTAACCAAGAGTTTCCTATACCTATGAGATGACAGTGCAATTCTGAGCTGCTTCCAGAAGCTCCCCTAAGAGGGGAGCACAGATCTCCCAGTGTGATCCTAGGGACCTCAGGGGAGCAGCACAAAAATACTGTTCCTGCAGACAGACCAGATACTCTGCCTCCTTTGTAAAGAGCTCAGCCCCTTGCTTTTACACTATTCCATTTTACTTGTTTGTTTTTAGGAGGCTTCAGTTAAAACTTGGATTAAAAATGGCCTACTCTGTATCATTCCAGTCCACTGAAAAGTACATACAGGAGGACTCTTTCCAATACTAAAGTTATTTCAGCAAGAAAGTTATTTCTCTGCAGAACAGGTGTTCATGGAATGAATGGTCTAGCCTTTCAGTTTGGACTAGCAAATACACTTTGTATATTTTACATTGCAATGACCATTTTGGCAATTTTCTTATTTATTACATTATTTGAGCTCTGTCCATTTGTTGCATCCTCACCGTGACATTGCAACACCATTGCTCTCCCACAGCTCAAAGAAAAGCCACCAACTAAGCAGAGTTAACTTAAAAACCCATTGTGACATAGAAATACCAAAATGTTCTGAGCCTCAAATTAGAACAGTTGCCAGGGTCTTCAGACATATAAAATATTTTCTGTAGGCCGTGATGTCTGACATAAATACACTGCCAGAGTAGGGTCAGCCAATTCAAAACCATAAATAGCAGAATGGTGGCAGAAAATGTTAAAAACAATTACAATACACAAGTTCTTTCCCCCTTAGGACAAAAGATTCTCATCACGTTGCTTTCTGCTCTGCCAGAAATATTTAACTGATTCATGTTTTGCGGTATAAATACATAAATCAGTTTCTGTTCCTGTTTCTAGACGGTTCATTTTATGTAACACAAATTCATGTAAACCAAAGTATTCTGTTCTCTATAATTTCCTTATCTCTAAACCTTAACTACCACAAATGAGTTTCTAATGGGGGCCGGTGGGATACACTTTCTAACAAACAAATTTAGGAAAGGTTTGAAGTCAGACTGACCCATGTCTCCAGTGTTATTTGTGTACATCATTGCTTTGTTTCAAGACTGGAGCATATATTTGCATCATGGAAAATGAAGGGAACAGACTGGTTTCTATCTTAACTCTGTCCTCACAGGGAAGTAAAATCCAAAAGGAGGAAAGTGACATCATAGGGCAATGATTGATCCAATAGGCAATTCACAATAAAGGACAGGAATCATGCTGCAGGCAAGGCTAAAAAGGGAAGCAAAGACAACCCTGAGCACTATCTAGAGATAGCCCTAAAGTGGGAACAAACAGAATGATCTGGGTCACAAGAGGTCATGCAGAAATGTTGCCTTCCAGTTTCAGGAGCAGTATGCTCACATTGGCAGGTCTTTATGCCTGAACAACCCACACAGTCAATGTCTGCTTAAGTCATGGAGCTTAGGGATAAATTTTTTCTCTACAGACACTCATGCTACTGCTTTTTGCATACAAAAATTGCTAACAAAAGAAAATTTAAAAATCTCAAGCATGAGTATTCATGGAAACTAAAGTAAACAGATCCGTAACCACGAGAGACAATGACCTGATTTCCACCCATTATAAATAGGACCACGCCTCAGGCACAGTGATTTTGTGTCAGTGCCCGTGGCTGATGACAGAACTCTGCAGTTCAGCATATACAATTCACTCCATACCTTGGAAGTGGGTGAAACAGTTCTTCAAGCAGTTCTTAGAAGAAGTGAGCTGAGATTTTTTTCTTAGCCAATGTCATAGCCAGTCTCATTGTTCTGGTCAGACACCTTGGAGAAATACTCCACAGCTTGGAAAAGAAGCATTTTAAAATTGCCTAAGGGTAGACATACATAATGCACAGTCCTGTGGAGAGATAAATGTAAGAAACAATAGAGCGTCTTTAATGGTGTTTCTGCTCACACTAAACTATTTATTGCTGATGAAAGTATTTTAGCTTATTCAGAGTTAATACAGATCTCTGGAAAATACAGTGTTATTTATTGGAGATGTACTTTATAATTTCTATTTTTTTTTTTATAAATTACTGTTTCTGGAATGACAATGTTTTTCTGATAGATACAGAACTCTAGTGGTTTTTCAAGTCCATCTGCTGAACGAAATTCAGCCAGGCAGAGGAGAAAATCTTCAAATAGCTGGCACAGTCGGCCATGATGGAACAGCTCAGTTTGAAGAGAAAATATTCATTATACAATTCCTCTAAAGGGAATACTCTCTATACAAGTCTAAATTAGAAAGCAGTAGAAAACACCATGGAGATGTGGATAACTCAATCCAAACTAACTGGCAAGTATTTGGTTGTCTTAGACACATTGCAAATTGTTCCCTTCCCCTTTCCTCCTTCTCCAGCAGAATCTTTTGGATATAAAACACTAAAGGAACGATAATATCAATTTTGGATGTCTTCAATCAGATCCCATACAGGGTAAATTTCCACTCATGTACCAGTATCAGCAAATTTAGTGCCAATATGGCACACAAGAATCCTGCTCCTCTTTCTTGTAAAAGGTAGACTGAAAGGTCTCTAATAGATTGCTACATTTCAGAAAATAATGTACCTTGAATAGGTTCACAGCAAAAAGCATTACAGGAAAACTCCACACTAATTCACAGCCAAAATGGGAGGCATGCCCACAAGTGGCAAAACAACAATCCATAAATCATATCACTTAAACTACTACATTCCTTTTGTTCTGTGAAGAGGAGTGTTTGGGGCATAGGTTAGAATAAGAAACTGTAGTTATTTTATTAACAAGTAGATTAATCACTTTAATAGCCAGAAACCTAATAACAGCAAAGAAAACTGCTTCATAGCATGTGTCAGAATAAAGCTAGTGTAAAATAATAACATGAAAGGAGACAGATTGTCCCAGAGAACGTTTTACTCCTGTGCAGTATTATTTATTCCGTATTGTTAATAAAATTTGGCATACTCACAATTTTCAAAAGGAAAAAGAAAATAGGGAAAAAAACCCCTAGACACACTCCCAAGGCAGAAAAGGCAGGTATTAAAAACATTCTCGTCCAACATGTGTGTGATCTGATGACTTATTTTTAGTATTTTTTTCTCTTCCACTTTTCTCTAAAGATCACATTCATCTTTTATGGACTTAATATATGTTCACACTCATTCAAACCTTGTCCTTTTAACCAGATTGGACCACACACGATAATTTGTACTACTGATATATACTAATGCATTTATAATTTAAAGTATTTAAAACATGTTCTATCTCACATATTTCTGACAAGCTTACGGCAATTAAAAGTCTAACCAGCCCAGCCTTTTATGTAAACTAATGGCTTAGTTATATGTGCTATTTGAGGTCTTCTCAACCATCTAGTTATCTTTCATTAAAAAACAAAAAGAGAAGATAAAAAGTGTAAAAGAACTGTAACTCCAGACAGTCAGAGAAAAGTCTCTGAAAGTAGCTGGCTATAACACCAGGAAAAAAAAAAAAAAAAAGGAACGCTATTGCTTTCAGTTAATCACATAGACCTTTAATTTTGGTATATTTGTATTCTGGCATAACTTGACACTCAAAGCATAGATCAATTCTTTCACAAGCACGGTTTTTCTTCACACCATTTAGTAAAGCAAACAATTTTTAGGAGTAAATACAGATTTTATCTGCACAAAAGGAAACTCAGATGAGTTGAATAGACCTGTAACCTTTCCTGCAGGGAAGATGTTAAATTTTCAAACATCTTTATAGGGTGCTCTTTTGTTTCTTTACAGGAAATACTATATAATCAGAATTAAATCCTTCCAAGTGACAAGGATACTCACAGCATAATCCTGCTAAGAGATACTTGGAGATATTTCTGTACACAGTCACATTTTAGTACAAATACTTCTCTCTGCATCACAATGTCTAAGTAACTAAATACAAACAGTGCATAAGGCTAGAAAATATGGAAGCTTGCTGTGAATTCTATACATTAGCTACGTGCTACAGCAAGACAGAGCACCTGCTCTTAATCATATGGCTAAGTATAACAGATGATTTTATAACGATGATTTATTACTGAATATTGATTTAAGTGGCTTAATTCTGAAACAAGAAAAAGGTGTTTGGCTTTTGACATTCGGCTAAGATGAACAAAGGTTTTTCCTTGTTTTAATTACACAGTTTCAGCATTGCTGACAACAGAGTTAGGTGTAGGGAAGTGTCACTTACCACAACTAAACACTGAGCGGTGCTATTTGAACAAAAATGGGTCCTTAAAAGTTTTGGGATGTGCTAAGTAACTGTTTGAATAATAACTTTTGGGGTTAAAAAACAAACAGAAAAGAGCCAAGTTTCATGTGAATTACTGTCAAAACTGCCTGACAATAACATGTAGTCCATCTGCCAAGCAAAAAAACATTTTCTTTTAATCTTTGTAAGTTGTCCAGCATTGAAACCTTATGATAGCAAGCCCGCAAGAAAACCATACCAGCTGTAAAGGGATGAAATGTGTTGTGCAAGGATCTACACCATCTCTGAAGATCATTGCCTTAGCCTGTCTGGAAAATAAACACGTTATAGTCACATAGCTTAACTCGCTATGTAGATTTCAAACCAAGATAGTAACAAAGCAAAACATTTACAATCAAAACATTCACCTGATGCATTCACTCACACTAAACACGAAGAAGTTTTTTAGAATGAGGGTAGTAAAACATCAGCACAGGTTACTCAGAGAGGTTGTGGCTGTTCCATTCCCAGAAATGTTCAAGGCCAGGTTGGATGGGCTTGGAGCAACCTGGACTGGTGAAGGTGTTCCTGTCCACGGCAGGGGAGGGCTGAAACGAGATGGTTTTCAAGGTCCCTTTCAACCCAAACTAATCTATGATTGACAGTATTCACCAATAGTGCAGTGATGATGGAGCGAATTCATTTGTTGTTTTAAACTGATGCACCCCCTTGTCTAATAGGGAGTGTAAAAGGCAAGTGCCCCAGGAGGGGCACTCGACTGACCCGAGCCGTTCTTACTGCTCGGGAGGAGAGACCGAAATGTTAAGTGGCAGAACAAGAGCAAACAGCCTCAGGTTGCTCTGGTGAAGATGACTGGAAACTGATCCGCCGAAAGGATTGTCAAGCACTGGAACAAGCTGTCCAGGGCGGTGGTGGAGTCACCACCGCCGGAGGTATTTAAAAGATGTGTGGACCTGGGGACACGGTTTCGCGTAGAGCTGGCGGTGCTGGATTTACAATGGCACGGGATGATCCCAACGCTGCTTTCCTCCCTCAGACGCTCCACGCCTCCCCCATGGCCCCGCTCCGCCCACAGCGCTGCTCAGGCCCCGCCTCCAACCTCGCCCTCCCGGGGCTGGCCAATCGCGGTCCCGCCCTCTCCGAGTTGGCCAATCCTGACTCACCCTCCCCGCCCGGTCTGGCCAATCGCGGCGCGGCGCGGTCGCTATGGCGACGCGAGACGCGGTCCGGCCCGACCATGGCCTCCTACCGCCTCGGGGTCCGCATCGGGAACTGGCTGGAGGACGAGTACGCACATCAGGTACCGCCATCCCGGGCATCGCCGCCTGCCCCGCTCCGGGTTGCCCCCCGGCTCCCTAAATCCACTTTAGATACGAGATTGTGGGTGCTACATAACATACCTGCTCCTCTCTCCTTTGCCAACAGGACCTCTTGAGGGATTTTATCCGTAAGAGAGAGCAAGGACAACTTTTAGTACAGAGATTAGCCAGACTTCAAGAGAATATTTTCAAGAAGGTAATTTTTAAAGACGGTTGTATCCACCTCCCCATGACCCCCCACAGAGTGACATAACTCTTATCATTGTTCTGCATGCACTAAGAATGATACGGCATTTATACACTAAATTACTTCTGTTGTTAGGTTCAGACAATTCTGTAAAATACTATGTAAATTCTAATTTAGGTAGAGCTGTCAGTATCTTCTGATGGATTTGTTCACTTTGGAGACACCGTGTTGCTTATGAACCCAGACAACAAACCCTCGGATTTGGAAGGAACCTCGGAGGAGAGGGACCCCGAAATGTGTGGTGATGTGACTCTGGCTGTTGACATGGAAGAAGTATCTCTGTACTCGGATGAACCCCTGCAGATCTCACGAGGACTTAGTGCAGTCAAGAGAGTGGACCCCATAGGTCGAAATGCTTTCTGTATTGTAAGGTCTGCTACTTTATTCTGAGTTGTTTTCAATTATTATTTTAGCTTTAGGTAACTTCTTTTGAGAAATATGCAACAAAGTTTGCTAATACACAAAGGAATATGAGTAAATTTAATTTATTTAAGAAAGAGTCTTCAGTCATGCTGCATATTACTCTGATTAATTCAAGGACGTCTAAATCAGCCAAAGTGTGACGACAGAACCAAGTTCACTATCATTTGGTAAATTCTGCAGCTGTTTTTATTCCAGTGGCAGACCAAACATGTCCAAATATCACTAGTATTAATATTCACTCTCCTACAAGCAGAAATATGTGTCACTGCTTTTGCTTTCCATGAAGTGGACATGGTTCTGTTCTAAAAGCTCAGGATATTCTCTCTCTCAGATATTTAATAGTTTCTGTTTGTTGGAGAAGACATAGAAGACCAGGGTCCTTCTCAATAGTCAAAGGCTCTGCCTCAGGTTAAGATATTTTACCTATTTTAAAAGGTAAACAATACAAAATGTTGTCACAAAGGAACATTTAACTGTAGATCAAAACAGACAAAAAACCTAAACAATAGTAAAATTGATGATTTGAATGTACGTTTTTTCCCCTTTACAATTTTAACAGTGTTGATGGAAGTGCAGTGGGTGAACCACTTCGATACGGGCAAAACTTTCTTCTTGGGACAAAAGGAGGGGTTTCAGATAAACTGGTAAGGCAATAAAGTTGCAAATGGCAGTGGTAGCATATACTGATAATGTGCATTGAATCCTCTCTAAGAATAGATATATAAAGGTGTACACTGGTGCAACATCTTAGTTTTACAAAACAGGCTCAGAATCGTGCATAGATCAAGACACGAAATACTAATTAGAAAGTTTATGCTACTTGCCTGAGGTCCGGTGTGCAGACCAATGGGGTGGTTAGCCAGAATGACTGGTTAAAGAAAATCTAAAAAAGGAAAGAAAAAGAAATCACAATTAGATTGTAAATTATGGAAGAATTCTTCAAGGAGATTTTTTTTGGTTTTTTCACTTTGAACAATCCACTTAAGAGTTGGACTTGATGATCCTCGTGGGTCCAACTCAGAATATTCAGTGAAACTCCAAGATGAGAAGACTTTATGAAGATAATCCATAGTGAAAATATAAAGTCATGCACTATTCTATCATTCTGAGGAAGCAGATTTCTATTAAATGGTAACATGTTTCCCTCTGCAAATTTAAAGCAAATAAGGCATTACATGTATGTATGCACTCAAATCACCACAACTTTAAAAACATTTTCCTTCTCAACAATCATTTTGGTGAGATAAAAATATTTGGAATGTAAATTCAATTTTAAATTAGTATTCACAAATCTGCATATAGAATAACTACTCAATGAGTTTATCAACAGTATAGAATCTATCCTATGGGTTTTACCGGCATAGCTTTAGCTGGGAAGACTGATCAGTCAGGAGCCGAGAGAAAAGTTTCTTTGGTTCAAAAATACGTTTTAAAATTACATATCTTGTTTCTTTTACATTAATACTGTCCTTAATATATATTTTTATTTACAGTTTTATCTGGCAAGTGACCACAAAACATTTAAAGATTTTGCTAAAAAATCTCGCCTTCAGAAAGTATTTTTGACAGCTGAGGTTTCCTATTTGGCTCTCTGGCAAGCTAAGTCCTTGGATCCACAACTGCGTCTTGAACATGAAGGATTGCCAGTTCCTGTAAGAAATTAAAACTGTAGGAAATGTTATGAAAATGTAATTGAAACAGGTGGACTACTGAGAAAAAATTTTATGTCAATTTATTTCACATATTTCCCTTATGCCAGTTCTGACCTCTACTTTTAGGAAGGGGGAGAGGGAAGGAACAATCTCTAACTAGGGAACCTGATTATACAAATACACGTTTCTACTGTTCGTTTTGAGGTTGACTTGTTCAGTTTTTCTCATCAGAAATTTTCAAAGGTTGACATTACCATGTTGTGAGGGTGCATTACTTACCTGTTTTTCAGGCCTTTTGACAGTAAACTCCATTTCCAATATTTAGAGATGTGATTTAATAAGAGGTATTGTACATTAAATGTCTAATAAAATTCTCAAGGCGTCTGAGTAAGTGGATGATTTTCAAAATATTTTCAACCTTTTGTAAATACAGTGTTTTCCTGTACTAGATAACTGCTAGGCTTCCTTGCAGTGCTAGTGTACAACAGAGTATCACAAATACAACTGTTCCTTTACAGCCTTGACTTAGACTCATTTACATGAATAAGCCCACTAATAAACACAGACAAAATTAACTAATTTTTAAAGACAGTCTTTTTTCCCAGTATTGGTTTAAAAATGCTTGTCAAGTGTCTTCAGTTGTTCTTTTTTTTCTAGGCAGACACTAAAATTATTATTACTCATTGCTACACCAATCGCAACTTAGCTGTTCCAAGGACCTTCTGTGTGTGGTAAGAATAAGTTAACAATGGGCAGGGGTGTGCACAGTGATGTGCCAACATCAAGAATTACTGTGAGGAGCAGGAGAGGTGCTTTAGGAATGCATTGAGGAAATGGAAAATAATGCAGAATGTCAATTCTCCTTTCCCTTATTTTATATGGCTGTAACGTGTGCTGCTGTTTTGCTGCAGGCAGTTAGATCAGTCTTAGTTGTTTGGATTTTTTTATTTCATTTTTTAATTACCATATCATGCTTTTAGTTTTCTCTAGTTTCTTGGTGGTTCTCCCTTTCAATACCTTCAGTTGTTTGGGTTACTTTTGAAGAAAAAAAACAATTATATACAAAGAAGTGTAAGGAACAAAGGATCTAAATAAAATCACACTGCATAAAACTCTATATGCTTATGTCCATCTGAATCAATATCTCAGCAAATTGAAGTTAATCCCTCAATTCAGTTAATACGCATGTATTAAATTAATATTGATTAGGTCTTGCTAAGAATTATTCCAATGTTTCCCATTAACTTCTTAGCAAGACCTGGCTGAGGATTTGTGTAAGGTTTTTGAGGATGAAAGGTCTGAAAGTTTGAGGATGAAGAAGTTATTAAGTAGCCAGAATTTTCCTCAGTCAGAGAGAAGGGGGGATGAGGGCCTAACCAGCTTTTACAAATCAAGTTGTTGTATCAGGGCCTTGTTCTGCTGGGGCTCCTTTTAGCTCTCAGGCTAGAAAGGTGGCATTTATTTTGGATTTCAAATTCCTAAATTATTCATAGGAAACAAAGTGGATTATTGTGATTCTTCTAAGGGTCTGGTATTTGAAAGTGTATTGTGATATTTCTGAATAAACCAAGAGAAAAATGAGAAAATTTTGAACAATTTGAACGTAATGATTTGCTGAATTTGTATATATGTGAATTCTCCCTGCCTATCCCATCTCTTTTGACTTTGCAGGTCTCATTTTGGAAGAGAATTTGAAGTCATTTGTCACAATTATCTGGACTCCCACAGAGTTGAAGAAGATAAGAATCACTGGGACATAATTACAGCAAATCCTGGTCCTGAAGATGGTACAATGCTTGACAGACCCAAAGCCTTCCCAGAAGGGTGTAAGAAAGAATCTGTTTCATGAAAAGAGAGGGAATATAAAAGCCCAAGACTACAGCCAGGAGAGGTTGATGAGACTCTGATTCTCATTTCTTTCTGTTTAGATTTTAGAGACATTTATTTAAAAAATGGAAATGAAAGTCTGCCATTAGTAATATTGCATAATCTCATTAACTCATCAAGGCTATAATGGACAAAAAACTCTTAAAATTTGATGAGAAACACATAAAAAATTGTAAATCAGGAAAGGCTCCTTTTCCCATTTTCACCTTCACTGATGACAAAAGTTGTCAGAACCCAGGAAACCTAATAGATTTTCATTAAATTACTGGCTCTTGGGAGTATATTTAACCAATTTCCCCAAAGCCAAACCAGTGTTACAATTTTTAAAAGGGTGAGTGGTCAGTTTCCAAAACACTGAAAACCAAATACACTCCAAGTTATCATGTGATGCTTTGACATTTAAAGTTCATCTGAAAGAAAGTTGGCTGTTGAGCTTGTTCCACCCTCCATCTAGCACAATGTTGCCAATTCTTAAATCACAAGGGAGATTTTTTTGAGATTATCTTCTAATTCATGGATATAAATTGAGTTTCTGGATGTTTGTCTGTATATTCTAAACCCTTTCATATCAAGTAGTCAAGAACTTGAGCACAGTGATACAGACTAGGGACTTAAAACAGCCTTTTCCATGCATCACCATGTTCCATTTACTTCTCACCCACAGCATTTTCCAATCCATAGTAATTTCTAACAAGTTTGAGAGTAAGGTAAAATTGTCAAAGAAAACTGGGCACCCACAAGTTTCATGAAAGTAAATACTAAAGCAGAAAACAAATATGACATGCTGTAAGTTTATCCAGTAAGAAAAAGATCGTAGTCTATGTTCCTACCTAATTAGACAGAGTAGCCAAAAAAAAAAAAAAAAAAACTTTTGAGGGTAGAAGTTTCAGCTAAAACTCCTACTTTCTCAATCACGTATAAAATGCAGACTTGGGAAACAGATGTCATTACTGCATAGATTTACCTGTCTTTATATAGATGCTGAAAAAGCATCACAGAGAATCTTCTGCTGTATGGCATTCCATGATATCCATTTAGTTAAATATGTATTTATTTCATCTCTTACTGTATCACAAGAGCAGGCTCTTTCTGCACAAAGTAAGTGACTACATGAGTAAAATACTACACCAATCTCCATTCATAAAAGATTCCAGAGATCTTCAGTGATTATAAAGGTAAATAAAAACTAAGTTTTCCAAAACAAACCCACTAAACTTTCATAAAGGAAGGGGTTGGTCCAAAGATATCTTTAAGTCCTATTCCCAAATAATCTGTTTGAAGCCCACAGTTCTACCTTTATTCAATATAAATTAAGTCGGCCGACTGCAGCATCAGCTAACTGGCATTTGGCATACAGCATCTCAGAGCAGCAGGCAGATCATGCTGCTGTGACATGCAGGTTTGCTTTGAGGGACTGTACTGCAGAAGACAGCTTTAGAGTCCCACTCCTTGTGTTCAAACCTTGACAGACCTATTATAGATAGGCTGTTAAAGAGGAAATTATTTTTAGGAACAACTTCTTTAACTTTTTCCTTTCATTTTCTATGTAAGGATAATTAACATGATATGTGATGCTTTTCTAGAGGGTCTGTTAATAGTCCAACATTCAGAGGTTAAAATTTGCACATTTTCACAACGGATTGATATAAATCTGCTTATAATTTGTAGATATTAAAGTTTAGTAGATAAAGTTTTGTAGATATTTAAGTTTAGTAAGACTTAAACTGCATGAATGCATTGTAGTGTTTCTAACTTGGCCATTGTGGACTTTTACTGGTATTAGATGCAGCTATGTCCACTGTAAGTCTCTTAACTCTGGATTAAATATAGGAAACAAGAAGAGGCCTTAAACCAAAACAATTTCTGAAACAAAGCTTCGTGTGAACTCATGCAGGAATGAGGACTGTGTGGGCAGGGTGCCTGGGCTGGCTGAGGTTTGGGGTAGGAGTGTTTGTGTGTGCATTTGAGTGAAAGGAAAGCAATGCACGCTGTACAAAAACAAGTTTTGCAAAGACTTAGAGGGAAAAGAAAGAGATAAACAGATACAGAAATGAGTACAAAAGCAGGTAATGTTGGAACTGGGTGCTGATTAAAAGTGGCTTGGAGACTTGTGTGTTTTGATCCTCATTGAAAAGGATTTCTTGAGCTGAAAATAAACAGGATTGAATCAACATTCCTGATTCCATTAGCAGTGCTAAACCCGGAGATTTGTGCATAGTTATCATATATCATATCATACATATATATAATTAATCTAATTCACGATAACAAATACAAACAAATACTTGAACTGTTTCCCATTTTTTTCGAAAAGCTGTTTTTTTGCACTTCTTAATGTTGTCCACACGATGGAAGCACATGTTTCTAAATAGCACAATTCCTGCTGTGTCTGTAAAACAGCCTGAGATGTTTAAATCCAAATGAGTCCCTGATACAATGCCACAGAAGGAAACCAAGGTAAAACAGACTTGAATTCTAGGCTAGGATATGTCATTAATGTTATACCATGTTTTTGGAAAATAAAGTTAAGCACAAAGGTAGACAGAGCAATGCAGGACATTGTGTCTTGCATACAATCAACTCCTTTATGTTAATTAGAACATTAAGTAATTTATAACCACAGCATAATTAAAGGAAATTGGGAGCTTTTTCTTTCACCTTCTATGTAAAGATATCAAACTTGATATGTGACAAACGATGCATATTTTTATAGGGGTACTGATATTTCTTTAGCCAATTTACAGAAATTAAAATTACGCCCATTTTCACAACAGAATGACATAATTCTGCTTTGATTCTCTCAGTATGAAACGAGTAAAAAATCAAGCTGTGTAGAGTGCACTGTAGGGTTTGTAATTTATCCATTTTTTTATAAACATGGGATTTAATATAAAGAACTATGGGATTGAATATTAGTGGAAAATGTGAACAATCCTGCTATTGCCAGTTAGAGTTGCAATATTTCTGGTGGGTAAGGCAATGGAGACCTGAACCACACCCCAGACCTGACCACTGTGTTGCTTTTTCTTGTCCTAATACTGGGTATCACGAAATATGGGCAGTGATGCTTCCCTCCTTTGCAATGCAGTTTGCTTTTTGTTGGTGTATGGCACAGTCATGTATTAAAAAAGCTTTCAATGCTTCTTCCAAATTCGACCCAATATGGATAGCTCCACAAAGTACATTGTGGGAAGATAAAACTCACTTTGCCTCCATTCCAGACAGCTCAAAAGCTGTTAGCACGAAGCTGATCCTGAGCTATTAGTCCTTGCTGAGGAACAGGGTGCATTAGTCCAAATTTAGTTGTGCATTACAATGGCTTTTCACAGGCCTGAGGCACAGAGAGTGCTCATATCTGCACGTTTTGCTGAGCAGATGTGTGTTAGCAGCACGATACTGAAGGAAGAGAATTCAGAGGCAGCAAAGAAAAGCTGACTGGTTAACTCACACTTTGGTGAAAAAAAATAAAAATCTGGTTTAAATATGCCTTTTCACTTCCCTCTCTTTCTCATTCTTCCCCAACTCGTATTTCACATCACATCACTTCTCCTCTGCCATGTTGTCTAGCCCAAACTGATTTACTGTGGTTATAAAGTGCTCTTCTAGCACTCAGCACAAGTTCTTGGCCTCACACCTAATCACATCAGTATCTTCAGAGCTGCTTTTCTGTTCGGTGATTGTCATGAAGCATTGTTTTAGCTCAGACAGCTGATAATGGAGGAAGCCATATGCAGGTTTAGTAACTGAATAAAAGATCTGAAGGGGGAAAAAAGAGGGACAGAGAACATTACAATAAAATTCCACACATCAGTGGAAGAAAATATCCAAGCACTGGAAAATTTGGTGGAGTTGGCAGGTAAGAGGGTGATTTTGATAACATCTGTGCCCACTCACCCTAAATTAATATCTCACATCTGTTGGAATTTGAGTGGGGTGGGTGTGAAGTGATTTTTTAAAACCATAGCTGTTGTTTTAGAAGCACTTAAGACTTCAATGTATGAAAATTATACTAAGGAGGCCAGAAAATTAAAAAAAAAAATACAGATGTGATATACAAAATACATTAAATACAGGTGGAAATCAGGAAATCTCTGTGTCAGTTTGTCAGCTACATTTCCCTTCTAAGTCTCTTCTGTTTTAGGCTTTGTCCCAGGTCTTGTATGCATCCTCGGCCTGACCTGCCTCATTTCCTGGCCATACACAGCACAGACGGGCAAACCTTGCTTTGTCAGCTCCCCCCTTCATGATGGTTTGGCTTAGCCCTGAAAGCTGTGAAAGGAAATCTATTCCTCAACACTCGATTCTCCTGGCAAAGAGGAGGAGTGGGAAAATCTGTCACCTTGCTGGATGTATGCTGTTTCAGCAGGGATATGAGCAGCCATAAGCATATCAGCTACAGGATTTACATGATTAATTAGCATTACTGACAATAATTACTGACAAACTTGGCATAAAGACACTGGGAGACTCCTCCACTTTGGGGTTTTGGGGAATTTTTTTGGTCAAAACCGTGTGTAGAGGGTATGTAATGAAACAATTGACACTTTTCTTCCCTTTTCCTCCCACTACTGGGCTTGTACAAGGCAACATCTTTAACTCAACAGAAGAGAATCATCAGTATGGTGCTAGAAAATTTTGCTACAACTGAGGCACTTTCTCTTGACAAGTTTCTATATTTTCTGGCAAGGAGGACTCAAAGTACAGCAAAATAGGCACAAACATTTAAAAATGCCTGACAATATCAATATTCACACTCAGTGATGAAATTAATTCATACACATGAATCTCTGCTCTAAGTTTATATGAGAAACTCAGAGAGCTAATTTCCCAACATCTGTTAAATGCTGCTTCATACAATACGTCAAAACAAAACTAAATAGACCATCCAGTTAGAGGGCAGCTAGAATATATGTTTCTATGTAATGCTGGTCTTGTTTTAATTATAGCCTCCTTGGGGCAATGAACATATCTTCATCTTTATAATTTTTTTCCAAATACAAAGAACTACAGCAGAGAAGCTCAGTAAGTAAATAGCACAATGGTATCATTAAAAGTATTTGTAAGATGACAAGAAACTGAAGTAAACCTGGTGCAAATAACCAGAGATATGGACATATGAAATCTGCACATAAAGCAGTGCCAAGTAGCAAACTCTTAGTGTGGAGTATGAAGATTCAGCTGCCCAAGTAATTCTGATCTTAGTAGGAGTTGCTAGGAGAAGATCCCACAAACCACTGTGCTGTCCCTGTGGGTCTGACAAATCCACAGAGTGGAATAAAAATTATCCATGGTAGTATTTATTCTTATGCATATATTTAGTTTTATAATTATATGGCATACTAGTTAAAAATACCTAACCAACTCTTAGCACATGTCCCATTTGCAAAAGAGACACCAGTCCTGAGAAACTGAAGAGCTTTTTCTTCAGTTTGTTCATGTTGAAATTGTCAGGAATTATGTTGTACTTATCTTTGGAGATCATAGTCTAAGAAGATAATTTTCAAAAATTGTGTTTAAATGTTCCTGAAAACATTACCAGTACAATTTATAAAGATCTTAAATTCCTAAGCAAAATGAAAGTAAGAAACTAGTGAATAAGTAGAGCACTGAACTGAAGTTTGAACTACCTTTCCTTTATATTCAAATCTCTTAGAACTCCTAAAATGCTAGTAACTGTGGATTGTTTTAGGGTCTCTAAAAGATCAAACACAGAGGTTTGTGAAATTCATGTCAGACAGAAATTTCTATCCTTCCTCCCTGGTTTCCTACCACTCCTCTTGCTTGGACTTTCTGCCTCTTCCATATCCTGAAGAAACAACTGAGCAGTTGTTTGGGGAAAAGTTTAAGGTTCATCAGCTTTTCCGGTCTTTTTGCTGACAATTTTGGCAGCATCAGCTTAGCCAGAACACCCAAGATGTATTATAAAATAACCAGTGAATGTAACTGTGCCATGAAAATAAACACATATAGAGAAATATAAATGAATTGCTGCTATATACACATACACACTCAGGGAACTTCTATGCTAACATGGAAATCACATCCAGTGCAGCATATGCAGGAGAACAATCTATCCTCATGTAAGAGAATTAACTGTTTTCTTTTGAAACTTCTTGAAGTAATTATTTCTTTCAGTATAATCTACAGCGGTCAGGGACATATTCAGGTCTGATTATGAATGGCTCCACGGCACCACATGGTGATCCAGAATAACACTCTAGCTATACTTACTGCTTCACCATGCATCCTTTTTTCTTATCTGTCTTCATTCCCCTTTCTGCACATGTCCTCAAATCCAGCTGACCTTGGATTCTAACTTACAGTCTTACAGAGAAACTAAAATTTTGCCTAAAGATGGCCCATATTGTAAGAAATATTTAAGACTAATAAAACATTTTTAGTTCTTGAATCAAACTAACTTACATTAATAATTAAGCAGGTTGCTGTAGTATTAGTTGAATGCATTTCAGGAGTCCCAAGCAGGCATAGTTGAAACCATCAGCATTCAAGCTCTTGAACAGAATGGGTGGCTTAAACGACAAGTAAAGAATGTCTCCTGCTTTGTTGCCTTGGAAGGGGAAGCCAATCAGGATACAAGGGAAGGGCTGAGTATGAAACTGCAAATCTCAGAGACTTAGTGCAGTTAGCTCTGGCCTGACAAGCCCTTGAAGAAAGCAGTCAGCCATGGTAATGACCTAGACAAGCATCAGGGGATGTGCCACCCACAGCTGCATGGCATTACAAATTCATGTTTATTCCTGCTGTGAAGTAGAATGTCTAATAGATCATAATTACAGATATGGGGGCTGGGCTAATTTCTTATATAGATGGTAAATTGCTGCAGCTTAGGTAAGGAGCAGTAGTTAACTTTGTCTTTTTGTTTTTATGGCAACACTGGAACTCAGTGATCAAGGCAGAGGTAAAAGACAGAGACCAGCCAAGCCAAAAATCCCCTCTGCTTGAGCTTTGGGTCTCCAGCCACTGTTTCAAAGGAAGACAAAACTCTTTCCATTTCCCTGTGAACACAGGTAATGGTGTTCTGCTCTGCACTTCCTCATGCATGTATCATGTGGCCACTCTTCCCTCATTTATTGTATCTGTGCATCACTACCCCTACTGGGCATAGCTATTTCATAAGGGTAGTCAGAAGTAAATTGTGGATATTTATTAGGTGCTAATAAGAAGAACAAAGAAATATTACAAAGAAAATTATTTTCATTGTTCTTAAGTATGTTGGCATTCCAGTTTTCCATAAAATTTATCTACATATACTTGCTCTCAAATGGCATCAAATTCCACTGGTTGAATTAATCAAATTAATAATTTTTATTAAGTTATCAATTTATCCAGACACAAGTTCCCTAGACCTTGTGTCTTTTCCCCATGTTTGTTTTTCAGAAACAAATTACAATTTGTTTAAAAGGAATGCATCAGCTATCTCAATAATTACAGGACCCTTGTATGGCATCACATGCATGACCTTTGATACAACATAGCTTATTGTTCTCATTGCTTGTTGAAAAATTTGGTGCTCCCAGAACTACTTGAAATTCACTATTTCTATCTGCCCCTTGCTAATTAATATCTAACCATATATCAGCTGATTGTGCCGTGTTGGGTAGTTATGGAATTTTGCCTGTAAGTGCTAACTGATTTCAAACAGTGCCACACTTGGGGACTACTGAACGGTTTCTTCTGAACACTGGGCTTTATACAGCATTCAGAAACACCAACACAAATTCCTGCTTCCTATGAAATTAGCTTAACAAGGATTTGAGGAGTAACCATGCACTCCACGGTTGATGTGTGCGACCTTTTCATCCAAGTAATTATTTCTGAGAACAGAATGTTCATTCATCATGGAAAGAATTGAGGCAAAGTCAATTTTTACCACACATTTGGCCTGTTACACGACACAGCCATTTGCTGTTTGGTTTTACAAGTTTAGCGCTACATATAATCCAACAAGTGGTGAAGGTTTTTGGTCAGCCCATGTAACCTATAACAATCTTAGATTTTCTGCAATAATATCAGGTTATTTTTATAACAAAATATGTTAGAATAGGTATAAATGCCCAATAATAGTTTTTTAAATATATTTTAAGATATTCTACAAAAGAGAACTTTTTATCATGCTAGGGTAGGTCAGCAATTTTTGCAAATGAACAGTGTAATTAAGTGAAAACAATCTTCCTGTGTAACAGTCATGAACAGAGTGTTCATCACCTGGAATTCTACGTGTTTCAACATAACAGCATGATAAGTTTCCTGAGGGTGGGACATTGAAGTTGAAACTGAAATGATAAGCAATAAAGGAGTCCTTAAAGAGTTCAGAAAATAGATCTATGAAACCAAACTACAGAGAAAAACACAAACTAAAGCTCTTCAAAATTTATTTAAACTTGCAGAACTACCTTTCCCTGGGGGGAATCCAATATGATATTAAGCTTCTGCAGGTAAACCTAGGTTACTTTCCCCACAGAAATAAAAAAAAAAAATCATTACAATTTAGTAGAAAAATATAGCCACAGTTATATTCTTCAATAACAGTCTACAATGTTTTGTGTTGATACATTTCTCCCTTGTTCATTGAAGCTAAAAAGTTTGCTTGAAAGAGCTTTTTAGAGATCAAAGAGGATTCACCTTTGCCACAGTTAAAAAGTTTGTCTCATACAGTTCCTGTTACTGCAAAAAATATACTAGTATGATAAAGCCACTGGTTATAGAATAAAAGTGTACTGGGTTTAAGTCTCACATTTCATTAAGCTACATAACATTTGCATGCTGAATACAATCAGGACAACACATAGTAAGTTACAATTAATAGCTTCACTTAGGTAAAGAAAACAAACCATTAGTGAGGTGAATTCATTTCACCTGATCTTGCCAATTACTGCATTGCATTCTTCCAATCCAGGACATTAATGCAAAATATGAATGACTGAGCAGGCTTTGGAAAAAAGAGCTAAACAGAAACATGTTCCCAAAATTGATTAGGAGGGTATTAAATGTTGAGATGAGATGAGATCAGCCACTTAGCCAAAACCAGTGTATCACTGCTGTGATAAACTGCACAGAGCAGAATAAACATTCCAGGAAGTTCTAATTACCTTAATGATGAACATTTATGCAACCATATTTGTGATTCAAATGCATCTGCCTTCACATTCCAGTGCTCTGACTTCTGCCTCACGCCAGTATGTACACAGACTGCAAAGACATCACAATGCAACAATCTGCTGGAAGAAAATGAAACAACTTCTTTAGTCTCTTACTGCAAAACACACTCCTCAGACTTCTTACAACTCTTCCCACCTTGTTGCCATCTGTGCTAAAATGAGTGGATGCCAGAATTGGACACGGAGTGCTCATTTAATGCTTTATTCAGTAGTAAGGATCCTGTTCTTCCTTGATGCTTTTTGGCACGTGCATCCATTTTTAAAGCTGCATCCAAGACCTCAGTGAGGGTGGGTGGCCTGGGGATAGCTGGAGAAAAGAGTTACATCCCCAAACCTCACTCCTGTTCTCATTTCTCTCTGCTTGAGCAGTTTGAGAGCACAATAAGCTGTTATACTGCGGCCAAGGAGGCAGGGGGGGAAGATGGAGAAGTGACATTTGGTGGACAGAACAGGCTTGGGCTCAGTCATTAGAGCACCTGGGAGCTGCTTTTCTGAATTCAGCTGACAGAGGATTATTCCACACTGCTCTGGAGAGATTGAAAGAGACTCTTCTTGCAAACTGAGATTTTGATTTCCTCTGTCCTGCCATTCTGCTCCTCTAGGTAAACCCTAACTTTGACTTTAGCTACTCTGGCTGTACTTGTCCCTGTAGAGTTTTAACAGCCAACTGTCATTAAATTCTTTAATAAAGACATTAGAATAATGGATAAAAGTATAATTTTAGGGTTATAATCTAGGTGTTTATTTTAAATGTCATAAAATGTCTAAGGGTAAAGAATAGCAGAGGACTAAGAAATATGACTCAGAAAGTTGTGAAGACTAAATTAAAAAAATACAAATGAATGGTTATTTTGACCTGGGAAGGATATTAACAAGAGGAGATCCTAAGACCTACGCCAAAACTGAGGTTTATCTATTTGCTACTCATCTGGAAAGCAAGCATGCAGGAGCAGAGACAACATAATTGGAAATTATGTGATCTTTTAGAAAAGCAACAACTTAAAAAAAAAAACCAACAGCAAACAAAACAAAAGCCTAAAAGAAGGGACCAAAAAAGATGGTAGCTGAAATTTAGTATAGGCAAGCATGATGTAATGTGTACTTAAAGGAACAATTTGAACTACTCATATACACTTGATGGTTTGCAAAATCACTCAAGGAAAAGATCTAGGCGTTACTGCAGACAGCTTAATGGAAACTTCTACTCAGGGCAGAGTAGTGGTCAAAAAAAGCAAACAAAATGTCAGGCTATATTAAAGATGGATTGAAGAATAATACTGGAAAGAACAACAATGTCACCAAATACATCAACAAAGTATTCTTCATCTTAAGATCAGGGTATTTTCCTTTCTTTACATGAAAAGAAGTGAGAATCGCCTGAAAAAAAGAAATTAAATAGCATTTAGGGGCATTGATAAAATACAAAGTGAAAGATATGTAAAAGGTATCAGAATTATGATGTTCTTCAAATTAAAGGTTTTTTTTTCTAAAAAACTTCTCTATTTCTCAGTCCTTGAGTTTGCAAAAAATGTTCGCAGGAGTCTATCTGTTCCTTTGTCATGTCTACCGAGCTGAGTGACATAAGACTGTGGATGAGCTTCTTTTGAGCACAAGGCCTGATTGTAATTTTCGTGCTGCTCTAGAGAAAAATGGAAAAGGTCAGTTCTTCACAGAACCTCCCTGCTGTGCTAAGCCCAGTCTGCAGAGCCCAGTCTAGTGCTAGGTCTTATCTAGTTTAGGCCCAGCTGATGCCTATACCCAGCACTCTGTGTTCACTCTTTAACCACTTGCTCAAATCCAGCCTAGCACCCTAACCTGAATTCTTTCCTCCTTTAATCTCTTCCTTCCCCTCAACCTCTGCACTTACATCCCCAAATTTCCCTCTGCTGCTTCAAGTCTCACACCAGTTACGCCCTGCTCCTCCTGTGGCTTTTTAGCCCACTTTCCCTTCCTGCAGGCACATTCCCAGTTTAGTTCCCTCATTGTGTGCTGTCAGATTTATCAGCACTGTCAGAATCCCAGGAATTCCCTCCCCTGCAGCACCTACAGGAACTTCCCAGGCTTTGCTTTTTTGTCTGACCCATGACAGAAGCCCATGGTGTTGTTAATGTTATCAGTTACTATTCACCGTAAACATGAAAAACTAAATTCAGAAGTTAATTTACAACAGATGAGCACCCCCTTCCACCCCCCCCACGCACACCACCCACCTTGGGGCTTTATTATGCCTCAGTGCATAAATTGCTTAGGTATTAATTAAGGCAGATTTCTCTCCTAATTAGGTGACATGGCAGGTTGAAAGCTGGTCTGTGGATTAAGGACAATAATATATGCCAACCTCTGTGATTCTTAGGGTAGAGTGCCTGCTATAAATAGATGTTAGAATTGTAAATTTAACATTGTTTAGTCTGAGGATAAGTGAGGAAAATGGGAAAGTAATTTGCTCAGCAGTAGCAGGGTGTGGAGTGTTGTTTTCTGCCCAGGATTATTTTTATTTTTATTACTAAACTCTTGAGAGCCTAGAGATGTCACAAGGTCCTTTTGCTGTTCTGGGCTGTGAAACCAGGAGAGGAAAATATGAACTTATGCAGTTTTATATAACTTACAAATGTGTTTAGCGTTTTCTGTGACAGTGAAGGCAGTCAGAAAATTTAACTGTTTCCTTTGTGAACTTTATTTTGTTTGTCTGGAAGTTTGATCTGTTTCAGAGCAGGGGCAGGACATTTTCCTACTTAAGCATAATAATGTCTAATTACAATAAAAAGGGGAGGAAGACAGAAAGGCTGAAGTTGTACTGTGAAATGGCATTTTTACCTCTCTTAACAGGAAGCATATGGAATAGTAGCATGCACATAGGTCTGAGAGCCAGGAATAAGTTCTGGTCTAGATATGCTGATTCCAGCTGTGGTCCTGAAACAAGCTGAACCTGATTAATTCTAGGGCTAGACCCTGAATAATTCTAATGTCCATCTGGAGAGGATGATGAATGAAGGCAGAGAAACTGTCCCATCAGCGCTGTTGGGAGAACAAGAGTTACCCATTGTAATCCCTCCTGTCTAACAGTGACTGGATCCACAGGCAATATCAGAAATCAGGGTGGTACATCCTATGGAAGAGTGCTTTATCACATAGCCCCATTCTCTGCATTCTAGAAAAAGAAGCAGAGGAAATGTCTTCATTTAATCCTGTTTTCCACTTCTTAGTATGGCACTCATTTATTGTTCTGCTTTTGCTTTTCCCATTGGGGTTATAATTAATGTAATTAACTAATATTTCTAAGCACACAGAAGATGGAAAGCCTATGTATTATCTATTTAGGGTAATTACCTCACTAAAGGACCTAAATAAATATTGATACAATTCTAGAGAGCAAGGCACTACCCTCACAAAAATACCTCCTCTCAAACAATGACTCCATCTCAGTTGCTCTCATATGAATAAATAACATTTGCACTCCTTTACAATTATCTTATTTTGACACAGCAAAGGGATCCTAGTTTGTCTATTTTCTGTAGCCTAAATTCTGCCATCAAACAAAACTCTTCCCTCTACTACGCCGACTTTATTCACCAAAGAAAAACCTCCCAAAGCCCTTACAGACCTTATGAAAGACTTTTTCACTCACTTGGGTTAAATGAGCACTGTGTGTTTTCTTTCTTCCTTTTTTTTTTATTTTTCCTGGGGGTGGCTTAAGAAGTAATAAATGAATCATTTCAACTTTGGGCGAGAAGTTTAGGTGTTGTATTTGTACCATGCAACTACATAAACACAGAAGGAGCCAGTTAACCGATGAATTGCAGGAATGAGAAGCAATGAGATGATCTAAAACGTTTTAACACATTTTCCATATATTAGCATTCGGACTAGTTGTGTTTTGCTTTCTTACAAGAGACACAAGTCAGTAAAAGTCCAAAAGGAAAGTCTGAGGTTTTATATTTCTGTTTGTGGTACAGGAAAAGGGTTACGATCTCAGTGGTTGATTCAGTGAAATAACATCTCTTTTATACACATCTGCCTAGCAAGTAGGGCGGTAGTTGGAAATACCCAATCTAAAGCATTAAAGATTTGCTGGCAAATAGCAAGGCATTTTCTGCAGAGGAAAAGTTGTTATATTGAGTAGTCACTTTGAATGCTTAGGAGTTACAGTCAAATATTCAAACACTGTGGAGTTACACTGCATTTATTATTTTCTCAAGTATTTAACACACTGGGAATGGACTCTGCTGCGTATTTCATATCCAAGAAGGCATGATAATAGCAGATTTAAATAAGAAGCTACTTGGTAATGTCAATGGTAAGTGATATTTTTATAGCAAATTATTTAGGCATCACGCAGTCAGCTCTTTATGCACGTCAGTATGTATTATTTTCAACTGCTTTAATTTCAGGATTTAAAAGAAGAATAAGCAGATAAGAGGTATGTCACGAATTACATTTTTGTCTGTCTATTCACTGTTATTACTGCTTTGTCTTTAAATTGTCTGAGAAATTTGAAGCAAATTATTATTGTTCAATGATCAGCATTATGAATTAAACAGAGATTCTCTACATGGAAGTACCTTAATTTGGGACACTTCTGGTTTGCTGTAAAGTATTTCTCCTCTTTCTCTTGATGTATATAAAAGCCTGCAGAGTAGACCAGAGACCTTTGTGAGTTCACAACTTTCTTCAGTTTTGAAGGCCTCTGTATACCTGCAATATTATAAGAGGCAGAAAAGAAACAAAATCACAGATAAAATGATTCATTACTCAGAAACATTTTTAAAACCACAAAGCATCTTATTGACAATTAAATTTCATAAGATTAATTAATTTCAAAACCAGATGGAGAGGATATGGGGTTTTAATTTTTTTTTTAGTTTCTGCTAAGTCCATTTTTTCTCAGAATTTTCTCTAACCTTTCAACTCATTTCCACTGTGCTGTGTAACTGAAGGCTATATTCTTTGAATATTTTATTTTTCTTTAAAGAAGAAATGCAAAAAAATGTATTCCTCCATGAGAACTATATAGGGTCAGTATCTAATAGTCTGAAAACAAATTTTCAAACTATTTTAAAATTAAACATCAATGTGATTGTCTACTACTAGCTCCAGAGCATAGGTGCAAGCAAGATGTTTAAATGCAGTATTTACTCAAATCTCTGTATGAACCAGCCTATACAGGAAATCAGTAAATTGCTCCTGAGTCTGAGTCTCTAAGGGGATACATATTTGTTTAGTCATGTATTATAAATAACATCTGTAGACTTGAAACCTTGCCAGCATTATTAATGCAGGGTTCACTTAATAGCATCCTTTATTTTGCGCCTCATTAATAACTGATTCAAATAGAGTGAGCCCACAGGAAGAGGTGCAGGCTGGTGTAGCACAGGGTAAGGGTGCTGTGCCCATGCAGCCTGCCTTGCTGGAGCTGGGCTGGCCAATTTGGGCACTCAGCTCCTGGCCAGCAGAGCCCTGGGACACACAGTCACTGCAGCGGCTTTGGAGCAGCCCCTGCTGCTCCTCTGCAGGGGGATTGCTCCCAGGGTGGAGGTGGGGACTAAACACTCCCCTCTTCCCCCACTGTCCCTGGGAGCAGATGACATACAGCTGTGAGGCTGTCAGATTGCCTGAAGAACTGACCTGACAGGCAGTGGCCTCTGTTGCTTTTACAGCTCCTTGCTCTTGGAGAGCACCAGGGATGTGATCTGCTGCTTTATTTGCCTCCTGCTGTTATAATATTTCTGTTCTTTGTGTCACAGCATGACACATACTGCATCCTGTGAGATAGTCTGCATGCCTTGTCATATGGTATAAGCTTTGTATGCAATAGAGTCTGCTTAATAGGAGATGGGTTGCAAGAATACCATTACTTGACAACAGCAAATTCTTACTGTTTTCTAAGAGTAGTTGTTATTTTGTCCATTGTCCTATTAAAAAAAACAAACAACAAACATTTAATTATCTGCCAGTACTTTTCATCAGAGAAATTCTCACCCCACACACCCAGGAAAGAAGGTGACCACTAGGCCATAATCCTCTTTCTTTAATGAGGACAAGGATTCAGAAGTGAGGGAAAGCAAACCTTGGGTCGAACCAGCAGGTCACTGCCAGAGCTGGAAAGAGATCTCCAGACTCAATTAGAGTGTTCAGTCACAAATGAGCTGAGGCAGAATTTTTCTGCTTAATAGTGCATTAGATGTGGTTGGTAAAATTCAGTTATGGGTAGTTTACTTTGCCCAAGATCAACACTGAGCCCAAACTGATACTGTCAAAGTCTTAACTTTTTTCTGATATCAATTTTATGTATTTAGGGTCCTTTAAGCCAAAAATAGAAAAAAACAACCTCAACTCATGCAGCCCTCAAAGGTCTGAGTATTCTTGAGTGTTTATTTGAGTTGAGTGTTTGAATATTTAGTCAATGAATAAAAAGACGAAATTTATAATCAGTTTAAAAGGTGCTGAAATAAAAAAGAAAGAACCAAAGAAAATCCTGGGTAATATTGCTGGTCATATTTTTGTATTGGAACACAATTTTGGACAATTACTTGGGAGTTAAATCCCAGAAGAGGCTGCTTCTATTGGGAAATCCAAATGAGACAAAGAACATAACATCAGTTCTCATGGAAATCATTATTAGGTATACTCTGGATCAAAAATGAGCATACATAAGAAGAGGACACTGGACAATTTGACTTCACTGAGCACATCTCTGCTGCAGGGTCGGGGTCATTCAGTGGCAGGTACACCAAACCTGCTCTAGCACATGGCACTGTGTTGAGCCTCAGCACACTGTTTCACACCAGCTCTTTGTGAGCATCCAGCCTTTCCAGATAGCTCACAAGTCAGCCCCAGGTCTGGAGGCAGAAAGTCTGTCCCACAATCCAGTTTATAGCTGCTCTTCCAGGACACCTCTCACTCCATGGTCCTCCAACTGATGTTCCTAAAAAATGCTGGGGAAGTGATCATAGGTATTTACTGTGCCATAATAGAAATAGTCAAGCTCTTTTGGGCCAGCAGAGAATTAAAGGCAAATGAGGACACAGTGATGTTTAAAAGAAATAATAACTAAGTAGCATGACAATCTGAGTGTATAGCAAGTTTTCAAGACTGGTGTAATAATGTTTTTACACTCAGATTTGGTGCTTATTTTAAAAGATAAGCTTTATCTGGTGTAGCAATTATTTTCATCAGTACAGGAATTACAGGTTAACATTTTCTCTTCAACAGGTTAATCATACTAGCTAATTAGAACAAGTTCTGGACTTGAAAATTGATTCCATAGAAAAATCAAAACTCAGGATCAGGAATCCTCAGCTGATATCTCTCAGCTCTAAACTACTTAACATTAGATACTACTCTGGAGGTGCAGGCTGATTTCAAAATGTGGAAGAAAAGTAATCTCTCACAGACACTAAATCCTAGACTGGTTGGGATGCTGCAGATGACCCCAGAACCATTTATCACACCTATGACCCAAGGTATCATCAGATCTCATGAAGCACCAGAAACATTATGTTTTGTGCCTTACCAGGAACCTATTTATGTGACAGATTATATTGTTTCCCTCATAGAAAACCTGTAAAATAACCTCAATTTTCTGACAATGGTAATGCTGGTGAGTGATGTATGTTGTGTGCACTGTGACTAAAGTCAGTGTTAAAAGCTACAGTATTGCCAAAAAAAACAAGAGAGCAGCCATTGGAACTTTATGCTGTTATCTTCAACACCACAAACAAAACCTGTCTGCTCAGCTTCATTCTGATTGTCACAACCTTAGAGATAAGGTACAGCAGCAGAAATGTGAAGGGTCCTCAAGTCTTTTCTAATGCAGACTTAAGAAGCAGCCTGTGTTAAGTAGCTTTGCCTCTGCCAAGCTCCAGGGATGACAAATACTCAGAAATAGCTACTGCTTAAACCTTTTGCTTGAAATGACAACTACAAATGTGGTAAAGTCATTTTATTCAGACACAAATATCCAAGAGAAGAGGTTGCATAATTCATCACCAATCCTTGACAAAGCTAACTGAAAAAACAAAGAAACAAACCAACAAAAGAGCCCAAACCAAACCATAACAACACCCCAAACACTCTGCAATTCCTCCTCCCCCTCAAAAAACCCCCACAAAAAACCCAACCCAAACCAACAAACCCTGTCACCCGGAGAGACCCATGCACATCACTGTGAAATGCTAAAGGATAACAAGCCCCTGACTCTGGTGAGCCTGAGATCAGGCTGCTGGAGTAAGTGGTGCCTGGACCAGAGTGTGAAATATGGAGCAAATTCTGCCACAGGTTCTCAGGTGGACTAAGTATAGTCACCTTTTCAGTACTTCCATTCATTCATATCTGGCTGTTCAAGGAGTAAAGAAGGCAGCAGCAGAAAATATGACAAAATCTAACATGGATTCACAACAACAGGTTAAAAAAAAAGGGCAGGCCTAAGTACACCTTTTAACTGAACTAATGAAAAATATAGAGAAAATTTTCATATCATTTTTGTAGGTAGAGTAAATTCGGTTTTCTTTTGCCATTTATATTTTTTTTTCCTTATAAATCATAGTTTTGCTATTGATAATTCTCCTTTCATTCAGCTTAAAGGGCCCTTTATGTCTGCCTACAGTTTAGGGAACTATAAATTAAAGGAAATACTAAGTCAGATGTAAAAGGAGCATTATGTGGAAAGAAGAGGTAAAGTCATAACATTTTAAAATATTTGTTTAAATTTGAGTGACACCATACAGGAGAGCTCACATAATGCTTTTACTACTCTGGTGCTGCATTAAGTTATAAACTGTGTATTGGTCAATGGTTTAAAAAAAAAAAAAGACGGACTTTTCCTTCAGTACCAGATATTTAGCAACTTCATAGCTGAAACATAAATATTTAGCGTTTCTCAAAGCCCAACATAATGTCACACATAGTCTATGTACACACTATAAAAATATCAAAATAACAATACAGCCCATAACACTTAGCTGAAAGGGTACCATTCTTGCCTCATGCAGCCCTCCATGGCTACAGCCAAAAAACTTTACACTCATAGTGCTGTACTTTTTCAATCACACACTCTTAACACCATCACTTATGTAAATCACATGGGCTACTTTGTCTGTAAGCAAAGCATTGTGTGCATAAAGTAACATATTCTTCATGGAGTTCAAGGATATGTTCTCAAGATGAGGTAAAAATACTTTTAATGAGTGTACGCTTAGTATTAGATCCTCTTGCGTGGAACTATACAGCAGTATTTTACTGCTCACCTCTGGGGCACTGCAACAAGAGAGGTTAGTAATCACAGAGTGTGAGTGCAAGTCATGAAGCACAAGTGTTTCTGGCAAGAAGAGGTCTAGGAACTTTTATTAATTCACAGGAAAGCAAATTCATTTGAAAATAGTCTAGGAGGTTGCAGAGCTGGATACCATCATAAAATAGTCAGGTAATAATGTTCACAAAAGGAAGTGAATTTTTTCAAAAAGGCTCTGAAGCAAAAGGAGGAGTTCCAAACATGAAAGCAGCATGAAGCTGGAAGGAGGGGCAGAAGACAAAAAGATAAAAGTATGCAGAAGATAGAGGATGACATCAGTACAGAGATCAATGAGAAAAGTATTCCATGGAGATGTGAAGACCAGAATATTTTTCCTAGTACAAGAACTGAACAAATCTTAGAGGCAACAAATTTCAAACAATTACAAGGAAGTACATTTATATGTAACACATGAAACTCATTGCCTGTAGATACTCTTGAAATCAAAAGCTTAATGGGAGCCAGAAATGGGTAAATTACAGTTCTATTACACAGGATTCATTCCACGTGTAGAAGGGAAAAAATATCTTTGTGCTTCCTGGCAAAAGCTAGGTACTAAGTAATGAAAGGAATTAAAAAAGAGATTTACCTAATTTGATATTATGCAATACTTATCCAAGATGGGCCATCTGTAACTTCTGCTAAAACAAGACTATCATATTATATCATCATATCAATCATATCATATCATATCATATCATGATATGTCCAAGCATTTTGGAATAATATAAAAAATCTCAAAGTGCTAGTCTACTCTAACAACAAGGTACTCAGAAACTCTTCCTGAGAGAAAGCTCTATCTTGATTTTTTTTTTTTTAATAGTTAATCCCTTTAAAACAATTGCTATCAGTTATTGCTGGAGAAGGATACTGGATTAGCCAGGCTAATATGGTGACTCAACATGCCATGTAGCTGTGTTTTCATGGATGGAAGGGCAGTGTGAAAGTCATGAAACCAAAGACAGAGATGACTAATCCAGCCTGGCTTAGCAGCAATGAGAGGGTGGATTGTCCTTTAGTCTGGAATATGGTAAATGTGAAAATTGTAGCTGTGTTTAAGGCAAAATAAATTATCAGTTTGCTGAACAATATAAGGATGGGACAAGAACTTGAACACCCCAAACTATTTGCTTTCTTTCATATTGACACAAGCTGTATTTGGGGTTGGGTGGAGATCAGGACTGAGGCTGTTCCATCATTACTTAGATCTGCTTTGCCCAGTACTAATGTCCTGTTTAAATTTATACATTCCTTTTTGGAAAAGGTTATCACCAGTAGCAACAGGCAAAATATTTAGTACTGAATAGTCTGCATAGTTGTCCTCTAGAATCCAAACCTGTGTATATGGAAAATAATTTGGAGAAAAGAGGGATCGTTCCTGTATCTGCTACAGTTCCAGACACATCCTGATTTTAGTCATGCAAAAGAGAAGAACTGCCATAACTATTAAGTTCAGTGGCTCTTCTCTTTCCTTTGCCCACCAGCAATAGACACTAACTCCAGACACCAGAAGAATTTCTCCATTTCATGGTAACTATCCCATGGCAGGATTATCCCTCTACCTATGAACTGCATTGTTTGACTTCCATTCTAGAGCAGAAGTTGCTGCCCCTTCTGCATGCTATTCCCCTTATTTACAGATATATATTTTCATCAACTCACCTCTTGGGGTGAAACCTCTGTCTGATTGAAATCAAAGACAAAACACCTAACTTCAAAGTGTTCATGATTTCTGCTGCCTTCTTATTCCACATGTTCATTATGCTTTAGATTTTAAGTATTTCCTTTTATTTGTTTGAACACTCTTTATTTTACCACATTCTTTTCCTGTCCCTCACATGAGAAGGAAGTGAAGAAACCACACCGATTTGCCTTATATTTCCTGTTATCTCATAAACTTTTATCAATGCAGTACCTTTCTCCATAGGAGAGTCCACATAATTTCAATATTTTAATACAAAATTCCAGCCTCTGATCAGTGTTCATTGCCCTTTTCCTGCTACAATAACTTTGAGCTAAGTAATGAAGATTGACCACAGTATCCAATATCAAAGCATACCATTAATGCAACAAGGCAGACACAGTAGAAGTTTCTCTCTCTCTCCCTCTCTCCCTCCCTCCCTCTCTTTTTCCTCATGGCTTCTAAAAACCTGTTTTTCTGTTCACCACTGAGCACTGAACAATTACTGTATAGAAAAGATGGAAAAAACTGCAAAAGGTTAGAGTAAAGCAACATGAAAAAACAGCCCCTCCTTGTGATATTTATGTTTCTGCTTCTGGCCCTGGCAGAAGTCCAGACTTGGAATGAACAAAACTCCCAGTGGCTTAGGGACTACATTATTCAGCCCATAGTCAGGAAATGCAAAAGCATGTGACAATGGGAAGAAATAAAGCAAGCTTTCCAATGCTTTTGAGCTTCCAGCTCAATCAGCTTGGATCAGAACTCAGGGACTGTTGAGATTTTGTGTGAATGAGTTCTCTATTGCTAAACAAAAGCATGTGTGTGGTGTAGTGAAAGACAGTAAAGTGGTAAACAGTCTGTGGCTTTTCTTCCTTGTTGATATTTCTTTTTTACAGTACTAGCACTACATATAAAACCCCGTTTTTTGTACAAGGCCACTGTCCTCTCTCTTCAACTACAGTGACATCCTCTTTTCCAAAATACAAAGTCAGCTCCCTATTTCTCCTCCTTTCCAGGAAATCTACCTCATAATTGTTGATCACTGCTCAATGCCAAAGCTTGGTTCTTCTGAAAGAGTTATGTTCCATGTCATTTGTTAACCAGTGAGTCAGGTAAAAACTGTGTCCTTTAGAGAAGATTTCCTTTGGGGAACTAATATCCCAAAAACTTAGATGTTAGGAAAACAATGTCAAATTCTCTTGATAAACATTTAAAATACAGAATGCCTACAATAGTATTATCAGGGACAGTTTTCCAGGACTTCTGTAGACACTGTACAGAGCAGAGATGTCATCTTTCCTTTTTCTCCTAGTATGGCAATCATTCTCATGGGACAGATGTTTGTCTTTACAGTCCAATTTTTACCTAGAAGCCATAGAATCACTAAAAATGAGCCCCTGTCTGTGCAATATTTTAAATCTCTTCTATAATTCCTCTCCCTCTTTTAAAGGTTAGTGACAGAGCAATAAAACCAGAACCTTCAAGACAGAGAACACAGAGAGCAGCAAGTGTCTAAGAACTCTCATGTTGACCATTTCCATGACCAGACAGGGCCAGGTTTATGCATACATTTTCCTGAAAAGCATGAGATTTATGGTTTGTGACAACACTCTAAAGAGACCTGGGTATTTCAATAAACTAACATTAACTGTTTCAGATACAATGTTTTCTTTTATGGATTTTTTTCTAATTAACAAACACCTTATGAATCTTATCACACAAATTCATTGAGAGCAAGCAGGTTTCTGCAGCAAGATTGTTATCTGTCTGTCTGAGCACAACTGAGGATGAACAGGTGGGGACTGACATGATCTGTGTGATAAACAATTTTCTGAGTCCTTGATCATGTGGGATCACTGCAGCCTAGCCCATAAAGGGGAAAATATTTAAGAACTGGTAGGTTAAAGAGATTGTGTCCATGGTGAACAATACAGGGGTCTGGCATCCAAAAGTGGCACCCATTATGTTTTGCTTCTGGACCAGAATTTGTATATGAAACTCTTACTAACTTAATGTTAAAATATCAGCTGAAAGAGACAAGAAACATGCTTGCCATCTCAGCCTCCAACAGAAAGCCTTCACTGGATTAGTACAGACTCTGGTGTTGCCCCAACTCTCCTCAGGTGGGTTTAACATGCCTGAACCCCATCAATCCTTGGACCAGAGAGACAGAGGAAAACAAATGACATGAACTCCTTAAATGGTCCTGCCATCTCCGGGTAGCTGGGAGCCTGCTGGAAACAGCCTCCCCAATACTGCATCCCATTGCTTTTGTTTATCTAGCCTTGCTGACATTTTCTTCAATTAGGAAACAATAGCTCCGTTCCAATGTACTGAGCACAATTACTGAAACTGAGTCACGTGGCACCAGGAGAGTGTGTTTTCAATTATTCACTCTGTCCTTTTTTGCCAGGCCCATGAAAAGGAACAGCCTTCTGCAGGAGTCAGGTTTGTCTGCCTCACTGTTGTAAGTTCCTCCTTTTGAATTTTTATTTTACCATAAGGGTTTTTTTAATTATCATTTTTTTAATTCAATTCTCTGAGAGTTTCTTACTCTTTATTAGAAAACTTTTAAATCTTTAGCTCTTCCTACTGCGGGAAAGCCCTAGACATCTGCAATAGTTCTGTGCTAATAGTACTGCGCAGTAATGAATCTGAGTAAGATCACAAGATCTAGATTAAATTAAGATGCAAGATCTAGATTAAAAGAGGATGCTGCTAGCACTTGGTAATATAAAATTCATCTTGTTCTTGCTAGCAAAGTCCTGTCTTTCCTACTGCCTGGTTTACAGCAGAGCATTCGCATTCAATCTGGGAGCTATACCAAATTATTTGTATCTTGTAAATGCGTGGTTTAATATCCAACCAAAAATTTGAACCAAATGGCCACAGCTCAGATCATGTATTTTGTTTGCAGAAGACAGACTGAGTTTGGGCTTTTAAGATTTAAAGCTGGAAAAATAAAGCTTGGGGGAAAAAAAATGAAACAGAGAAGGAACATTTGGTTTGCATTACAAACCACAGACAGCTTCCATCAGGCAAGCTGGAGGTATAAGAATGGCAAAAGAAAATGACAAGCAGTGAGTGCACTGGAGAAAAAGATGAATGATTTAGAAAATTGACTTTGAAGTAATTGTCCATGCCATCAATATCTCAAATTAAATTTGGTGGAAGATGGCAATGAATCATAAAGCTTCTCTGGCACTTGTGATATTGTATGCTGTGTAAAATAACATTTCTGGATATTTTTATTGGAAAACTTATAGTGTATGTTTTTGGTACCTCCTATATTTCTGTCACTTATGCAACCCTGAATCAGCAGCTCTGGAAAGAATGTTGCCTTAGTTAGGACTTGTGACCTAATACTTATAGCAAGTACTTAACAGGAAGTCTTCATTGGGTTTATTTTCACATCAGCCCCTGTGTCTCTGGGATCAGGGAAGTCATTCAGGGTTAAACTTGGTCTTTGAGTGGATGGAGCTCTCATGGGGATGGGGGAGGAGGAAACAGCTGAGGGAGCAAGCCAAAGAGTTCTCTCTGCATAAGATAAAATTCCTCAGGAGCATTACAGGGGGATGGGAAAGCAGAATGCACTTAGACCCGTGTTTTCTTTACTGTTTCAACAGGTGCTTCTATGTGTCCCTGCATCCCAGATGTTTAGCAGAGCCAGAGAGGCACCTCTTGGACATTTAGTACTGATGGCAGTTCTCCCTTCTTAAGTCCAACAGTTTCAGGCAGAGCAAGAAAGGACTTCATTCTAGCATGCCAGTCTCCAGAGAGATGCATTCTGACCTTTAAGCTACCAAGTCCTCTGCTTATCCAAATGCTTAATAGCTCTTTTTAAATTCTTCCTCTTTGAGAAAAGTAAGAGTGTGTTTAATGTTTGTACAAAATTGATATACTAGAATGAAAAGTGTTCTTTCTTTTAGTTTCCGTACACAGGCAGGATTCTTTAGGTCTGCATGAGCAGCTTGGGTACATTTGTAATGGTGTTACCAGTGTCCAATAGCAACTGCCAGTATCACAGGAGCACTGATCCCTATGCAGATTTTCAAGTGATGCACATTCCACTCACCTCCAGCTTTGTTGCTTCCTACCTTGGTGCTGAGAGCAGAGACTTGCAGAAATTCCCTTCACCCCAGATGTCCTTTTTTTTTTCACCTCCACATTCTGGTCTAATGGGCCAGATTGCATTTTTACGTTCATTTAGACATACAGGAAACACAACATCAGAGGCTTTGACAAGATTAATTTCCTAATACAGTGGAGATGCTAACAGGAATTTCCAAATTCAAAAATTTAGTTCATGTATATCATGGTAGACTAAAGATTTAGGCTTACCAAATTACTAAAAAGTGCATTGTTTAAAAGTCACAAACAAAATCTCCAAACCTTACACTTGTGTGCTCTGTGTCACAGGAAGAGAGCGTGGCTGCGCTGCTGGGCAGTTCTCAATCACAACAAACTCGTCATTCATAAGAGTGGCTACTCTGAAAAAAAGAAAAAAGCAGAATGTTTTGTGAATTGAAGGGAATGGAGAATATGCAAGTCCAGTTTGACCCTGAAAGCTTCCTTCATGCCAGTGTCAGGGAGGCTGGGAGCCCAGTGACTTCCATCTCCCTGTTCCAATCCAGCAGGGTGAGACTCCCACAGGAACAGAGAGGATCCCACAGACGCACAGAGAGGGGCAGAAAGCACACCAGCTTTGGGAACCTTGACATATACTCTGGTACTTTCAAACTTTGCCCTGAAATAGGGTCTGGCTAGGAAATCCCAGGAGTTCCAATAATCAGGCCATGAGTTGCTGAAGCGTTAGGGATTTTGTTTTGGAAAGAGAGAAATAAGGGAGCAGAGCAATAATAGGACTGGTGTGATAGAAGATAAGTAATGATGGAAAGCTGTAGAAGCACTACCTACCAAAAACACCAGAAAAGACTGCACAAAAATAAACATCCTTCTCCCTGGGACATCTCTGCTGCACCTGAAAATTGTTTCATTTTTACAAATTCAAGAAATTCAGATTCATGCTAAACTGTGGATTTCTCCAGCAATGCCATACAGTTCCTTTAGGCAGGTGCTCAGTGGCATAGTGTTTATTACCTGCTTTTGTTTTTCCTGTTTAATTGTATAAGAAAAAAGAAAACAAGAAAAATAATCTTGCAGCCTTATTACAATGCTTGGATTTATTATCTGGCTTGGTCTGAGTTTGTAGGCCTGTGTTTATTGTAGTAGCTGTAAGGAGCCTTTAGAAAATCTGCCTTTTTCCTTTCTGTATCATCAGTGGAACTTCAGGTACAAAGTGTATATATATCTATCTAATTCTGCAAAACAAACACAACAACCCAGTTTAGAGCACAATGGACAAAGTTTTTCTCTTCATAGGATACCTCAAAAGTGCTCTCCAAACTACATCAATCTCCAGTTTTGTATATAACACCTACAGCATCTTTGATTTATGCAAATACTTCAGTTTCAACTGGTATTTTCTCTAGAATGGCAACATTGGTATCAGGTTCTGTGAGGAGAACAGAAAAGTTTATGTAGTAAATATGATGATAAAACTTAGGTGAGATAGTCAAAGTAATTAATTTAGACATCCTCTTGTTGAATTTTCAGCACTTGACACATACCTACCAAAGCATTTCTAGAAAGCTTTTTCTGAGAGAGTTTTAATGGCTCCCCTTTGTTATATTAAAATGCTCATTATGTTACACATTTTACAAAAGCTTCAAATTTTACTATATTTTGATTGTATATATTTTTTCCAATTTATCTTAATTTTATATGTTGAATCATGTGCTGAAATAAACAATTTCTGTAATAGGACACTTTTTGATTGATGTACAGGAGCTGCATTCCTTTATAGAATTCAATCCCTAATCAGATATTCACATCTTAAGTGCTTCACTGGATCTCTCCATTACTCTTAAATGCACAGTCTTAAATGAGTTCTGGTTTGCAAAGCTGGAAATTTTATGGCAGCCTGACATTCCTTACTCTCTCAAGGCTAAGATCTACTTTTGCTAAACCACTTACAACTCGGATGTGCCGGGCAGAGAACTTAGGGTTGACAATTTGATTAATCTTCTTTGAATTATAGTGGTTTCATGAATCAAACTTCAGAAGGAGCTTCTTCTTTCCAAATAATATTAGGAGGATAGAATAATGCTTTTAAAGTATCTTCCTTTACAATTTGGGATTTCAACATGCAAATTCAGCAGATGCCCAAAGCAAGCAGACAATGGCAGCATCACAAACATTTATTAAAAGCACTCCACTCTGCTTGGGTAACATGGCAAGAGAATGAAAAGGTGGAGGAGGATCTGGGAGAGCTCTGCACAGAAGCAGAATTAGCAAGTCATGAGATATCACGTGGCTGTTCTCAGACTGAAAGGCTCTGTTGATTCGATTTATTCATTAGGGCTTTCCAGTAGCGTAGGTTATTAAGTGGGAGAAAGTGGGGTATATTACAACTTACTTTTATATTTCCTTTCCTGGAGGATATTTAGCACCACAGAAGCAGAGAAAATTATTTATAAAGTATCATGCCACATAAATGGGAGAATGATAGGAAGAAGAGCAGCAGCTCTCTGAAGATGGATCAGAAGAACAACGCTGGGAACAGGAAGTCAAGGAAGTTTCGCTCCATTTCAAGATCACTGATACTCTGCAATGCCAAAACCAGTGATGATGGGTCAAGTCCCGATGAGAAATGCCCTGATCCCTTTGACATCTCTGCCAGCTGGGGTCAAGAGGATTATGACTGCTGTCCCAAAACACAGCTGCCATGCACATCAGAGGCAGAGGACAGCCCACCTGATCCTCCACGTGTGGTCACCAGCATTCTCCGGTCCAAAGCTGCAGCAAATGAGAACTGCAACCACAGAACAAAGTTCCTCACCAAGGTAAGTAACTCATGCTGTGTATTGTAATGTTTCCCACTGCAGTAGTTGCTCAATGGATTAATTAATATTTTCAGGAACTTAGGGTTCTACTTGGCTTTTTCAGAGCCTAGGAGCCGCCGTGTTCCTGTTCTGCATAAAAGGCACCAAAATATACTGGCTTTCCTGCTGTGCTGTTGCACTCTGCTGATGCACAATCTGTTGAAATCAGTGCATCTAGGCCGCTACCAGTGTTCAGACAAGTACAGCTGGTGTGTTCTATCTGCAAGAGTCTCTTCAGCTCAAAATATAAACCTGTCACTGTAGCAAAGTGCAGTTGTAGTGTGATACCATGATATCTCACAAGCCATGCAAGCATGAATTATATTAATACTGTGTCAAACACAGGAGATTCAGTAGGCAGATGCTCTTTCCCTCTGATTCAGGAAGAAGGTAGTGATGGCTCTAAAACCACCAGAGATGTCACATTTCCTGGAGATTTGAAAAGTCTAGGAGTCTCATATTACAGTGTTATTGTTTAATCAGCTATGTGAACCCTAACTGTTGGAAAAAATTTTTGTCTGAGCAATTTATTTTAGATGGCTTTAGAAACTTCTTTCAGTAGGGTAGCCTAATTTTTCCACTTTCTCTCTACCGACTGCTGTGATGTGTAAAAGAGACCTCACTGAAAGTGTCATCCTGGCACCTCCTTCATGTCATGCCTTTTATCTGTGCAGATACGCGCTTATGTGAAAGAACTGATTCTTTCACCTAAATTGTTTTTCTTGTATATTCTATTTTTAAAATATACATTGGCTAAAATTAGACATCTATGTCTAAATAAACAGTGGCACAAGTGCTACTGAAAATCAGAATCTTCCCTTACCCTTGATAACGACCACAGCATGCCCAGCATTGCAAAGACTGCAGCAGGATGGATGCAAGGTGTTTCCACCCTTGGCAAAGTTCCAGCAGGAAGACAAAACCAAACCAACTTGCTATTGCATTCTGCCAGAAAACAAGACCCAAGACCTAAAACTTATTCAGTCCCCTGCAAAACCATACAAACTCCTTTTTGGAAACTGTCCATATGCACCCTGCTGATGCTTCTGTGAGTGAAGAAGGAGCTGGCCTTTGTGCACTCCTCCATCTTCTCTTTTCAAAAGTTGAAGCACTTAGGTGTGTGTCAGATGCCACAGTCTATTTCCTTGCACATCTCCTAAGCGTGCAGGGCTCCAATAACTGCTGTGATCCATATCCATATGCAACTACTCAGTATCTTATTGCAGACTGTAAGTTTAGATGGTTTGCTTTCACAGCTGGCAAGCAGCTAAAATAGGGATCTGGGGAACAGAGTAAGTCCCACAATGCTGTTGCACATATAAAATAGAACTGCTAAGGGTATAAATCTGCTCTTAGGCTGAAGCATCAGTGTCACTGAAGGATGTGTTTCAGATGCTGACATAATTAGTCACCAGCTCAGTCCCTCATAGCAGCATTTGAGTTGCTTAGTTCTGCTGTAGACTATAAGTACCATTAAATTCCTGCTCCAGAGCTCTCATAGCAATCTAAACCTCTACAAATACTACCTGCTAATCTTCTATACCTTTCAGAATCATGGATCAATGAGTGATTCTAAGGCCTTATCTTGGCTTGCTAAGTAGGATGAACATTGGAAACATCCACACCAACCCTGTCCTGTGCTGCGGCTTTCCCCCTAGAGTATGAAAGCAATGATCTCTACCTTCCATATGGCACAAGCCTGTCAGAACACTCTTCCTGTACCACATGTCTTACAAAGCCTAAGCCTTCTCTCATTAAGAAGTCAAACAAGCATTTTTTCATATCCCAGTGTAATTCTCTCTTCATCTAAATGTGACACTTCAGAAATTCATGATGTGTGACTCAGAGCTGAAGAATCCTTGTCTTTGTTCAAGAAAATTGATTCCATTCTTTCTGTGGTGTTCTTGAGGACATTCCACTATTCTTCTGCTTTCCAGCACCTCCAGCCCTGAGCATGACTCTGAAGGTGTTAATAACTCACACAGAACTGAACAATTTAATATTGCTGTCACAAGGAAGAATGCTTAAAAGTGTTGCATGATTTAATATTCCCTGGGCATTTCTTCTCCAGAGTAAGGGGGAACCTGTAACACCAGTATTCAAAATGCAAATTCCTTTTTTTCTGTTGAAAACCTTAAGTGCCTCTCTGAGTCACACTCTACTGACTACATGGGATTCACTATAAGCAATAAACCATTAGCACATCAGTGTTTCAGGACTAAATAACAGAGTTGGGGTTTTTTTTCCCTTCTCTAATATTCTGTCAGCAATGAGAACAGATGAACAGTCTTCTAATTCATTTGGCTTCCAAGACCCACTATTCACTTACACTGACCATTGCTTGCTGTGTCTAGAGGCCCAGGGTTACCTTGGTGTCATTTGTTCAGACACTTTCTGAGATGAAGTGTGCTTGGTCTGGTATGGTGGACTGCCAAGCAAGCAGATTACTTTACAGCTTGCTTCCCACAAAACCAGCAATTTTCACGTGGCCTGCAGGAAAAGAAACCAAATAAATGGTAAGCAGTATCTGATACTATGAGCATGGACACAGCAAACACTGTGGAAGGTATCTTTGCCTGCTCTGACTGAAATCACTCCAGTTGTTGAAGAACTGGGCAGGAATAGATGATATCAACTCCTTCAGAGAACAGCAGGCTCTGCTGAGTGTGAGAGCTGCTGCAAGAAACACTTCTACTACTCCAAGAAGCACTCCATTACGACTTCCCAACACTCCCACAGCCCTGGAAAGCACTGAGAGCTACCAGTGGGGCTGGTAGTAGGGTTGGAATAGCATCAAGAATAACCTAGAATAGAAAAGGGCTGACTTCTGATGAAATGAATATGGGAGCTAAGCTGACCTGACTGCATGGCTCTACTTGGTTCTAGAAACGTCTACACCATTTTTTCTTTTGGTTCCTGACCCTCTGCTTAAAGGAGGGAAAAGGCAAAAGGTAATTTTTCTCCTTTGGTCATCAGCAGAATATAATTTTATTAACTTGCCTTGATGCAAACACCAGTTAGCTGCCCTTTGGTACCAGGACAAGTACCATGGCAACAGACTGTAATGTCTCAAACACAAGCCCACGGGCAGGATGGAAAACCAAAGCCAAGAGAGGAGACTGCATTTATGAGTTCTCCTCAGTTTTCACGCTTCTCTCTTTCTGTCTTCCCAGCTTTTGCTGCACATCACCCAGGTTATCTCCAGAGCAAGCTGGGAAAGGGGCTGTTCCATTAATACAGTGTGTGTTGCAAAATGCAGGCCAGCAAAGGCTCCCAGGAAATCACACCAAAGGGCAGATGATGGGTGGAAAGGTCCTTCTGTAGCATCTGATGAGCTGAATTGTCAGTCTAGGGCAAAGCTTGGTCTCATGCCCTGCTCCTTGCATCATCCCTGCTTTCCAGCTTCTGCCATTTTACTGGTTTCAAAGGGAATATGCTGCTGGGAAAATGAATTACATCTACTATAAATATTTTTAAAAGACCAAGGCATTGAGCTAGGGAACGTCAGAGCCAGTGGAGTGAGTTTATGCCAAAGAGACTCTGGCCCTTTCTCTATTAGAACTGATGCAGAAAAAAAAACTGCTTCCTGAAGAAAATCCCCAAAGACCATATTCTCTCAGAAATCCCAGCCATTTCACAGTCATAAGACCAGAAAAGCTAAATATTTTAATACATTATTGTACTGTTGTTAGATATATTTATTTTCCTTTTTTCCCCTTTTTTTTAAACCACCAGTCAATTAGCTCATTGTCATGCACTTGGTTAGCTGAGTCCAAGACCTTACTTGAACTAGCCTTGTATAACATTTCAATTCAGACAATATAACTACTGTGTCTTACTTTAAGAGTGCACAAAAGTTTTTCAGTTTTCTACAGATGCCATGGTTACCCTTATTTCTAAACAACATCTGGAATTAAATGTTTTGAGATGGGACTCTGGGCTAGAAATGTCTAATGAAAGCATGAAGGAAAAAGGAATCTTTTAAATGGCAGATAAAAAACATCCTCAGAAGCTTTGCATTTTGGATGTACAAAAAACAGGAACAGGAAGAGAGAGTTGGTCTGGATGTACAAATTACTTTTCCAGAACTAAACACAAGAAAAGTTAATCTATTCTCACCTGTGGAAAATTCAAGAAGTCTCCTAAACTCCTTTAATTTTTATCTTTCAGCCAAGCAGACTCAGATTAAATATAAATTTTGCTTTGAGTGGAACTTACAAGGTAAGTTCCCAGAGTCCTGAAGTACTAGGAGACAAAGCAGAGCAAATATATTCACTGGCAACACACATGTGTTTAAATATATGTTCTAATAATGAAGAGACAAGGTTAACCTAGGATTTATCTACCCCCACATCAAACCTGACAATCTCCTTTTAGCAAATTTTCAGTATTCACAGTATTCAGACCTATAAATCACCTTTCAAAACAAACAAGACACTTTGAAAAGCAAAAATAAATACTGTCTTTACTCTTGGAACCATCAGCAGTATTTCTATACATAAAATAATCAGAGAGACAGGGAAAAAAAATTAAAGAACTAAACCCAAAGCAAATTGACTGCAGGCACATGAATTGGTCAAACATTTAAAAAAAAAAAGCTGAAGAACAGCTTTTATTAATTTTCTGTCATGTTGCAATAACTTGGATATGAATATAATGATCTATATTCAGGACCCAAAAAATAAAGATATTGACAACATACAGATATTTGACACATGTCCACAGACCAATAAAAACTTTTTTTTAAAAGTAATTTACCTAAACTAATTGCAGCAATGATTGAGACACAGAGGTAATTTGAAATGTAGCCCAACTGGGTAAGATGACTACATATCTAAACAAAAATTGTTCCCAAGATTTTTCTGCAGTGTAAAGGGACTTCACTTCTACTTTACTAGTGACTAAGTGCATGCAACTTACTGTTTCTGGAAAAATCTTCATATCAGTTTTGATTTGGATGTTCCAATACAACCCAGAATTTCCAGCCTGGCACATGTCCCATCGTACAAAATACAATTCCTTCCCCAAAGGACTTACATGGTGCTGCAATGAAAAACTTCAGAGCCAAACCCACTGTGATGTCCTGTGAAACTGGGCAGAGACACAACACTTATGGACAATTAATTAGGAGGATATCTATAAACATGATGAACACAGGCTCTAGGTACTGTGAACAAGCTATAGGAAAGGTGTGACTCAACTTTAACAGAGATAAGTTGGGGACAGTCTGAAAAGGCCTATGAAAATCAGTAAGAAAATGAAGTGTGGAGAACAGCTGAGCAAAGTTGTGTGTGTGTCTGACAGGTCTGTGTCTGTGAGAAGATACCTGTATCTTTCAAGGGAGCATTTCACAAGAGTAGGGACTCTTCTTGAGAAGTTGGCAGGTCCAAACTTGAATTCTGACTCCAGAAAAAAGAAGGAAATTACTTTTTATACACTGAGTTTTTAATTATTCTTTCACCAATCCACAAGCAGCTGACATCTCAGAAATACTCAGCCAAATGGCAGAATAATTTCCTACCTTACATTTCTCATGTTTTACAACAAGAATACCACCTGGTTGAAAACCTTGTGAGTTTTAAAGGATGCTTCATGTATGCAGAATCTGACCTGTAATGTCATAATTATTCCTGAAATAAAGGACAGTGCAAACAAACAGAAAAGGGAACTCACATTTTTTGCTACTCAAGATCTCAAATTAAAAGGCATCAGAATGTTAATCTTTATTTTGTTACCATGCCGAAGACTTCAAAGAACTGCCATAAGATAAAAAAAAAAAAAAGAAAGAAAGAACATTATGTAATCCTGATTTCAAGTATTTCCCAAGATAAATATCTTGGGTGAAAAGTAAATATAAAAGCTCCAAAACTAATATTAGAGTTCAAGCCAACTGGTTTAAGATAGAATTCTGTCCATGCTTATATCCTTACCAACATATTACTCACTAGAAGAATTCTACGTGAACAAAAAAGGCTTCGTAAAATTCAGACACTCCTCATTAAAGGCAGACAATCTGGAATGTAAGCAAACCCACAGAGTTAACGAGTCAGTCAATACAAGTATAGCCCTTATCCACTGCCTACTGAATTCAGCCTGCAGTGAGCAGAGCCTTAAGTTAAATATTTCATTCATTCACAGCCTTAGATTTACTCTGGCAGATTTCAGAATGGGAGCCAGGCTTCAGCAGTCAGCCTGAAAGATAATGACCTTTATTGATATTGCTGTAAATTTGCATTTTGTGTTTGCTGTCAGCCAGGTATGATGTGAACCCTATTGATTTGTGGTGAAGGAGCACAATGATTCTCATCCTCAGGGCTGGATGAACTCTGCCTAGGGCAGAAATGAAACCCTACTGATGGTGAAAGTGGCTATACAGCTTTCCTTGTGCTCTCAGAGGACTACAGATTACTGGAAATAGTTTATGCCACTTTGACCAGGGGCCTTGGGAGCAACACAGACAGTTGACCACTGTTATGTTTTGTGGCCTGTCCTAACATATGAAATTTGCCTCCCCTTCAGAATTCTATACCCCAGTCATACAAATCTGTTGGGAACAAGCCTGGATCCAGGATACACTGAAAGCTCTCTTCACTTTGTGGAGTATGGAGAGGCTGGCAAGGGCAGAGGAGGTGGGTTCAGTTGGGAGCAGAATAAGGGAACACCTGAATCAGGAGAAGTACTAAGCAAATGGAAAAGAAATTGTGTGATAACTTTCCAGATTTCCTCATCTCTTTAGAATTTTCAGGTGTTCACATCTGTGCCACAGGAGAGTATTTCTTAGTCAAATGTGTTGTACTTCATGGGCTTAGTTGCTCCATTCTTTGCTTTCCATATATGTCTCAAAGCACTGCTTCTCCCTCTGAATGGCCCTGTGTTAATGATTCATAACTGCATTAAAGATATGCTTACAATTAGTCCTCCAGATGCAATGCAGACTACAGCAACTTCAACCAGTCTGGAGTGGACAAAGAATTTTCCACTACTACAGACCTCTCTGGTCCCCTGCCCCCACTTAACAAGTCAGCAGCAGGGATGGAACTTCTAGTGTTTTCTATACACTTATTTTACTTATTTTCCATTCAGACCTCTTCTGTTTTCCAGAGCATTTAATTTTCTGGCATGTGTTTATTTTCCTCCCTGTCTTTCTTACAATAGTTAGCATAGGCAGAGTTTACCCAGCTACTATGAAAAGTCTGTTACCTGTTCTCTTCCCCTCATGCAAAGGGGCACTATATTGTAATTCTTCTCTCTTGTAGCCAGAAGCCACTGAAGTCCTAAGGAAAAATAACTTTTGTAAAACACTGACTCTATAATACCATTGTTTTTTCTCAAATGGACAGTGTTAAAGGCTCCTGTTCTCCTGGGAGGCAACCTGGTTCTAAGCCTTTCTTAAAAAGCCTCAGAATAAGTGTAAGTAACTTTTAACAGCTTTAGTACATTTTGCTCATGCAACCTTTCATCTTCTGGATCAGGACAGCTGCATCTGCAGGCTGTGTTCAACATCAGGGAACAGCAGCTCAGGAATCAAGCTCTCTAGGAGTCCAAGATGTGCATCTTTCTGGAAAGGGTTAACAGGCAGCCATGTGCCTGCTGAAGACCCAGCAAACAGGTACAGTACATGTGGAGTTAGCAAATTATTACAGAGACATTTGTTTGCATGGATTTTGCACAAACAGCTTTCAGTGACAAGCTGTGCCTTGAAGCTCAGTTCCAGAGAAAAGTGATGTCTGGGAATCATTCCTTACACTGCTTCCAGTTGGAGACAGAGGTCAAGATTCTAGAAAAATAAACTGCAACTACTCAGGGATCTAATGCTGCTCATTTACACCAAGAAATAAAACCTGGAAGAATGAAAGAGGGTACACAACATCAAGTTTTCAAACTGTGATGCCTTGTTAAAGGGCAGAGTAGGGTGGCAACAGTGCTGCAAGTCCACTGAAAGCAGTGTGAGCCAAGGTTCCTGACAGGGAGTAAATGTAGTCTTTGATCAATTTTTGAGTGCAAGATGGTGAGAAGGGAGGAATATCTTGCCTGAAGGTTAGCTGTGTGATCACCAGGACTAAACAGAAGAGAGCAGCAACAGAAAAAAAATCCTAGCAGGGGATGGGGTGTATCACACATCCAGGCACCTCATGGCAGCCAGGTCAAGGCAAAGGGAGAATTGCAGCTGACTCCTCAGACAGTGAGACAGGTAGCACATGGAACAGGGCCATATTATTTTGTGTGAAATAATATGCAAATGTTTCTTTTTTTCCTTTAAGGGATGGTTGCCTGAGCCCAAGGGATGAACTGTTAACACTAAATGTACAGTCACTGAAAGACCTGTCCAGAAAGGAGGCTGAGTCTCTGATTCCCCCAACGACACGGCTGGTGAACATCATGATGGCTCACAAAGTAAGCATGAGCAACTCTGGGGTGATTGGACATTTACTTTAGAGAGGAGGGGAATTTGTTCATCAGATGTTTGAAGAACATGGTTTTGCCTTTCCTGACAAAACCCAAAACCTCTTGTGGTCAGACTCTGGTGACTTTCAGCACAGCTTTTTCCCAGATAAACAGAGGCTATGGGAAGTCCAAGGGCCTGGGAAACTCTAGCAAGGGCTGTTCAAACCCTTCTTTTAGAAGCACACAGCTTTCCAATGTTAATTTTCCATTTAGAAATTGAAGAAAGTCAGAAACTGATTTAAGGGAAGATCCATGAATCCCAGAGAAGCCAGAGAGCAGGCCCTGTAACAAAGAAGTTCTGCGGATCTAGGAACTATGGTTAATAGCAAAGACTTTTCAAGCTAGCTAGCTTGGTAAGAGAAACACTGAAAAATCCTTTTTAAAATTTATTTTTAAGGATCTTCTCTGCATTTCTTATTCTGAAGTGTTCTCTAAGGGAATGGGACTGTAAAACCCTAGCAGGGATTTTGCTATTTGGCAATACCCCCACCTGCTGTTCAAGACGAAAATTAGCGTTCCTTATCTTGTATCTCCAACCAGAACTCCTGAAATCAGGATTTTGAAACAAAGTGTTTGTCTTGGTTGGCTCCAGTTAGATTAGAACACACAGACCGTGCTCTGACGATGTTCTTGTGGCTGCCTCAGCTCCTGCAGAATATCACAGAGCAAAAATCTGGCAATTTATTTATATCAGTTTCCATATTATGTTTGTATTTAGTAATGTTCTTCCTTTAATTGGGATTCCCTCAGGATCAAAATAATTGTGTCATGGAAACACAATCAGAATCAGGACTTGCAGGAACCATCCAGAAATTATCCCTAACATCAACTGTTATTCAGATGTAATGTTTTATCTACAAGTTTTTAAATGCTGGAATTAGGGGCCATATTTTCAAAAACAACCAGAGATTCCAACTGGAAGTTACTGAATATTTTGAAAACTCTAAAACTCAGTCCTCAGAGGTTTTTAAATGCTCAGATTGTATTTTGACTGAAAAACATCCCCCTGAATCAGAAGTTAGACACCTATCCACCATTACATAGATGGGCTTAAGAATTTTTCTCTTGAATATAACACCTCCCTAAGGTGCTCAAGTACCTGAAAATTATAAGCTATCTCCAGAAATTAGATAAACATGGCTATATCTTACCCATCCATCCAACTATTAATCTGTCTGGACCAACTGGGGGTGTCCAATTAATTTTCTGTTCATTTTCTCTAAGGATCTGAATCTATTTCTATCTTATTACTTTGTTATAATAATTTTTATAGCAAACTTTTGAGCTTCATTCCCCCTTATCCTCCTATTTATTTTAGATAATGAATTTTGCTCCATGTTTTTTTTTGATTCAGGCTGAAATCTGTGCAAGCCAAATCAGAAGAAATTTGTTTTTTTAAGAATGGATTACTTTGGAATTTTCTTGCATAGCAGTAGGTTTTGTTTGTTGGGTTTTTGTTTGTTTTGTTTTAGGAAACACCAGCATGTAAGGAAAGGCCTTTGGAAATACAGAATGGTTTTCTGCACGGTAAGGCTGCATGTCAGCGGAGTCGCAGTAACTCCACCAGTAAGTTGCAGACAATAATCTGTTTTCTTGGAAAACTCAATGAGTGCAGATCACAAGCTCCCATTGAGTGATGGTACTATGGTGCTAAAAGAAATGTTGTCCAAATTTATTCTAGGATCCTTAGCTAAGAATTGCTGATGCCTAAAATCATCAACTGTATTCACAACATCCTGCAGCCAGGATGTTGTGAATAAGATTTGGTGGTGCATAAGATTTGCATTTTATGGTTTGGGGCTTTTTAAATGGTGTATTCTAAACAGGCCAACACTTTTTTGGTAGGGAATGCTTGCTTTTTGCTATATTTTACATTGATGGCTATCCCCAAAGTGACAACTGAAAACATCAATCCCATCACAAAGAGATTTACAAAGGGAAACCATTTCTAACACGTACCTGAAATGCCTGTGGCTCTGTCCGAGTCCCATGAAGTGACAGCGCTGTGTGCCCACCCCGGCAGGTGTGAGCCCGCTGTGGGCCATGGAGGGCCCAGCGCCGCGCAGAGCTGCGCCCCTCCGGGACCGACAGCCCCTCCTCGGCAGCCGCAAATCGCTCTCGCAGCAGCTGGACTGCCCCGCGGGGAGAGCCCCGGTAAGTGCCGAGATCCCCCGCGAGCAGCCGGGCTGTGCCCGGCCGGGCTCTCTGCAGGACCAGGGCAGCCAGACCCTGCCCGCCCCGCCGGGGCCGTGGCACTCTGCCTGCTCTGCTTTCTGCCCCGCACATCCCCTGTGCGGGGTGGGACAGGGGAAAGGTTCTGTGCCAGCACACCCCCATTTCTCCAGGTTCTCCCTCCCCCTGCCCAGCAGTTCTGTGGGGTGTTTAAATCCCCAAGGGTGGTTTGCACCACCCCACTCTGAGCCCCAGAGCCACCAGCTCCTCAGTCACCTGCGCTGGCCCAGCCATGGCCACAGTCTCACCATGGCTGAGAAAGATTTCAACACCCTGTTAGTGGAGGCTGGAGACTGGCTCCAGGGCTCTCCAGATGGATGCCGAGTGACCAAGTGATCACTTGGGAGAGGGTTGGGGTATTTATGGCCAAAGGTCCCCAGGCTCAGACCTGGAGGAGGAGATGGAGGCAAAGCTCCTCACACTCAGCTCCCACCTCCCTCCCTGCTGCTCCCTGCCTTTTCCTGGCCCTTCACTCACCCTGAGGGACCCAAGCCTTTAACAGGAATGAGGAGACTGCAAACCAGAGCATAAAGCCCAACCACACCCAAGTGCACAGACAGATCCTCAGGGATTCACTGGGTTTCCTTCTTGCCAAAGCTGCTGCGTGGCACGCGCTGCCTGTTGGAAGAGGCTCTTTGGCAGCATCCTGGCTCTGGGTATTGCTACCCACCACAAACAGAAATATAAAATATACCTCCTCACACAGAAGCAAAAGAAATTTGAAAATTTCCTATTTCAGATTCAGAAGACCCATACTGGAATAAACAGTCACCCAGGCCTGACAGAGGAATGCATTTTGGAGTGTGATTTTGGTGTTGCACACCATTCCCAATCCCAAATTGAACAGATAATCTGGTTTTCATGTCAAAATTGAGACTCTCACATATGCAGAAACCAAAATTTGGCTGATTTTCCACACTCTTCAACACCTGTTAGTTTCACTTTTCTGCATTTTAAAAAAATTTAAAAATTTTAGATTTTAAATTTTTAGGAAATCCAGCACAAATTCATATTTTGGGGGAAATGCTGAAAACAGGTTTGTTATGTGCCAAGGCAAAGTTTTCAGTCACATGAAGAAGGAAAGATTTTCAGTGTCTTGATTCTAGTTCAGTTCTTGAATGCAAAAACAGTAATACTTGTTTATGTCCCCTAATGGCCACAAATGGGGTTTTGGCATGGGGACTCAAGCCAGAGCACAAATATACCTTCTACACCATTGCACCACTTCAAGGACCAACTCCTAATTTTCCTCCAATTCAGTCTCTACAGGACAAATTCAGTGAGCAGCAATTTTCTGAATAACTAATGGCTTATGAAAATTAGAAAGGTTTTTTTTAAGCATTTTTAGTACTGTCAGTTATAAGGAAGAAAATTTCAAATAAACAAGTTGCTGCAATGTATGTTCAAAAATTTCTGCTTATGCATAAAAGAAAATCATGGGTTTTGTTGGTTTTTTTAATGTTTGCAGGCAATTTCGAGGCCATCTAGATCCCTAAGTACAGCACAACTAGTGCACACATCCTGTGGCTCACACGCTTCAGTAATTTCAAACATTGTATTGATGAAAGGACAAGGGAAGGTAAGACTGGCTCTGTTGTCTTACCATGAGTTTTACTTCATCTCACAAATGTGATCTGCAAAGTGCAGGGAAGTGACTGCAGGTATTAACATGGCTACTTTTGGACTGCCAATTTATAGCCAAGCAAAGATTTTAAAAATAATTTAGACACCTTCCTATGTGCATATAATAATGAATTAATTGATTGGAACAAAAAAAAAGCAAAACATGAGGGGATTCTGCTGAAATTCCCATTTACTCTTACTCTGGTAATGTGATTGACTATTTTTTTTCATGTATTATACTACTCCACTGACAATACTGCCTGTGTAGGTAATGTGAAAGAAACCGAAAATGAGCTGTTATGAGAATTGAACATGGGTTCTCACACACTTTTTCTTCCATAAATTAGGGTTTGGGCTTCAGTATCGTTGGTGGTAAAGACAGCATTTACGGACCAATAGGCATCTATGTCAAAACCATCTTTCCTGGTGGAGCAGCTGCTGCTGATGGAAGGCTACAAGAAGGTGGGAAATACCCCTTCTCTCCCTTTTCCCACTGCCCAAAAAAATGACACTGAAAGACAGATTGAAGCTGAAATGAGCCATAAGTGACTTTTACACCTGCATCCATTTTTGCATTTCAAGAGTCCTTTTGAGTGCGTGTATGTTATAATGTAACTTATTGCACAAGACACTAATAGTAATATAATTTTTTCTCTTTCAAAACAGGTGATGAAATCCTGGAACTGAATGGAGAATCCATGCATGGATTAACACATTATGATGCTTTACAGAAATTCAAGGTTATGTACTCTCCTTCCAGAACAATCCCCCTTTTCAGACACAATGTGCACGTGAGCTCAACCCATTCACTCACTGTCTGTTCCTTCTAGCAGGCCAAAAAGGGTCTTCTGACACTTACAGTCAGGACAAGCTTCAGCACAACTCATTCTGCTTCCAGCTGTCAGTCACCCCTCTTGTGTCAGTCACTGAGCTCCAGTACATGCATAACCAAGGAAAACAGCTCTTTCAGTTCAGAAAATGCAGCATTCTCTTTAAATCCTACAAAGCCCAATGACAGGGTGATAATGGAAGTCACCCTACACAAAGGTGAGTGTTGACATTAGCTGAGCATTGCCAACAAAGCACTGACTGACAAACCGCTGTTCATTTACTCTATGAATGTCTTTCCTCACTAACCTGATTCTTTTCCTGAACTAATTTTTTTTAATACACTAAATTAGATCTTGGTGCCTGTCAATGCTAACAAGTATCTATCAACAGTAGGATTTTAAACACCATCTGTCCACAAGAGCCAATCGTTGAGGTTTTTTTTTCTCTCAAGCATTAGTCACATTCATATCCTTCACGTGAAAAAGTAAAGCTCTTGTCAAGAAATGCCTCTTATTAAGCAGACTGTGCAACTCTTACCCATAATTATGCAAGCAGTTAATTTCCCTCTTGAAAAGGCTTAAAACCAAATAAAATAAGTATCTATAGCTTGTAGTTCTTTCACCTCTTCTCCAACTGTATCACCTTCTATTTATAAACAACCACTGGCACAATGAAATAAACTTTTAAATATGGGAACATCAGAGCAACAAAGTAAAGCCTCTATGAGGTACCAGTGACTTACCAAACACAGTATGGGATCTGACATCAATAACTGTCCAGAGCAAAGAGGGTAAACTCACAGAAGTCTTAAGCTGTATTATATAAAACAGAGGGAGGACTGAAATTATACAGCTAGCAGTAGCCATATAGCCTTAATTTTAGCTTGTTTTTCCTTTTAATTTTAGCTCCTTTTTTTTTCCTATTCTGTCTCCTTGTAAAGTCAGTTGAATTCTTCTGTAATGACAGATATTTTGCAAAATAAACCTGCATTCCATTGTGTCTGTTACACTTTAATCATGAGGGGGACAAAAGCCCCCATAACAACCCCACAATAAAACAATAGAAAGGTATAGAAAAATGCAGTGGAAGCAGCAACAAATACTGAACGTGCAACATTCATGAACACAAGACTTTGGTTCTGGTTTGTGCAGAAAAAATAATTACATTTCATTAATTTTTAAAAAGGTTATTCAATGGTTTGCTTTGACAATTTCTTATGTATTTTAAAAATTATTTTTGGTTCTTTCAGAGCCAGGTGTTGGCCTTGGAATTGGGTTATGTAGCATCCCTTACTTCCAGTGTATTTCAGGGATCTTTATTCACACCCTCTCACCAGGCTCAGTGGCACATATGGATGGGAGACTCAGGTAGGATGAGAAAGGCTGGCTGTCTTATGCCACGAGTTTTTCATTGATGTTTTTATGCGTTTATTTTTGACCTATTTGGGCAGGACGAAATATTGATTTCTGGGAATTTGGGGTTTAAAGCATGTGTACTGTTCTCAAGGTTGGAGCATGTGTCTTCAGGATATGTGGGATTTCCAGAAATACAGCAACCCAGTGGAATCACTGCCTCCTGCCCAAGCTGGGCTAACTTTGAAGGTCTTAGACAAGCTTGTAGCATTGTTACTGGAGGAGATTTTCCAATGAGAAAGTATTTGGAAAAACCTAAACATATGGCATAACTTGGCTTGTTGGAGCGCTAGATTTTTTTTCTGACACAAGTTCCTCACATTCTATCACTTCTTGCCCAATAGAAGAACAGATTTGCTGAAATGAGCTTTAGTGAGAGTGTAGAAATTCAATTTCAGAGATTTTTTTTTTACCAACTAGTAGTGTTGAACATATTGAGAATTGAACAGAACACAGCAGTTTCAGTGAAGTCTTTTTGATTTAAGTTTAGGTGTTCTGTAATCCTCCTCTCTAATACTGTAGTGGAAAAACTAGTCTTAAATTATTTGAATATTTGCATTATACAAATCATTGCCTTCAGTCAGGCTCTTCATGTGTGTGAGAACTAGAGCAGAGCAAGGCAGTCTCAGTTTCCATGAGAGCCAAATTTGGATTTCCTCTAGAAAGATCCAATTTAGCAGATTTTGTTTGTCTGATAGTTTGTTATTAGAATTTTTATTTTAATGAGTTATTAACATATGTAGCAGAAACATAACATCCTTTCTGACCTTAAATAGCAGTAACATAATATAAAGACATGAAAAGTGAAATGTTAACTGGAAAGGAAGGAAGGAAGGTGTAGGTGGAAGCAGCAGCTGAGCTGCAGACAGCAGAAAGAGCACCAAGTGTGCACAGCTGAACGTGCAGAAAGTTGCATGCAACATGGCAGATCAAAACCCCTTGTCATCCAGCTCATTCCCATTCCATTTTCTGTAACGGGACAGAAAGACAGATTTAATCTGTAAACAAATTAGAGGTCATCCTTATGAATTAGCTTTTTGTGTGTTTTCACATGGGTGAGACAAGGTCAGGAGAAAATCTCTTTTGTTTACATCCTTTTTTTTTTTTTTTTAATAACTCTCTAGGTGTGGAGATGAAATTCTTGAAATTAACGAAACTTCAGTACAAAATACAACTCTTAATGAAGTTTATGCTGTGCTAAGCCATTGTGATCCTGGTGCAGTACAAATCATTATTAGCAGACACCCTGAACCACAGGTAGCACAGTCTATATTGTTTCTGCCTTTCAATATAGCATGTATTGAGAACTAAGAGGGAGCAAGTACTGATCTAATACAGGTGGAAAAATGTTGACTACAAAGTTGCTGATCTCTTTATGGTCATCACTGCACACAAAAAATATCTGAGATACGCACTCTTTTAAGTAGAATAATTTAAGATTTGAAGATCACTGGTAACAGTCTTACATGAGGCTCTGTGCAGTGAATAAGGAAACTACAGAAATAACATTTAAAGAACAACCCAAAACATAGTTCTTATGTAAGAAAGAATTGAAAATAATAAGTAAATAATTTGAAAGAGGGAACATACCTTCTCAAAAAAGAAATAAATGTTTATACATTTGCCTTTCACTAATTAAAATTTAGGTCTTGCCCTTCCAATATTTACAATTAAATTAATATTGAAGTACGATGTTTTATTCCTGCAAAATTTTCTACAAAATGCTTCCTAACACCAAATACTGTATAAATTATTATCAAGTTTAAATTGTTACATTTATTACAATTGTTACATAAACTATGTTGTATTGAGTTACCTTATACTGGCAAATCCAGGACTCCACTTGTAGTGAAATCTACAAAAGAATTTTTATCTTTTACCTAAACAGTCAATAAATATATCACATCCATAGATATACTTCATGTATACTGGATATATACAAATATAAAGGTGTGCAATTAACTCACCTCATGAGAGTAAAATGGCATGATATTTCCTAGGTGTCTGAACAACAGCTAAAAGAAGCTGTTGCACAAGCTGTGGAAAGCAACAAATTTGGAAAGGAGAGACACCTATGGAGTACTGAAGGTAAGGGAATAAATACATTCACTGAGACATGGTAGCTTTGACTTAAAAGCTGTCAAGGATGAGTACATGCTGTATTAGAATCCTTGAGAACAGTCAAGTAACCCAGAGCAGAAAGAAGGAGGAAGAAACCTCACAGGACAACCCTCCTAACAAGTCTCCAATGATACATTACCAGTGATGAGAACAGACTGAGTCTGTCTAGTTACCAAGAAAAATTTTTTGTGCAAACTTCCTCTCAGAGTTGCTCATCCTCTGCAATTCACAAGCTCTGCTTAGAGCTTTTCAAACAATTTTCTGTAGGTGACAGGACTGTGACAGCAAGGAACTGCTCAATGAAGGTGATGTCCTAGGAACAAACCTTGTTAATCCCTTATTTGTGAGGAAAGGCATGTGCAGTCATGGCTGGAGCTATTTGTCCAGCTCAGGTATGACATCCTCTCCAGTAATGGGTTGCATGATACTCCTTTGAGTGTCTTCTAAAGGACCAACAGATAGCAGTCATCATCAGTAAAACTAGTGCTGACATACCTATATATAGGGAAAATGTTATTTGGGTGTTCAGGAACTTGGCTGTTGACCCTACAAGCCTTCAATGCAGAAATCATACCTTTGCATCCACCGAGGATGATATTTAGCTGCAGATATCATCAGCTGAATTTTAGAAGGGAGCACTTTGCACGTACTGAACAGACATTTTGACCATGTTCCTGATTCAGGTGTTAAGAGGCTGGAAATGAGCTGGCATGGAAGGCATCCCTGTGAGACGCACATGGACAGGAGCATGGGGTGCTGCAGCCGCCGGGCACAGCGCCTCATGACCCGCTCCAGCAGCGACAGCAGCTACAACCCCCGGGCCTCGTGTGCTGCTGCTGCTGCGCACCAGCTCACAGACTTGAAAGCAAGAGTACACAGTGTAGATGTACCAATCACCCAGCAACCTGGGCTGCTGGACTCATTCTCTGCCAATAATTCAGGAAAAAATTCCCCTCTGACCTGTAGTGAAGGAGGTCGATCCTTGCAAAACACTAAGAAGTCATCAGAGATCCTCGTTAGAAAACCTAAATCATCAAAGCCCAAACCGCCACCAAGGAAATACTTCAAGCAGGACTGCACGTGTGATGACCAGGGTAATGCAGACAGAAAAGAAAAGCTTGTATCAGAAGTGGTTGCATCACCTTCTGCAAGTGTTCAGGTAAAGTAAAATTTACAATATTTTTTTCATGTCTGCATATTTGTGAGGCAGGTGAAGGAGGAAGGCACAGTGGCTTTGCATGGCAGCAGGAAGAAGGTTAGGAAAGAAAGAGAAAATGTATATACATGTGAGAATTGGGGGAAGAAGATGAGGCTCTTCTGTTTTGAAAATAAGGTGTGTATCTTAGTGGAGCCAGTTTAGTAAAAAATGTTATGTTCTAAGTAAGGTCAGAAGGCAGAGAATTGAAGAAAAATCTTCCATACTGAGGTATCTGAGTTAAAACCTCAGTGAGAGCAGCTACAAGAATGTACCTGAGTCCCTGCCCCTCCTCATGAGCTTGTGCCACTCTGGTGTTGAGCACACTCTGGTTCCAGCCCTAGGCTGGGACTGGAGGGGTTTGCACAGCCTCTGATGGCAGCTTGGTGTGGCTGACCCCAGCTACCTGTGCCACAGAGCTGTATCATTTATGAAGTAGTCATGAAAAAAGAATTTCTTTGTTTCAGTAGTGGATTTTTATTGGAAGAAAACACTAACATTATGTACAGCAGGGAATTTTGGGCTCAGATACATTTCCTGAGACCAGGAGGTATTAAATAAACCCATTTAAATTGTGGTGCACATACGTGTTTGTTGATGAGCTACAGTATTTGAAAACAGTGTACATTTGCACATTGCTAAATTTCAGTTCCCTATATTATCTAAGACAACATCGAGTTTCACTTTTGCATGAGCGTGAAGGATTGTGAGATCTGCATTGTGAAACAAAATTGTGGTTTGTTTAAAACTGAAACCTGTTTTCCCCAGGTTTAGTAATATGCCAGTACAAATGAACTGTTCTCAGTGCAATGCAAATGAAAAAAACAAAAAACAAACAAAAAAATTACAAAAACAAACAAAAAACCCTCCCCCCAAAAAAGCCAAAAAAACTCCCACAAAATCCCCCAAACTGTTCCCAAGTTGCAAAGATCACTACAAAATTATATAGAGCAAACTGAAATCCACATATAATGTTAATATCCAAGAAAATTTCAGTTAGGCATCTTAGGCAAAGTCACTTTTACCATTCCCTGAGTAGAAACCACTACTAGAAAATCAACTTTCAGAAGTAAAATTGAGGGAAATAAGTACTTGTTGAACTTATCACTCCCTGCAACTTCTTATTCTTCTTATTTAGTCATTCTAAATGACAGTGAGAAAAATCTAAATCTTAAGATCAATAAAATCCATGAAAAATCAAGGTCTGTTCAAGAACACAACTTCCTCTATTAAGTCAGTTTGTATATTTGCATATACCCAGGAGAGAAAGTTTCTTGTCAGAATGTATTTCAGATGATTAAGAGAAGGTTTTATTAGTGCTTTTAAATTTTTTTAACCCTTATTCCCCACATATTTCGTACTAGTCAGCCGAGGCCTGAACACCACAATTTTTTATGGGGTTTCTGGTTTTTCCAGATTCATATATAGTGTGGTTTGCATAATATATTCTGACACACTTCTCTTTCCTGTTTGTTCAGCAGGAAGTTGGAGAACCAATGCTAGAGGGACATCAAACTGATGTAACCCACAGTGTCTTCACCACTTCTCCTACAGCATATGATAAGGAACACACAACTGCTGCTCCAGTGGGCAGAAATCAAGAAAGAAAAGAAAAATTAGGTATGTTTAATTCCATAAACTCTTTTTTCCCCAACTAAGTAAATAGTATTTAGTTTGGATTCCAAAAAGGGTATTGAGCTTGCTTGACTTTGTCTTTAAATGTAGTCTTCAAAACATATCCGTAAATTTTGTGGTGAACAGATGAAATTTCAAATTATTCCATAAAAAAAGAGAAACAAGATCAAAATCAGCATAAGAGATGATTTTAATTTTTAAAAATTATTGATTAATCTTTGTAGAAAAGAGAAACTAGATCAAAAGCAGCATAAGATAATTTTTGTAAAAATTGTTACTGGACAGATACAATATTGCTGTATTGCTTCAGATGAAACTGCTTGTTATACTGAATAGCTGATATTTAAGCTTAGTTTTAGCATTTCTAAAGGATATTTTTATGCACAATTTCAAGGCTCCAGTGTTGCAATGGTACAAACTACTGATAAGTTACTTTTCTGCTGTGCTAGTTAGAATTGAGGAAACTTACTATTAAGGGAACAAGACAATCTCAAGAGATCTCTTACAACATAAAGGCTTATGTAATTCTGTAAGTTATGGCTCAGATCATTAAAAAACCTAAAAATATTGACTTAAAGTTCACACCGAAGCAGAAAACAGTATCTATGCAGCTGTACAAACAGAAGTTTGCTGCTATTCAGCTCCACAATGTCTAATATTAAAATGCTTAATTGCTCTGTGAAGTAAAAACAATATTCCTATATTAGAATCGAGTTTTTATTTATCCAAAAAATCAACTGGAAATGCCTGAGGAAATTTGAGGAAGCATAAATATTGAAGATCTTCCTATGATAGTCTTTTTAGAGTAAGATATACTTATAAATGTAGAAATAAAAAAAAGTTTTTAAAAATAATTTACTGTAACATCATCTTTTTCTCTAGGCTGCAAACAACATTGCAATTTTAACTTTCTATTTTAGCTATTACAACTTGTATCAAGATTTCAGTACCTCAGAATTTCAGTATTTGTAATCCCTTTAAAAAAAGCAATCTCGTGTTTAAGTGAGCAAGAGCCTTGTTTTTCAGTTAATTTCAATGTCTGGATTCAGAACTTATAGATCAAGATTTATGAATTTTTAAAACGTTTAAACTTTTTAGAAACAACAAAAAAAAATCTATCAGAGGCTTGAATGAAATTCAAGTGTAATGAATTAATAATGATGCAGCGAGAAAGGAGGGAGAAGCAGACAGATGGTTGTTTATAATCAATGTCTCTATTACAGGGACTCCACTTTCAACAATACAAAGGCCTGTACTTAAAAGACAAGCACGGGTAGATTATAGTCTTGATACAACAGAAGACCCCTGGGTGAAAATTTCTGACTGCATAAAAAGCTTATTTAATCCCACCATGAGTGAAAACAACGTCCACTTAGATTTGCAACCTGGCATAGACAAAAAAAAAGAGAATCAAAATCGAAGCAGCTCAGAGACAGTTCTGAAGAAATCAGAATCAGAATTAGCCAGTTCCAAAGTGCTAAAACCAGATGAAAATGATGGTGTGAAAAAGGGTCCTCCTGTTGCACCTAAGCCCACCTGGTTCCGCCAAAGTCTGAAAGGATTGAGGAAAGCAAATTCAGATCTAAAACCACAGGCAGATCAAAGCCCTCCCAACCATGACAGTATTTCCAGCAAAAAACTGCAATCCAGCTTATCACGTGTGTCCCCTGGAGGATCATCAATAAAACAAAGAATAAACTCATTTGAATCCTTGAGTGCTCCACAGTCACCGGAGAAAACCCCCCGAAGACTGAGCCTAAAACCATCAGTGCAGAAAGAACCTTCTCCCACTGCAGTGGGGGCAGAGGCAGCTGCAGCCTGTTCAAACCAAGCCTTCCTCCAGCACCGTGAAAACAGCCACCAACAGCCACCTGTGGCCATGGCTACAAAGAGCCTGGATAGAACTTCCTCTCGCAGGGAGAATACTGCAACCAGCTCAGAGAAAAGCAGCAATGCCAGCACCGAAAATTCATCAAGTCTCTTAACTCCAGGAGCCATTGCAAACTCCCATCTTGTGTCAGTAGCAAAAGCACACAGCCTAAGGTCACGAAGCTTCCCTCTTACTGCTGCCCAGGCTTGTGAGATAATGAAGCCATATGATGAGAAGTGTAGCAAAATCTATTCCATCAGCAGCCAGGTGTCATCTGCTTTAATGAAGTCCTTGCTTTGCCTTCCTCAGTCCCCAGCCTCTTCTGGAAACAGTGCATGGGAAACTCTGGACACAGTGTCTCAGTCCTCCATGGAGGAGGATGGGGCTTCCGTCTCACCTGTGAGTGAGAATCATCACCTGGACACTGGGTTTTCCCTAAAGTAAGAGACCATATTTAAAACTCAGATTTACAGATCAGCATTGGTGGGCATCTGCACTGATTCGATGACAGATTAAAGTTCTAAGGTAGTAGCACACAGAAGTAAAGCACAGACTAAGTTAACATTTTAGATCGTGAAGGTTAAATGACTTTTAGTTTTGTTTTTAATTTGTATTGTATACATACATGCATGTTTCAAACATCCTCCTATTTAAGGAGCATTATTTCTAGTATCTCCATGATAAAACAGATTTGTGTCTTTGCCTGAGGCCATGAGATTATTCTTATTCTTTTATGCAATGGATTCTATTTCCTGTAAGTTAACATGAATAATTTCCACTTACCCATATTTTTAACAGTTGTAGGAGTTACTACCTGAATTATATGATAATTAGATAGAAAGATGACAGCTCCAAAATTGCCTTTTGCTTTAGTGGGTATGTTCTCTCATTGCTCAATGTTTCTTTTTTGTTCTTGTCACAATGGGACAGCCTCTCAGAGCTGAGAGAATACACAGTGAGCCTGGCAGACAAAGGGAAGGAGGAAGACAAACAGGAACAAGGCTCACCTCAAGCGTCCGGTGTGTCAGGGCAGTCAGTCATCTCTCTGCTTTCCCCTGAGGAGCTGGCAAAGCTTATAGAGGAAGTCAAAGCTCTAGATGAAGAAACCTTAAAGGTAAACCTGCTTCTTATTTTTTTTTCATTATTTTTTTTGTGCATGATCTTCAGAAAGCTGTAGAGTCAATATGTCTGGTTAATCCTTGCAACTTCATATTCTGCTTATGCCACTAAGTCTCATTATAAAATGCACAACAGACTTTACAATCATCGTGACATATCTTTTGGGAAGTTTTTGACTTTATTCCTTTCTCTGCCTAGGAACTTGATGATATTCATGTTACAGTTTTGCATAAAGAAGAAGATACAGGGCTTGGATTCAGCCTGGCAGGGGGCATTGATCTAGAAAACAAAGTGGTAACAGTAAGTAGCATCTTAAAAAGTATTCCCAAATCAAAGTTCTATCTAAAAATATATACCTTACTGGTTTTCTACTACAGTTTTTGGCTTTTAGATAATCAAAGTTGGCAGCTGTATTGATAGGGTTGGAAGGACCATAGTGGGTGAAAACAGGTTCCTTCTGCACAGAGCTGCCTCTCCTGGTGTCTGAGAGTGTCCTGCTTCCTTGGGCACCTCCTCCCCAACAAGTCTGCAAGCTGAGGCAGAACATACAGCCCTCAGCAGGAAATAACCAACATCTTACATGCTTATAGAATGCAGGATGGTCTGGAGGAGTGGGGTGGGTAAAAACACATCAGGGATCTGGAAGTTAGAGATAAGTCTCACATCTCCTTCCTCTTGTGAGCAGAGCAGCAAGAGAGTCAGGAACTAGAATATGCAAAGTACATAGCACAGGCAGCATGGCTTTAGCCATCTGGTACCAGGGCCAAACTGCTCCCCTGGCTGCTTGAGGAGGGATGTGCACAGGAAAACGTCTCCATGCAAATAAATTCAGTCCTCCATTCAGAAATGTGATAGAAGCAACTTGTTCCTGGCAAAGAATGAAAAATGCCCACGGTGTAAAATGTTAACTAAGGGATTTAGTGACTTGTCCTTTTTGCCTCTTGCCTTGTGTGTGTGTGGTGACTGGGCTCTCTGATAGGTTCACAAAGTATTTCCCAATGGACTGGCCTGTCAGGAAGGCACTATTCAGAAAGGAGATGAAGTACTCTCCATTAATGGGAAGTCTCTCAAAGGTGCAACTCACAGCGATGCCTTGGCAATCATGCGACAGGCCCGGCAACCCAGACAAGCTGTTGTTGTCACCAGAAAATCCAAAGATGGAGGAAAAAATGTTTCAATCAGCTCTAGTACATCATCAGTAGCAAGTGATGCCTCACAAGAGTCGGGTAAGTGTAGGGGCCTTATCTTGCAGCACCCACCTGATAAGTGTTTACTCATCACCTGAAATCCAGGTGTTCATAAGACCAGCAGTGGCTGCATAAATCTGTGAACCCTGATTAAAGACAGCACAGTTAATAAAACATTCCTGAAATAGACATTGAAATATTTGAAATAACTTTTTTTGAAAAGGGAAAGAATTAATGGATTTCTAAAATAAAAAAAAAACCCAAGTGTGATCCTCTACATGAATTTCTGTAGATGTACAAAGCTGGTTATTGTAGCAACACATCTAATTGAAGGTATAATGACAACTCAGTGAACAGTGATTCTTTATTCTAATATTGTTAAAAGACTTGTTCTCCATGAAAGAGAATTTCAGTGTGAACAAACAATGTGCTATTGTTTGATATAGCAGGTGGCTGCATCTGAAACACAGCAAGGTCAGAGTTTTGCAGATTATTTCACTTTCAAAATAGTTTTGGTTTGGTTTTTGTTATTTTTTTCTAAAGCATGATCTGGAGATCTGTAGCTTTATTTCCATACTGCAAATTAGCAGTCTTATAGTCAATAACAACTTCATAACTAATATGAAGTAAAATATTTTCCTTAAAATTTTCTTCATTTAACAGATTTTTATAATTCCAGTAAATGTCTTACATTTCCATTCTCCCATTAATTCAAACATAACTTTCTTTCCCCAGCTTCTCAAAGTACCTTAAAATGAAAAATGATGAGAAATTTAAAGCTGTAGTTTTCTCTTTCATTTGGCATGTTATAGGACCTTTGCAAACAATCCAAAAGTTAATTTTTTGTAAGAGATGTTTGCGCTTTTTAGACTGTGTGCTGTCCATGTGGTAACTTTCCATTTGTTTCCAGCCACTGGAGATACAATCTGCACTGTAACTCTAGAAAAAACACCTGCTGGTTTAGGATTCAGTCTGGAAGGAGGGAAAGGCTCTATTCAGGGAGATAAACCCATCATCATCAACAGGATATTTAAAGGTAAACACACTTAACATGTTCCCAACTCAAGCAGACTGGTGGGGCTCATAACTGACTGCTGATTTATAACTATGAAAATGTTATTTTTTCACATGCAGCATTATATTGTTTGGTACTAGTAATTTGTTGCCTGCTGGGACCAGGTGGTTTATAGCAAACATGCTGGTGATCCATTCACTAGTAAGTGAAAGATCCATTAATATTTCCTCCGCAGAAAGAATTAAAGGAAATGCATTTTCTGTCCCCAGGGACTGCACTGGAACAGGGCAGCCCTGTTCAGCCTGGTGATGAGCTCCTAAAAGTGCACACAACTGCCATGCAAGGACTCACTCGTTTTGAGGCATGGAATGTAATCAAGGCATTACCTGATGGGCCCATCACAGCCATCATCAAGAGGAAGAATCACAGCTCTGTTACCAGCAAGTCATCTGAAACTTTGTAAGAGGAGCAATTCGACTACTGCCAATATTCAAACAAAGGATTTTATTACTTGCAGGCACTTGGCTGGCACAGCAAGATACTCAGAAAGCACCCATGAGGAGTACACTGGATCTTATTGCCAGTTACAGAAAAAGCTGTCTGGGATTAACTAAAACGTGCAGGAAAAGACATGATTCTTATTTCAATCTTCAGAAACAGATGTTACAAAGCTTATAATTATAAAATAATGACTTTGTTAATAATATACTGGTTGTAATAAAATATGTGACAGCTATAGTACTCTCCTATTTTAATCTATTAACTTCACAAGTATCGAAGCAGATCCTGTGCTAAATTTTCAGTGCTACTCTCCAAGTCCTGTGCCCTACCTTACCTTCCCAGCACCAAGAAATTAGTCTACAAGCCTACAACTAAACACTGCCTTAGAGAATGGGTAGGGCAGATAAAGGAGATGCAGTTTTGTATGTCAAAAGAACATTCCCTAAGAAAATTCCAGCTTTCCGATTAAAAACACTGAACGTTCAGGACAGTCAAAACCTAAGCCAAAAGTGACTTTCTACTAGCAGCTGACAGAGCCATCTCAACTGCAGCAGGCAAACACAGGGTGGAAAGGAGTTCTCATGGTACTCCAAGGGGAGACAGGAAGCTGAGGGTAATGTAGTGAAAGTTTTCCTAACCTTCCTCTGGTCTCAAGAGGACTACAGCAGAATAACAAGGCTGTTTAGAACAAAATCTTACCTCCTAACACATTTTAAAATGCCCGTGTTAATTTTGCAGGGGAAAGAACCAGTGGGAGTAATTGTGAATCCAAGTACTTCTGAACTGAAATGTTTATTCTGGAAAGGCTAAATAACTTGGAGACAAATCTAAGCTTCCAATACTGCTTCTTTTATGCACTGTATGGAATTCTACCAGCAGCACAGGTACTTATTGCCAGGTGGTCTCATGCTTGGTCTTCTCTGACCTGCTTCTTTGAAGGGAGAGAGATGCAGGGGCAGGATGGAAGTAGTGACTCCTTAGCTGAGAGCCAGATGGCTGACCTGGTTATTGTCCTTGGCTGTTCACCTTCCCAGAGATGGGAATTTTCTGTACCCTTCTTCAGTTACCTAATTTCACCAAGAAAAAGTTAAGGAGCTCAGGAGCTGTTTTCCATACACTTAGCATAATGCCTCAAAAACAGCAATTAAGATAAAGGGAAGAAGGACAGGCATGAGAAGGTATTAATTAAATCCAGTCATTGAACTTGCTATGGCCTTTTCTCACAAGACAACTGTAAATTAATCCTTGAAAGAACATTCTTGACAAGCCATCTGTCTCCACACTTCCAAACACTTAGTCAGCTGAGCGCTTTCCCAAAAAATAACCTCTATCTCAAATTTTATTAGTTGGGTAGCAACAAAAATAAAGAAAAATGTGACAGCAAATCTTTTTATACTTTTTTGAACTGGTACCTACATAAAAGTCTTTGCCAAAATGTTTCCAACTCCAGTTTGGCAGGGCAGAAGGCTCATTGTGAAGAGCTCATAATTCCTGGATAGAAGCTCTTCAGCACTCAGAAAAGGGGTTCTTAAGTTATTCCAGGATGTTTCTCACCACCTTTATTGCTCAAAGCAATAAAAAAAATTATGAATCTCTAATAAGAAGCCACATTATCAGCAAAAATAATTTTGATTACTTGTAGAAATAATGAGTGGTGACCTCAGTTGCGCTTCTTGAACTTTCTGCTAACTAAATTCATGATAATCCTGGCAAGACTTGCCAAGATATTATAATTCACGCTTAACAACTCCAGTATACTTACAAAAATATGTATAAGCTGCTGTAGTATCAAGGTCCACATCTCTTCTCAGTGAACTTGTTATTCTTAACTATAGAAGGCAGCATTTGGAAATAAAAACCAACCAAGGGCAGAGAACCTTGAGGGTGAGTGTTCTCACCAAAACACCCCTTCCCTAGGTAGTGGACATCATCAAGGAAGGCTTTTTGCCTCTCTTTGCCTTAAATTCAGAGAGATGCTGGAGCTCTAAGCAGCACTTCAGCTTCTTTAATGGCAGAACAGGTGTAAGAGGAACCATTTCAAAGGATGATTCAGGAAAAACAGTAGATGTAGCACAAAAAAATATTTATTTCACCACACTCACACAAGTTTTTTATATCTCTGTATACAAAGGAGACTGGACTAAAAACTTTCCTTGAAAAGTTAGTCCATAGGGTGAGGTTTACAGTGGGAAACTTATTGTGCAAGTCCATGCCCTACACCAAAGATGATAAAATACAGGGACAAAAAGCAGAGAATATTAACCTTGTTAAATAATTGAGTCACCACAGTAAAATCCCAACCTGCATTTAACTTCCCCACTCAGCAATTATTTTTACTTTTTTAATTATATGTAATCCTGCAGCAACCAGCACCATAGATATCTCTTAAAATGGACACACCTTGGCACACAAAATCAGGTGCTGATTTCCCAATGTAATGCTGGGAGGCAAACCAATCTTAGAAAAAAACAATGTCCTTATAGCCTGTCAAGGCAAAGCCAATGAAAAAGATTATTTACCCATTAAAACCTCTCACCACAGGAAACCAAAAAACATTCAAATACAGTTCAGAATGGTAATTTCATGTGCCTTTTAAAAAATGGCAAGTAAAGTGCTTAATCCTCTTTATTATTGCCTCTATGTCGGTTCAGTTTGTGTCATGACACTGTGACACCACTGCTTTTGGTAGCAGAGAGGGGAAAGGGAGTGTCTATTTGCCAGCCCACACACCTGTGCATTGATTAGCACTGCTGGACCTTGACTTAAAAAAAGCACTTAAGGCATATTTACCATCAATATTGATGTCTGCTGGAACAAACAAGTGAAATCCTCTACATAATCCCATTTGTTCTAGCTTCCACAATTTGCAGGCTGGACCCACTCAGGCATCTTAGCAGCTCTAGGAGTGCTGGTAACAGGAGGGATAAATCTTCTTTTTGGAGAGAAACATATTTCCACAGGAATCTACAGGGAGCTTCAGAGACCAAACAGAGCTGGCTGACTTGCACCTGGCTAAGTGGATTCTAGCAATGCTTCACCTCACAGACACTGACAAAGAGTGGGCAAGTGTCCTCTCCCTGCAGACAGCCACCACTGCATTCTCCAGGATTCTTCCAGCCTTGGGTGTGGGATTTTTCTAATCATTAAAGTGAAGAATTTCATATTACATAAGAATGCATTGTTCTGCATGGAGTCAGATAGAAAATGCTGTTTTAAAAATATATTGTACTCAGTTCATTGTTTCATGTCATCTTTTTTTCTATCTTAGCAGATAGAAAAGCCCTGAGGTCAACTCTGTATTTTTAACCACAAGCTGACAAGTTGTTTCCTACCCTCAGCTGGTGATGTCAGCAACTTGTCTTGTCATGCTTTTAATGCCTTAACAGCTTTGGTCAGGTTGCTGTAAAATCCAGATATGCTAGATGGAAAAAAGGAATCCACCACTGTCTGGGGAAGATAGCCACCAAGATCCGTCTGAAAGAAAGTGAGGAGCTCAGTCCTGTCTGGCTCCCTGCAAAAACAATGAAAGTGATTTTATAGCCCATGGTTTAAGAGCATTAAGAACTTTTCAATTACTCTTAATTGTATTAGAATAGATACTTCCCAGAGCTTTTTTTTTTAAACAAACAGACATTCCAGTGAATGCAGCTACAAAATTAAAGTTTATCTAGGCCCTAATTAGCTATGTGACTCTAAGTTATGGCAAATCAACCAGATACTCATTTGCCAAAAATTAAGACCATACTTGTATGTTTTGCTGAATTTCTGAATTTCAAGAGGTCAGGGAGAATTGCACCATGATAACAGTTTCTGTAACATTAAAGACTTCCCTCTAGGAAATGAAGATAAACTAATTCATTGCACAAAAATGAGAACAAGAAGTGCACTCAGTCATAATGATTACTGGGAAGGCAGAAACACATCATTGCCAAGAGGTTACAGGTCACATGTGGCCACATGCACAGAAACACACCACACAATGGATAAAGAGGACTTTAGAATTTGTAACATTCAAAGAGATTGTTTCTTACCCCGGAACAGGTATGCAGAAACAGCCACAGGGATAATTAAAACCTCTCACGAAATTTGGTTGAGGAGGACACAGTGGGTGTTCCACGTTGGTGGCTGAAAGGAAAAGCATTGAAGGAAAGTGTCATTCTTCCAGAAGACAGGAAAGAGTCTTTTGTATGCAAAGCTCCAGATGGGAAGCAAACTCACTATGCAAAATGTATTTAAAAAGAACTGCAGCACAATCTTTTCAGTGTGGAGCTGAGAAGTGGTCAGGAAAGACCATTAGAAGGAACCACTCTGGCCTTAGAATGGAACAATCAAAGAAGTGTTGAATTTAGAATCAATTGTTACTGAGCTCTGAAGGAGGAAGCATTGACACTTGGACACAGTTTCATCGAGCCCATGTTGTGAGAGAGCACTGCCTTTCTTGAGAGGTCATCTGGGTCACTTCCAGCAAATCCACCTCACACAGATACATCACTTGGCTGCTGAGAAGCTGCACTCTAGCAAGTATAGAAATTCCTGACAAGGCTTTTCTGAATAGGATGGGAAAATGGGACACCTGAACAGTGGGACAATAAAAGCTCAAACTTGTAAGAGTTAAACAACAGAATGAAAGTGAAGAAAGAAAAACATACAGTGGCAGCCTCTTAAAATCAGCCTTATTTTGTTTCACAAAACGAATTATTTTCACATACATGAGTAGTACATTTATTGAATGACTTCACTGAAATCTGTGCAGAAAATGGTAAAACAGTATTTAGCCTAAATGGGACTCCTTTTATAAAGTTCCTTAACTCTTAAAACAACAAAAAACCATACTCAAAATAATCCAGAATTTAACAGTAAATTAAATACTTACTCAATCTCAAAACCATAGCAAGGGAACAAACCATAGGCCAGTCTTATCATTATCTGAGTGTTAAGATGATTTATATATTCTGGGAATGATGTAGAGAGATTACTATTTTATCTTCTGATCAAGATCAGGTCAACAACTACTGAACAGCTTGTTACTTAGTTTTAATTTTATTTTTATTTCTGGTAGCTTTTATTTTATGGTTGTTTCCAGTAGCTGTTGATTATCTCTAAATGTAACATGCATCTGTTCAGAACACAAGTGCCTTACCAGCAGACAGCATCGTCCCATCTTCGTATTGCTTCATTACTACAACATCCACAAATTCCCTCGGTGAAATAATCCTCATGCAAGCTGAAGGGGTTGTAGTTCTGCATACAGAGACAGTCTGGAAATCACAGAACAGAGTGATGTCAGCTGATGTTTTCAGAAGTACAGCAGAAAAATCCCTGTACTTTCTAGCACTCTTTCAGTTATACTTTCTAAACTCCATCAAGAAGTTGTTCTACATCCTTTGATAAACAAAATGTAAATCAGCACAGTCAAAAGGCACCACCATGATCAATCAAGGACAGGAAAAAGCCAGAGTGACAAGGTATTGCTTCCATATTCAGAGGGGACAGATACCATAAGGGATGCAGAAATGCAAATCTGGCACATCTGTGCTCACAGGGCACTTAAAATCCTTGTCCTCCTGAGGACGCTAGCAAAGAGAACTTCGTGTAGTACACACAGGATACAACTTGACAGCCCAGTTTGTTACACTGCACAAACATTAAGCTACCATCTGCTTCCCTGATTGGCTCCCAAAACAGAAGTTTCTACCACACTGGTAGGCGCTGGCAAGTCTGTGAATTTCAAGTGGCAGGCTGCAGCATTCCTGAAGTTGTCTATAATGAATACTAAATGCCTATAGGATTCCCCCAAGAAAAATAAACTTCCTGGAACTTCCACAAACATTTCTGGGACTGGTTGTGTTTGCACCTGGCTGTCTCCAAGCACATACAACCACTTCAGATTAGGGATCTAAATCAAACGCCCTTTTAGTTTTCTGACATACTTTAAAAAAAGGAATTAGACTGTACAAGTGTGGCAGCAGGAGTTGCTGCTCATACACAGCCCTGCTCGTCTGTGTCCTCAAAGTGCAGCATCTCCATTTTAATGACAGATGCAAACCACTGGGTGCTGAGGCCAGCTGAAGGCAGGGTGTGATGAGCAGGGCAGAGCGTCACTGCTGCCATGGTGAAAGATGGGGCCTGAACTGATGGCTGATGACGTGAATGCTTCACTGCTTAGTGAAGCCTATGTACCCTATAAATCTCCTCTTCCCTCACACTGAGCTTGCTAAAAACAATCATGCTTAGCTTCATTTGCAGCGTTAAGGACAAAGTTGTGCAGGAATCGTTAATGTTATATATCTAATGTTATACATATATATATGTTATACACTTGCATATTTTAAGTGCACAGTATTTAGTCAAGAATGATTTTCCTTTCCTTTCAGAAAGATAAGCTATTGTCTATACACATATATATGTTAAAAAAATGTATAAAATTTATGGAAAAGGACAAAGAAAAAAAAACAAAATCAAAAGAAAAAAGGTTTCTTATCCCAGCATCGTTCAGCTGATCCAGCCAGAAACACAGTACAACTTAAGACTCGCTACCTCCCTGCACATAACATCGGCTGCCTCATAAGGCTCAATGCTGCATAAATCTCGCCGGAACAGTTTTTAAGGAACTTACATCACTGATGGCCTCGATAACCTCGAAGTCCTTCACGTTTTGGTCCCACTTGGTCCTGAGCCCGCCGGCCACCGGCTTTATGCACTCCCAGACATTCTGCGGGCTGGCAGGCAGGATGCCCTCTCCCTTGTACCTGCGGGGGACGGAACGGAACCGAACGGCGCTGCCTGGCCCCGGCAGCCGCGGCAGCACCGCGGGCAGGACTCAGAGTCCCGGGAACGAGCCGTACTCACAGATTGCCAGCGAACTCCGTCGAGGGTCTCCAGGACACCGCGACCTCACCCTGCGGGACGGGAAGCGTTCAGTCCCTGGGCCGGGCCGGCTCCTGGCCCTCCAGCCAGCGTGCAACAGCCCTGGAACCAGCGCCAGCCCTTGACCCACCATGCCGCGGGAGCCCCGCCAGCCCCTGACCCACCGTGCTGCGGCAGCCCCGCCAGCCGCCGGGGTCCCGCCGGTAGAGCCGCAGCTGCTCGGCCGCCGCCTCAGCGCGTCCCGCGCAGTCCATGGCGGGCGGGCGGCGCCGCTGTGGTGCCGCTTTGAGCGCCCGCGCCGCACCGCCCCTGGGCCGATGGCGGCACCGCCCCTCACCTGAGGGTGACGCCGGCCCGGCCGCGCCTCACAGGCTAGCGAGCCGGGGCTGGGTACGGGCAGAGCCCGGGCGGCGGGGATGGCTCCGCGGGGATATGGTAACCTGTGTGGGATGGGAGGCGGAGCGGTGCTTCCTCAGAGATGGGGCCGCCCCGCGCTCGTCACTGGTGTAATCCCAATCCCAGTGACACGGAGAGAAACAAGCGAAAAAACAACCAACCAATCTGCAGTATCTAAAGGAAGTGCAAAATTGCAGTGGTGTGTGAAAAACGGGATAGAATTTAGAAGCTACGAGTAATGAAACGAGTCTTTTAAAGGCCACGGATCGAAAGTTTACCGCTGAGAAGTTTACCGGGCTGGTCTGAGGCTCACCAGAAAATTAACAGAGGATCTAGGATTTAGTCTAGAATTCTGACTCACGAATTCTGCTCATGTGATAACCTCTAAAGAAACTCACTATTCTCATAAGTTAACCAATTTTCCTGATTTGTTTGGGCTACAGCATATTCAAACAAGGCACATTAAGATGAACTCTAAGTAGCAACTCCCTTTGCAGGAAGCCGATTCCCTGCTGAATTTATTCAGGAAGTGTCTTCAGCTCTGACTGTGTCAGATAAAAAGAACTTCATCTGATGTATTTTTGTACTGGTTTAATTGACGTGCCCCAAGTACATGGCTTCTGATTTTCCAGTAGACAGGGAATTTGGGTTTTGACAGCATAACAGTAAGGAATAAATTGGAATAACCTTCTTTTCTAAAATTTGCAGCGTTATCAGTTGTGATATTAAAGCAGGGTACAATAAAGAGTAAAACACAATGCTTTTCCTACCTCGAGTGGCTGCATACACGATTCTTAGAAAAACTACACCTTAATTCCTCTGACAGACCTCAAACAGCAAGTAAAGTACAATTGCACATACACTGGCTCAAAATACAGTGAGGTTGGGGCACTTCCTCAGACATTTGAGCACACCAGTTCATTAGGTTCAGACATACTTAGATCAACACTGTTTTTAGATTTCTTTTTGGCGAGTTTTGCTCCAGATTTTGGATACTTTTCCTTGGTATGAATGACCTGGATGTACTGGTCATTGCTGCTGTTCTGCGGATCACTGCTGGATTCAATGGAAATGGAATCAGACTCTGTTAGAGATTGCTCCAGCTTTTGCTTTGATTTTGGTTTCACACGTGGCTCAGGGTAGTTTAGGTGTACTTTCTTGTAAACGTATGGAGGCCTGTCCAGGTCCAGCTCAAAACCATCATCCCAGGATTTGTAATGCACTCTGGCTAGATCTTTGCTCATTAGAATGTGGCCGTCAGCACAATCCCCAATGTAAAATCGTGGTGCTGGGCGAAGGTCAGACAGTGAGCGCGGGCGATGGGATCTGTTCATGAATTCTCTCTCAAGTTCCTCTTCGTCCTCTTCATCTTCACTGGGATGAGGGGAATACATCTGGCGTGGTGTTTGAACAACATATCTTCTGACGTGGCGTGGATACAACTCAATGATGTCTCCTGATTCCTCCTTTCTGAAATGCCTTTGGAATCGGGAGGCAGAACGGAGCGATTTTTTGCGGGACTCGTTTTCATTAACCAGAAAATACCTGGTAGCATATGGTCTACATCCCAACAATACAGGAGCCCCTGCCCCGAGGGCATCTGAATTTACCTGCCGAATGGCTTTTCTGAAGAGAGGGTCAGAATGAACATCTTCAGTGGGCTTTTTGAAAGTCACTGGTGTGTAGGGCTTTGTTTTGCACAGCTCACTTGCACTCCTATGAACAACACTTGGATATCTTTAGGAAGGAAGAAAAAGAGAGGAAATATTGATATGCACGCTTATCAATTAACGGAATTGAAACATGTAAAAGAATTCACTTCTCTGGAGGTCAAAGACTAGGCTGAAAAAGTGGAGATTATCATATCTTCACTGTCCCAAATTTTTAGTACCACTTTGAGAAATATACCTTAGAAATTAGGAGATATATTTGTTCTTTAGGAAAAGGTAACACAATTGTCCTCTCAAGTTATATTCCCTTTCTGTTTTCATATTGTTCTGAGAACTGTTCTTTATCCACTTGGAAAAAAAGCAACAGATAGTTTAAAGTATCCATCTACTGAAATACTAGACTGGTTGTTTTACGACTAAAGCTGCACAGACATTCTGCTAAGAGTGCCTTCACTCTGTATTTGTTTTGTTAGTGGAGATGGTATCCTGCACAAACTATTTTAGTTATGTGCCTGAGGACAAGTCTAGTATTTACCTTTGCTTGAGCTATGTGTAAACTCCATCAGCTACATAATTTCAAAAGGTTTATAAATACATCTCTTAAGGGAGAGTTAAGGATGTGGTATCACCAGCAATATCAAATCCATAAATGAATCTGCTTTTAAAAAGTTCCTCTGCTGTTGTACAGCTCCAGACAGTCTGAATGCACAGCTGTTTTGTAAATAAACAGGTATGGCATGAAGCTGCTGGAATAAATACCATTTCAAAACCAAAGCAGTCTTACCTGTTTGTGATATGATCATTTCTTGGTTTCTGTACACTTGACACAGAGGGAGCTGGTGTTAAGGAGGTCGAAGTTGTGGGAGTTGCATTGGCAGGTCTCACAACATCAGTTGATGGCACAGCTTGGGGCACAGACTGGGAAATGGTTTGTATTCTGGTGCCTTTGCTCACGGGAGATTCAAAGTTCAAGACACTGCCATTCTTTCGGGGTGTTGAGGACCGAACAGAAGACTCCTGGCTGATAATATCAGTTTCTTGCTCTGGTCTTTTGTCATTAGCATCCAGATTTTGGATTCTGGCTAGAAAACAGAAATTATTATAGGAACTTCCGGTTCTCTACATTTAGAAACTGCTGTGTAAATTCAGTGGCTTAAGTTCCCCCTTCAGTCAGGGATTTGAGGCCAACAGAACCCCTGTGCTCAGAAAAAAAAAAAAACTGGTGTCACACTGGAAGAATTGGTGATAAAGGAGTAGACCTTCATACTACAGTACATAGCAAATGAGTATTGGGGACACAGAAAAAACACTGAATGTTGCACTGTAGGATTGCAAAGTCTGAGATGATCTGAATCAAAGAGGCGTCCCAGGTTCTTCCCTGTTGGTGTGCAAAGCAAGAAAATACCCAGTCCAGAGATTCCAGTTGAACTCAGGTTTAAACTATGCACAGTGACTTTCAGTGTTGCCAAGACTAAGTCAAACTGAGCTCAAAAACCATCTAAAAGGAGGATTCTAAAGGAAACACAATTTTTAGAATTCAGTTGTACTTCCCTATATGTATGAGAAATCAAAATGGGTTTACATCCAAATGCTTTATTAATAGTGACATTTCTAAAGATCACCGACTTACCTACTGCCATCTGAACCACCTTCTTCTTGTCTTCAGTTCTTTCCTAAAATATATTCAGAAGAATCAGAATCTGTAAATTATTATGGATTAGAGAGTAAATCCCCTGCTCTGTAAGGATGAAAAATACAGGATTTGTTTTACATTGTGAAACACTAGAAGTGACTTTAGACATTTAATTAGGCTCATACTTTACTGAAGACCCCCAAATTATATGTAAAAGTGCTTTTCACTATACTTACTGTTTGTATCTTCATTCTCAGTTGATTGTTGGTGAATTTTAATGATCTTGCAATACTTTGTAGGTAGTAGATTAGCATGCTAGAAGTGAAAAAGGTGATATGAGTCACTTCAGACATTCTTGACAGTTTCTTTTGGAGGGTTTATAGGTCAAAATGATGTGCAAGTTCAGCTGCTGCTCTGTACCATTTCCTTATACTGTAATAATGCATTACAGTCTTCTTTCAAGCAAACATAGATGAATGAAAAAAATGACACTGAAAACAGATTGAGCAGCAATTCTAATTTCACCTGTGTTTTTTGCAGGTCTTTCCATTGTGCGTGTAACCTGGGATGCATTCCTAGTTGGTTTTATTTGTTTCATTTGTTTTGGGTTTTTTAATTCTAGACAAATCATTTTGACAGATATTGTTCTGTCTTTTTTTCCAGTCCAAGGTTATAGAACAGAGACACTAGAGTTACAGCTGAGTTTGCACAACCATACCAATGCAATTTTGTTGGCTGGCTGAAATAACACCTTGTTTACCCTGGCACAGATGAGATCAGATCCTGGCAGATTATGGCCTGACATAATGGATTACACTGGGTTTCAGACAAAGTCTTGTAGCTAGACTTCATACCACAAACAATTACATATATGTTTAGCCATCAGTTTGAAGCAGTCAATAGGAATACTTATATTTGTAAATATTACATGGCTTGGACCTTAGAGGAAAAAGTTACAAATAGAAAGTGTTGCTTCAGTCTTTCTGATTTGAGAAGCCATCAGTGGGACAAACTCTGCCTTTGTCTGCAGTTTACACAGGGAAAAAATGGTACAAAGGTACAAGCAAAACAGAATAGAACTTTTCAGAGAATCAAAGTGAATTTAAAAAAACCTCAAAATCAATATTATTTCCCAACTGTGAACAATTATTTATAACCCAAGTAAGAAAAGACTGGAGAGTCTGCAGCAAGTTATATTAAATTAGCACTTAAGAACAGACCATAATAATTGATTTATCTTGTCATAAATCAGGATGACTGAGTAGCTTCTTTAAACGACAGACTGAGCCCTGTTCACTGTCATAAACTGAGCTAATGACCATGAAGAAATGGAAAATTTATTTCTGAGGAACTCTTTAGAGGGAGGAAGGTTCTTAAACTTCCTGGAACCATCAGCACTGCAAGCCTTGACACAATACAGTGAACTTGCTCTAACAAAGTATCCCAGAATGAGAAATTCCTTTTGACAGTTTTTTTAACATACTTTCATTCCTATCTGGTCCATATACCACACATTCAGGGAGGTGTTGGAATTGTCTTTTTAGTTATGTTTAATGAAACTACAACAATGCAGTGTTTGTGCCCCAGTATCTACATTTGACTGTTCAGAGATAAGGCCAGTGTTAATACAATCAATTTAATCTTCCTACAAAAACCAAAGTACTTACAATAACAGTAGTAGTGCAGGGAGGACAACCACAGGACTGCTGATATAAGTAATCACTGTGTTGAACCATGTGGGGAAATCATTTTGAATTGTTTCAGAAACAATATCATATATTTTTTCTTGGCCACTACAGGAGGTGTGGGAGGGAAAAGAAGTAAAATTAAGTTGTAAGGAATTCTGAGAATATTTGTTAAACAGTTTTGCACTGAATTAAAAATAAGCTTGGAGGGTGCTTGAATGGAGACACAAGACAGTGATGATTGGGATGCTCAGTGGCACATTACATTATGTAAATATAAACTAACTAAATTATGTATATAAAGCAAATCAACTCAGAATTTTGACCTATCCATCTTATTAAACCTTAAACTGTAAAATATTGTTGCAGAAAAGCATTGTCCTATTATGTCTGTAATTGGTGTATTATGAAACATGACAAGTTTATTGTAAGAGGGGGGAAATAAAATCTTTGCAATTTTCGTTGGTGCATTATACCTTACCTGAAGGGGCCGCAGCTTAAGGATGGCTTGTATCGAGCAATAGCAAAAATTGTTGGTAACATGCACAAGAACAACATAAACAGCAACATGGCCAAGTAGAAATTATTGGATCTGCAAGAAAGTGTAACATGTTTCAGATTATGCTAATCAGAGAGAAAACCAGAGGCAACATAAAAGGTGCAAGTCTGAGTCTACCTATCCAGTTCAAGATCAACATGTCTGAAAGATTAAAATCATTCTGCTATAATTAGAAAGTCTAAACAGAGATGGTTTTAACAGACTCTCAATGATCAAAATTCTATTTGCACTGCTTTCCAGATACCACTGCGGCAGCCAGAGAACTGGTTACTGCACTCTGACAAAAGCTGCCCTTATTGCTCAATTGTGTTGGGAGAGAAAAAGAACAGCAGCAGAAGCCAATTCACCTTAAAAAATGTTAGAAATAACTGATTATTAAGAATTTAAGATGCCCAAAATTATTTCCATTTTGAATAAACCATTAAGATATTCATCATAATAGAAGAAAAATGAGCAAATCTGTTGTGCAATGCAATAGACAAAACCAGATATTGCTGCATAGCTTTTAAAGAGAGAAACATCAAGAAATAGGACTTGCAACAGTTAACACATACAGGTTACTGACAGATGCTCTGTCAGATTTGTATGGAAATAAAGCATTTATGTTAGGCCATAATAGCTACCTAGGAATATTCCCAGACATATTTTTTAGTTCTTGCGCATCTTCAACTACCCTGCTTCACAAACCCTCCCCACAGGCCTTTGCTATCAGTGTTAGTGTGAAATTTGATTGTCAACTTTTAGAGCTAAAATCTCCTGTAATTTTTTACATGTTGATGAAAGATATATCTATTGCCTGCGTTTGATTTTTTTCCATATCTTTCATTCTCATTTTGACTCACCGAGATGCTCTGAAAACCTGCTGATGTGGCACATTGCACGTCAGCACAGCCCAGCTCCTCAGGTACATGAGTCCAATCAACTTGAGTACGTTAAATGCTGGTAAGCAAGGTGAAAAGAAAGCTCCCATCCTGGAAAAATCGTATCATGGCAGTGCTCAGTGTTGCCAGAAGCCATTTTGACAGCAATAGAATAGACTAAAAAAAATCCCCGAACCCCACACCAGGTAAACAGATTAACAGCTCACTATTAATAGGTGATCTCTTAATATACAATACCACACTGTCAATATCCTACTTAAATAGGTTTCATTTAAATCATCAGGTTGACCTAGGAATCAGCCAACAAAGGACAAGAAAGAACACATAAGGACTACATACCAGATCATTCCTTGGTTGTAGACCAAATGCAATACATTCTCTGCAATTTTGAATTCTCCATATTCTGGCTACAAGAAACACAGTGTAAGATGAATACCTTTGTCTTAGTCTTGTTTTCAGACTATTTATTAGATGCATTTGACTGAATCAGTTTTCAGACATTACATAGCCTGAAACGTCCAGATCAAATACCAACTGCTGGCAGGCAGTGGGAACACAGCAAAACCCACTCTGCAGCCAGGGATTAAATAAACTTATCCCTCTCTAGTTTACCTCACATCTTTAAGGATGAAGAACAGTCCGCAGCCTTTCATGCCAACAGCTTCTTGCTAACCAAATATTAACCACTGTAATTTTCTTAAAGGGCTGTGTGCTGTTGGTTACTGTTCCTTGGACCACTATCTACATTAGGTAAAGATGTTATAGATGCAGAAAGGAGGATGTGGTGATCAACTATGTGACCTCTGTGTTACCTTAGACTGTGGGAACTGCTCTATGATGTTATTTTGTGTAAACCACAAATTTTTGTACCAGAGCCATCTAAGTAGGCTTGAGAAAAACATTAATAACAAAATTTATCCTGTACCCTCCAATTTAAACTCAGTGTGAACTGTGCCTTTATAGATGTGTGCTACCAAGAAATTATTCATCTGTGGAAAGACTTTAAGGACATTTAGTACTGAGAGAATGAGCCTACCCATCTTCAACATCTTAGCTTGATAAAATAAGGGTTGTACTTACAAACTTGCTTTCCAGATCCCAGCACCAGCAATCACTCAAGTATCGGACACACAGTCCACGGAAAAAATCAATTAGCAGGATGCTTGCAACTGTGAAAATCATGTCGATAATTGAGAGCTTGAGCATCTCCTGAAATACACATTGTTCACACACACTGAGTCATTCTGAAAGGAAATGGACTGCATATAGCTCTCTTGCATTTGTACTTGTATTTTTGGCTCAGTATGAATTGAATATATAAATAATTTCATTTTAAAATTTTCCTGTTTGACTTTTCCCCTGCTTGTCTTTGTTCTGTTAAAGAGAATAAATATAATCAAGCTTCCAGGGTGCCTTTTATGGCTTGCAGCAGTAAAATTCTGGTCATGATTGTATCAAACTTTCTTTTTAATGACTTTCTTTTTTAATATTCTAAAAATGTATCTAGCTAAACTGAAATGGGTTTTTATTCCTGTTGCATCCATTCTTTTATTAAGCTGACTCTTGTAATATGTATTTGGAAAGTGTTTCACAATGAGAAAAATCTTATTATTCAGACAAACTCACAACCCAACAGCATGGGATCATCAAGCCATAAAAAATAGTTGTTTAGTGCTTACATAAGAATGTGTTTATCCTATATTTAATTGAACTTTAAAGATATACAATTAAAATAGGAAAAAATCAGTTCTATACATCTCTAGGCGATTCTGGGGAAAAGCAAACATTCAAACCCTTTTTGAGATTGTGCAAAAGAGATATATGAGAATAGAAGTCAGGCTAATAAGCCTCAGAGGGGTCTTTTCCTCCTGATGTTCCTGGCAAACAGAACATTTGAACAGCACTAAACATACTGTAGATACTGAACAAGACCCAAAGCCTGTATCTATGGCCATATCACTTTGCACCGTCTTTACTCTTCATGCACCATCCTTAGCTACATTCTGGAATTTATACAAAGAAAAGTTCTAAAATTGAACACAGCACAATTTTAATTTTTTGTTAAATGAGGATTAAGCAGAGTAAGTTGATGACAGTGAAACAATTACATACTTGACCAACATATGTCTCCCAGCACTGATCCTGTGGGTTCTGGGTGTTAAAGGAAATTGTTTGGTTAATCAGTGAGTCTGAGACTGTCAGGCCTTGGGTGTGATGCTCTTCCATTGTGACAAAGCCATTTCTCTTAATTTGTACACCAGGAATGGTTAAATTGTTGTCCTTAGAAAGAGTGTTGGTTGCTAAGGAGGTGGTAGAATTACTTGCGTTGTTGTTCACATCAGAGTCCTGAAATAATAAATGTCCCAAAAGCTACTTTTTAACTGTACGTAGGTGCAGATGTCTGCACCTTCTACTGCACACACACACAACACACTGACATTTCTTCATATATTTCCAAGCAGCAGTTAGGAACTGTTAAACAGCTGTCAATGGATAGAGTCAGGTGGAACACCAAAGGACAGGACTTAAAGCTAATTTAGGTAGGCAGAAATATTTGACCTACAGTGATGAGGTCTGGGGTTTTTTTAATAGTTCAGCAACGCACAGAAATCTATTTATCTTGTTACATCAGCAATCAAATGGACCAATTATCCTTAAAGACTAATTTAAAAGACCCTATAAGTAGTTGTAAATAAACATTACTGTCTAAACTTAACTCTACAATCCTATCAAACCATAATATTTTAATCAATTTTAAACAAATTTTCATTTGACTTCATATATTCCACAATAAACAGAATTCTGTCTATGAATTCTACTAGCTTTACACATCAGAAAACATCAAGTTAAACTTACAGTGACACTCATACTGTCTACTTTATCTAGGAGAGCAATGATTAAACTGTAGAGGTTTCCCAGGTATAGGACAAGAACCCTGAAAAGAGAATAAAATACAGGTTATCAGCATTGATAACCATTGACTTCTCATACATTCTCTGGTCTGGCTGTACTGAAACATGAACCAGAACACACCTCTCCTTTTCTCTCCACATATTTTTTACATTGAATAATGCCCCTACCTGGCAAGCTGGAAGCGAAGAGTGGTCCTTGGATGATACATCTCTAGAGCTGCCACAAGCTCAAAAGCAGAAGGTGCAATCATTGTGATCAGTGACACAACTACACTGACCTGTGGAACAGAAATATGCAGCATTTTGGTAGCATTTGATGAAGGTCTTCCGTGGAATCTTGAGGGCTGATTGAAATACTGCTGAGGCACATGCTTTGGTGATTGCTTTTCTTGGAGGAGATGCTTAAAAGATTTATTATTGACATTAGTAATAACAGTAGTTATGATCAAAAATTATGGATCTAGAATACCATTCGTCTTTACTCCATATATTTTAGCTTTAAAGTTCTACTTTATTAATTGGAATTAAAAGTTAACATGTAGGAAATATGATGCTAGCATCTTCCTCTGAAATGGGTGAGTGGCTTCTTCATGCCTATTCACTTCCTACTCTTGCTTATTCCTCTGAATGGAAATAGTCACAGAACATTGAGAATCCCCTGATTCTGAGTCAATTGCTGTTATCAAAGTTAATTCCTTTCTAGTCCATCAGCCCAGTGTTTACCCAGCTCAATCCTGGGCATAAAAGTAGATTTATAAGTGACAGGAGAGATTAAGCTTTGTGCTCACAAAATAGGGAGCTGCTAGAACTGTTTGTGAAATGAGCACCTGCCCCCTGTTCTGCCCAGTTCAGCTGCACTAACACTTGGCTGCAGAGCTGAGGGAGCAAGTGCACCAAGGCAGATCCAGGTCTGCCCACTAATTCCTCATTTCTCCTGGCTCATCTCTTGCTATTTACACCTCTGTGCACAATGCCGCTACAGAAAACCCCCAGACAGTAATCCTGCTTCTAACACAGAGGTGGTATAAAGACAGTGTACCTCATTTTTTTCCCAAAGAGTCAATTCCTTTTTGGTGCGCTCTAACCTTTGGGATCGATCCACAACAAAGTAGATGATGTAAATACTTCCCGCAAGGGAGAGAAGCACGAGGATGTTTGCAATAATTCTTAAGCTTATGGTCACTGCCCTAGGGAGAAAAGGAAGATACAATCAATGCAGCAGGTTGCCTTGTGACACCAAGGGTCATTTCCAATAGGGTTTAGAAGTACAAGGCAAGCAGATTAGCACTGATATCTGCATCAAAACAGTTCTTTTAAAAGTATCTCTTGTCTTATATACATACAAGTTTTTGCTTTTCTTCTTCTCCTGCTCTTCCAGTATAGCTTCCTTGAAAGAAAACACAGCATTACCATTTTAATAATGTTCAGCAAAAATAATATCTTTCACGGAAATTAAAGTATAACAATAAAAAAAAATCACATCCTAGAGGTGCAAACAAATAAATACCACTGTCTCATTGATTTATCATAATATCACTGATATGTGATATTAAAAAGTGATGGAGATTTCTGAGAAACAAATAAACAGTAAGCAGATACTTTAGTCATGTATGTTCAAGGAGGTATAAGAAGAGGGTTACATTTGCAGATTTTTTGGCAGGATGTGCCTTTAAAACCTGGGTATCACTAATACAATATGGTACTGCCAGAGGTTATCCTCAGTCATTGAAATAACTAAATATTGTAGCTTATTAATTTATCCTTGGTGCAATTCGAAGTAATTTTTGTTCAATGATAACAAAATACACCAAATTTGGGAAATAAGTTACTTTTGACAAAACCACATATGCTCTTAAACCCTAGATGCAAAACATCCGTATTTTTAACAGTTTTCTAATATTGAGAGACATGTAAGGTGTCCCTCCATTTCTTATGGAGAGATGAAATAAACCATAGAAGCATAGAATATCTCAAGCTGGAAAGGACCCATAAAGACCATTGAGTCCGTCTTCCTGGTACTCAGTGGAATACTTAGAACTAAACCATTTGACTAAAAGCATCATCCAGATGCTCCTTGGACTCCAACAGGCTTGATGCCATGACCACTTCCCTGGGGAGCCTGATTAATAGCTGATAAAATAAAGAAGAAAGAACAATAAATTGTATGCAGGAAGTTATAAATCAAAGAGAGAGGTATAAAACTTATTATCATGTAAAAAAGCATCTTGTAAAAGATGAGCTGTTGTACATGGATTCCCTGAGTCATAAAACACTTCCTTCGCATGAAAACAACTATAAATCCTATAAATTTGTTTATTTTCCTGAAAAATCAATCGTTAACACAAACTTGATTCCAACACTCAATGAAATTTCATCACTAGCACATTTGTTTTTAGTTATCTAACTTCTTGTCACACATGCAGGCACATTAAATAAAACTCTCCCAAGGAAGGACACAGTGGCCTTGCTGGGACATAAGCAAATGTGATGTGCCTGTAAAACCACACAGATGTAATATTACCCCTCCCCTAGGCAAATAGATCTGTAAATAAATACAAAAAACAATAGAAAGTGCAAGGGCACGAGAGGAAAAACTTACATGGTTTACAGATTAACAAGTAAATCAACTTGAAATATTTCAAAGGTCAGTTGCTCACCCTGATGCTGTTGACTATGGCAGCAGCTTTGCTCTCTGCAGCCTCAGGGTTTCCTATCAAATAGTCCCAAGCACAGAACAGTCTCCAGCAGAAAGTGTAATTTTCATCAGAGGCACTTGCTAAACTCATTCTTGAGTTCTTTGCCATTCTGTAAAAAATAACAAGTATTTAACTGCTTCTGGTATGTGAAGATGGTAATGAAGGAAGTCACTGGTTTGGTTAATGGTTTTCAGATGTTTATACATTTAGAGCGACCAAAGGTTTACAGAAGTTAATATCACTGTTGGGAGCTTTCTGAAGAGCATAAAACAGGGTGAGATGCAGCTCATGAACTTGACTTTACATCTAGAGAGAAATGACTCACTGTAGAAAGGCATTTCAATATTTACAGTCTTTATAACTGACAAATAAAGTAAATAACTCTCACTAGAACAGTGGGCTTACAACTATCTTAGTTCTACAACCTCTAGGTAGGATCCAGCTGGAATATACCATCACTAAGATCACTGTTGAAAGGAATTCAATCTAGTTTGGCATAACTAGTGATTGTGCACAAGATCTGTTTGTTTGCTGCACGCTTTTAACCCTCAAAATATATGTTATTGTCAAATAGAAACCCAGTGCCATTTTACAGACTTTGGGGAATAAAAAGAAAACCCCTCCTACTCATGTCAGGTGAGCAAGGTGGCAGAATATTGCAAAACATAGGAAATGAAATGAAGATTAAAAGCTTGTGAAAGAAAGGGCATCTGAGAGGACAATGTTAAAGGGAGCTGTACACAGCTAAGCAAAGAATCACTGAGCTAAGTCAGAAGAAGAAGAGCTGATCATATCTAGAGACTGCAGATGTGTAGATCAGTGTCAAATATACCAGTGACCCTTGGCACAAACCAGCAGGTAGATTAAAAATAAATGAATGAAACGGGAAGGTTTGACCTCAAAACTGACAGCTATTACAGACAGCACTGAACATGTCCCTGGACTGCACTGTGCCAGATAAATGGGTACCCAGAAGGGAAGAGAAAGCAAATCAGGAGAGGATAGAGTGACCTTGCCCCTTCTCCAAGCACCGCACATCCCTGGATTTATGGTCAGCACAGGCAGTCTTGCTCTCTCTCTGCTAAGTAACTCCTACTCCTGGCCCTTCCACAGCAAAGAAATAAAGCTTACATTCCAATGGGATGCCACGTACTCACTAAAGCAATGCAAATATTACACCCAGGGTGGGAGTTTTATATTTGTATTTCAATAGAGAGGAATATTAATAATGCTGAAAGTATTACAGGTCCAATAGAAATTTCTGTCATAGCAATATTTGTAACAGAAAAGAGTGGAAAGAACTTCCACAGATGTCAGGCCTTAAACTGCACAAAGTACACAGATGATCTGTGCTGCCCTCCTTTTGCAGGCTGGGAAATGGAACAGAGAGTGAAGATTATAAGAAGATAAAGGGAAATCTAGAGTTGAACTCAGTCTGCCTCCATGGTACTAGCAGAGGTGAGCATGTTAATAGAACTACACAGAATAAATACAGAGGAAATGGAGTAAGTCCCATTGCTATTGCCTGAACACACAAGTTTATGAGCAACAGTAAATGGGTGGTCTTACTTTTTTAGAAGAATGATGAAGCTGTAAGCAAACACAGCCATTCCTACGAGGAAGTAGGCAAGAGGCAGTCGGTATCCAGCTTTTCCAATCTTCCTGTCACGACCATAATAACCATAAAACAGAACAGAGTACTGGAGGTAACCCTGCAAAGACCAGAGCCCATCAGTAAGAGCAGTAACCAACAATTACAACAGAACAGCAACAGCAAAATAACAAGGAGTGGTTTGAGTCTTGCCCCTAGTGACCAGATGGTGTCCAGGTCTTGAGCAGATGCAATGTGCTCCTTGGGAATGGTCTTGCTGACTGTGCTGCCAAACGGGGCTCCGGCCAGGAGCTGTGGGAGAGAGAGCAGGTCTCAGGAGATGGGAAAGAGAGCAGGTCTCAGGAGATGGAGAAGAGAGAGGAGGTCTCAGGTGATGGAAAAAGAGAGGAGGTCTCAGGAGCTGCACGAGCCCATCTGAGGCAGGGCTGTGCAGTGGAACCCATCTAGAGCTGCCCACATTGGTGTACTCTCAGGTAGCCAGTACTGTGTCAGCACTGCAACAGCTTTAAAAGCTATGCTTTCAATGTGAGTGTTTTAAAATTAAATGATGTCAAAATGATAGTTCAGGATTAAATTTACTTTTTCTTAAAAATTAAAAATTAATACCTTTTTGAATACCTTTTTTTCCCCAGTTTACTTTTTATTTTCTCAAAGGGTATTTACTTTTTATTTTTTTAAATTTTGCACAGTGAGAATAAAATCAGGTATTCGCCTGTTTTCTGATAACATTATTAAAGTACAGGGTAGGTGAGGCAAAATAATATTTATGAATAATTTAAAGTTAACAAATTGCCTTACTTGGACACAAGAGCTAAACAAAGTTGTGGCTGTTCAGAACTTGTAGGAAATGCTTTCTAATGGTCAATAATCCAGAGTCTGGAGAGGGATGCTCTGTTTTTCTTCCTGTTACACTGGCAGGACTTGAGTGTACTCAACACCCACTATGTCTTTTAAGAAGGGGTTCTTTATTTTAGTAACAAGATAAGAACATATTCCCTAAAAGAATCAGTACCATGTTGACAAAATACCATCTCTAACACTAATAGAAAAAAAAAATCTGTCATCCTTCACCACAGAAAAACCTCTTAGCAGGTGAATTTATTTTTAATAATTCATTTCACAGTGTACATTTCAAACTGATGCATGACTTAAAGTGTGGTGTTTGTACCATTGAGAAAGGAAAGTGCAAGAGTAAGTGTTTCTCTGTAAATATTAACAGTGTGCTCTTACCTCTGGGAGGACTACAAATGCTCCTGTCATTATGGTAAGGACAATATTGATTCCAAACAGCCATCTCAGGAAGATGAAGTAAGAGGCAACTCCAGACCCAAAATGACCTTAAACCACAAAAAAGAGATACCTGACCTGCACAGTCTATAAAAGCTTGAATCATTTATCCATGAAGTATTTGAATAACAAGCTTAAAAGAAAAACCTCTCTTATAGAGGGCATTCAGCAAACTAGAGAATTTTTTCTCTTTCAGAAATTCAAAGGGACAAAATTGACTTTTTCAAAAGTTATCCCCTAACTGAGACCATCAATGAGAACTGTGCAGTTTCTGAAGCACCAGGAAAAGATGAAAAAGCAACATTTTAAATAAAGAATTCACTGCTGAAAATATGCATTTAACTCCCTCCCAAATATTATTTAATTCAGTACATTAAAAAAATACTCCATAAGACTCAACATTTCAGTTAGTATTTTACTAATACCATTAAATCTTTATACTTACTCTCGATTTTCTTTATTCTCATTTCCCAAGGAATAAAGATAACCACAAAATTATATGCAAGTCGAATAAACTTCTTCCAAAGCTGAGAAAAAAGCAGAAAAATATGACACTTCTCCACATGAAAAAAAAATTTAAAAAATGAAGTGCTGAGTATTTTGCTCATGTTTTATCTTTTAACATTGATGTTAAACATCAATGTTAAACATTGATGACTAAGGTCTGATTAAGAAGCATAATGCTTCAGAGGAAATTCTCTTAGAGGAAAAATAAGCATTTTTATTCAACAGCAGCAAATTTAACTGCTATATTCTCAGCACTATGTATTGCAGCCAACACCTGCAGAAATCCTGTGGTTATATTTTGTAGAGTCTTTATTCAACCTCCATTTTCTGCATGGTCAGAGGGTCTTCCTGTACACACTGTACACATGTGGGAGAAAAAGTAAAATCAACCTGTGCAAAAATAAGAGCAGTTTTTGAGTTACTGAGTTAGAGCTATAACTTTACAGTATCAACAGGAAAAATAACTGCATTCCAAGCATTATGCAGTATTTTTAGTACAGCTAGATATTAAAATCCCACCTAAATTTTAGGCATTTTTAATAGCAGTGTCAGTATTCTATTGAAAATATTCTATTCTCTTTGTAATTTAATCTCCTAAAATTAAAGAGGAGTAAATAAATTTTAATTACTGAAAATATAATCAGTCTTTTTGGCCAAAGTCAATTAATATTTGTGATGATACAGGCATTTAATTGCATGAATGGGAAGTATTTTAATTAAAGAATTTGTAGATGCTGGGAACTGCATGGGAATTGCTGGGATTGCAACTTTCAGTCCAGGGTTCACAGGGCTGAGAAAGGACTCAAGCCCCTTGTGCCAGCTGCACTACAGATTTATAAACAATACCAATGTGTCCACAGTGAAGAAAAATTAGCTAAAGTTATAATTTGATAGCTATCATCTCTTTTCCTCCCTACTGCGTATCTGAAGGGATAATTTACACTCTTAGAACCCACAGTATGGGCATTTGGCTTTAATTGGGGAAAAAAACCCAAAAAGCAACTACAAAGAAAATGTAAAATAAATTAATTGAAAAAATAAAATTGCTTTCAGTATCAAGGTAATAAAAATGTATTTTAACTTCAGTTTTCATAAATAATACCATGAGTGAATTGTCCAATCATGAACACTATATATTTTGCAAATTAAAAAAAAAGTAAACACATATACACCTAATAGCTGCATTTTGTTGTTAGCACATGTTCAACCACTGAGTTCCTAATTTTGATAATGTAGTGCTTGTTTTGCTGTGCTACAATTTTGTCTCCTTGGTCACCATGTTATTTTCTAAGAAAATATGTGGGGAAAAATTTCTTGCAATTAAAAAAAAAAAACAAACAAAAAAAACCTCTACACCAAAAAAAAAAAAGCAGCTCATTCTGTTTCCATTGCTAAATTTAGCCCTAATGTAAAGGCTATAGCCCCTAATTTGTGCTAGGATAAAAGAATACAGATCCCCTACACGTAATGAGTGGTACTAATTAACTGTTGAATTACATCCCTGTGCTGAATGTCTTCAAGCAAATACAATAGAGGCAATTAGATTAGACACAAACTTCTCTAAGTGAACTCTAAGATGAAAGCTTTTGGTTTTGTATAGAAAGAATTATATGAAAAAGCACTAAGCCCAACCTCTGATTTACTGACGTTCTGATTTAGCAGTTCTCTTTCTACCTAAAGTCCTAGTTCCACTCATATCAAAGGAAAAAAATAGTGTTTATTTTAACAGCATTTTTACTTCCACTGAATTTGCCACACATGCAAAGGTGAACAAGGAAAACTTACTCTTTCTACATTTGAAAGTGTACATTGCTTCTGGGGACCAGCATCTCAGAGCACCAGATACAAGTGCAGTTCTTCACTTGCTCACATGAATAAAATGCATGGTGTTCTACTGGACTAACCCCGCCTTTCTGAATTAAGATAAATTAGTAATTAAAAGTCTACTTGTTATGAGAATAAAAATATTAAACACAATTTCCTGCATATTATAAATTTCCAGAAACTCAGGCCAGTGTCTATTTTCAGTGGTGTAAGTAGATTTGCTAAGATTTGATTCAAATTCTCTGGGTATTATGCAGGCAAAACCCCTTCCTTAATATTGTATTTAACATAAACTATTGTAGGATTGTCTTCCAAACTAAGAGCTAGACACATTTTTCATGCTAAACTATTGAACTGTGGCCGCAGTTTGTTGAAATAGCTCTTCAGAGGATATGTATTGCAGTTGTTGTTATCCTATTCACATCACTCCTTCTAATAGGCATCAATATTTGTAGGCTGTCTGAAAAGAAAGCTTATACTGCATTAACAGAAGGATATTCATCCCTCAACACATGAAATTAGTCTGCAAAAATGTAATTACTAACATTACAATGGGGAAAAAAAAAAAGGAAAAAATAAAGAAGCTTTTAATGGCTTTTTTCTCCCTGTACAGTCCTGAGCTGAAGTATCAGGGGTGCACAGCAAACACACACTTCTCTGAATCAGAGCTGCAAATGGCTATTGGTAACAAGAAGTTGAAGAGATTGAAGGCAAAGCAGCCGTACCTCGGCCCCAGCAGCCTGGTAACCTCGGGTCCTCGTGAGCCTCCCCTCGTACTTGAGCACGATCTCCTTCGCCTGCCTGTGCGAGAGGGGAGCTTCAGTCTGTGCCCTGACCCACTGCTCACAGCTCTCATTCTGCACAAGCACCAGCCACCACAGGGCTCAAATGCTCTCAAGTACAGCCATGGGCTGTCCCACCATCACCCCCATCCAGGCAATGCTTTGTCTCTCTGACTATTGAGCTTTTTAGTGATACTTTAAAATCACTCAGATTTTGTCTGAGAGAACTCTGCATTCAAGGGTTTAACTGCAGGGAGAGTTTTCTGTTCCTCTATTTAATTTCCCTTCCCTTTTGTTTCAAAGTCTTTCTTTTAAAATGGTAGAACCCAAATGAGTAAAATAGCAAAATCCCCTTTACAGACTGGTAATCTCCTGTGGATACTGACACCTCCTGCAGGTGTGGAGTAGCTGTCTTGTGAGATGCAAAGAGATGCATGTTCATCTGGTCATACAGTCTATGTCCTCAGCAGAAGGTGGATTGGGACCACCAAGATCTGATCAAAAGGAATGGGAAAGCAGGAAGTCACAGACTCTGCCTGAGAGAGAAAAACCTCTCCTTGCTTCCCAGATTACACAAGGGCTCTTGGTAGGGTAGGGATTCCTCATGGCTACATTGCCATCTGAGCACCACACAGGGTTTAGAGAGAAAATGCCAGATGAAAAGGGCAAAAAAAAACCCCCAAGACCTGGCAAAGTTCAAACAAGTGGCCCAAAGACTTGTTGGTCACATTCTCTTTCATTGGAAATCTGGAATTATAATAATTGAAATCCTAAACTGCGAAACATGTTTTTACTACACTGACTATATTTTTAAACTTAAAAACTTAAAAGTGCCCAGAATTTACTGCATTTACAATATGTTGCCTGAAGATATGACCAGATTCTGTTCTTATACCATGTAATTACCTTAGAAAGGCAGGATGGTTCTCCTTTTTGGGACACAGTGAAACAATTTAACTTAAAAACATATTATGGAGCATTATCAACAGGCTTCCTTTAGACCACTGAATAGCTGACAGTCTCTTTTAGTAGTTAACAGCCAAAGCCTGATTTCTTGCTCTCTTTTCTGCTGTGACTCTAAAGGGAATCACAGGCATGCACTAGAGACAACTTCACTTACAGACTGTCCACCCAGAGGCTGCTGCCTTCAGCCAGCCCTCAGATCTTCCCAGAGCATCCTCATGGAACACTTTCCTAGCAGCTCTAAATTGTTCCTGTGCTCAAACCCTTCCATCTTACAGTGAAAAACTCCCGAGGCTGGAAGCACTGTCACTGTCACAGTCACAGTCAGTGAGCCCGAAAAGCTCAGCACAGGCACTTTTACCTGAGCGCCCTCAGCTTCTGCCTCATTGGCCACGGCCGGCAGCGGATATTGGACATAATCTCCTTCTGGTACTGGATGTTCTGGAAGATCTGCTCTGGGTCATGGCTCTCAGCCTTCTCTTCACCAGTGTCGTCATCTGAGTTGCTGGCAGCCCAGCACACACCACACGAGAGGAAAAAGGAGACAAGTTATTCCCGTTTGGATTCCCAGCAAAGCGTTGAAGTGCACAGGATCCAACTGATTAGAACATTGTGAGAACAGGGAGCTAGGGAACTCACATGACCTTATTGCTTTAAAGCTGTTTAATAATTTGGATGATTCCTCCATCTCCAGGACTTACCTTTTTCCCTCCCCACCACGTGCTGGTCAGTCATAAATTATCCCCACTCCTGACCATGAATCCCAGTCTTTCTTCTCCAGGCATTTCCTGCCATTCACTTTGTACATCATGCTAGCAAGACTCTCTGTATACTCTTCTGGAACAAAGTGCTGTCTAAACATTTCCAGAAAGGGCAGATAACATTCATTTATTAATCATACCTATTATTTTTATTTCAATAATGATAATATTTTGCTGTTAAAATAAGGGGAGCAAGTGATTCAGTGGTGGTCACTGTTTAATTCTGTTCCCTGCTGAGGGGCACAGGTTTGTGGGACCCCACATACCAAGAATTATTTGTCCCTGTGAAACTATTTATGTGCTTTGATGCAGATTTCTGTGAATGATTATTAAATCATCTTTTCTGATGCTGTCATCACATTTGCTCAGCAACAGCTCTTGCAATTCCCTGTTGGTCTATGAAACAGCAACAGTAGTTATTCTTGCAGAGGCTTAGGTCTAAAAACCTGTGGTGACTGTTTCTCCCTGAACGATATGGAGGAATCTGAAGTACTGCAGCAACCACCAGCCAGGAAGTTTCCAATTGTATTGCTGTGTACTTGTTTGGAAAGTTCCCTGCAATTTTACTGAAAAGCAGCCTTTTAATCACTTAGAAATAAATCATAACCTAAACCATGCCATGGAAAAATTTATGGGGGAGATACTTCATCAGACCACTAATCCATTGATCTGCAGTCCAGTCCTTTCAATCACAAAGGACATTCAAGGGAAACTTATAGTTACACAGAAAAAGAATAAGAGACTTCTTACTATGCTATATCCTGAACTCTTTGGAGTTACTTTGCTTTATCTACACTGTTTATGTTTCAGTATGAAATGTGACTGACAAAATAAAAAAATCCAAAGAGTTCTGAAATACATCTTAAAATACAGAGAAGGGTTTTTCCCATGCTCATTTCCATGCTACCACACTGTTACTCAAAACAGACTGCCTTCTCCAGTCTGACACACACACTGTCTGCATGAAAGTGAAAAGACAAGATCCCACTGCTGTGCTAGATAGAGCAGACTCTCCCTTCAGGAGAGGGGACATCCCTTACCTGTGGGGTGGCTCCTGGTAGGTGTAGATGCCAGTTTGCCTCTTCACCGTGCGCTGCTTCTTGCAGGACTTGGCAGCTTTGTGCGCAGGGGAGCCGGGCGCTGCTGCCATGGTGCAGGTGGGACTCTGCCGTGCTGGCAGGCAGCTTGCAGCTCGCTGGGCAGCAGCAGCCAAGTGTTGTCAAGCAGGGAGCAGCGAGTGCTGCGAGCCCTGTGCAGCAGAGGATCAGTGCCTGGTGCTCCAGCCTGGAGAAAGCGCTGCTGCCCGGCAGTGCCTTAAAGCCACAGCACACGCAGCCCCACCACTGCCCCTCAAAGCCCAGCTCAGGGTGGGAAGCAGAGTTCAAGGGTGGCCAAGTGCAACCCTTAATTCACAGCCAAATTTCCCTGGTAGTGGATGAGGGACATCCCTCTGAGTGCCACCCCATACACAGCGCTGGCCGCTCTGGGTGGCATTTCCAACACTGTAGGTGCTGTTGATGTTTCTGCTTCCTGTGCTTGTGACAAGGCTCTTGCTTAGGAAAAACAAGATGCTTTGTGTTTTAGCCTTTAGTAACAGAGAAACATGCAATGCCACTCTCCCACGGGGCTTCCAGTTTTAATGGTGGAGAGTCCCCTGACACCCTTTCCATGGTCAGCACCAACACAACCTCTCTGTCAGCATCTCTGTGATACTGGGCTTGGTTACCAGGATAGAATAAACTGCTCCAGGTTCTGCTGGGGCCAGGGAACTGAACTTTCAGTGCTTTTCCCCATCATAGAAGTTACAGATATTCTGGTCCCATTATTAAAACACAGCAAAACAGACCAAAAATACTAGATATTAATAGTTCCTGTGGCTATAATTTGATGCTCAGAAAGTGGGAGTGAAAGGAAGAGTGTGCAGGGAGCTTTCACTTGTTCCTAACTTGGTATTTTCTCTCCTCACAGTGCAGCAACAATTTTGATTGCATAAATCAATGGTCTGTTGTAGTTAACTTTTGTTTGCAGCATCTGACAAATAGAACATTTAGTTCTGTCTTCTAAATTTCCTGTAGAGAATAGCACAGGCTGCTTTTTCCCTTCATCCTGAAATAATCTAAAATGTTGCCACTTGGTGAGAAGTTTTACTTTTTAACTGTCTAATAAGTCCTAGACTTACTCACTTAAATAACTAAAGGCTAAGTAGTCACAAGCCTTATCTTTTGTTACAGTATTAAAAGAGTAAATCCGTTTGGTGTAATTCACTTAATTTCTGAGATGACAAGCAAGGGCCAAATAAATATGATTCTGCATTTCCAAAATGTATCTCACAATAAGCCCAAAGTTTTCTTGCTGGATGAAACTTCCCCAGAAATCTGGGAGTTGCATTAGCACAAAGCAGAATGGTAAAGAAATGCCCTTATTCAGAGTTCAGCTGTATTCTGTACCACAGAATGTGTCATATGCATGACTATTAAAGCCTGCTAAAACCCACTTACTATGTGGGGCTTTTTCTGTGAACTGAACTGTCCAGTCCCAACTTCACTGAGCATCTCTTGCACCCACCTCCTTTAGCCACAATAGAGACTAAAGCCTCTGGACTCTAGTTTTCAGCTTACCGTGGATGGATCATAGAAAAATTTACTGTGTTTTATTATTTTTTGTTTGAAGTCTGTAAAACAAAGGCTGTTAGAGCTTTGACATCTCAGTCTTTCGGTACTATTCCTAAATCTACCAACCTCTGAATGGCTTTCCTATTTGATTTGTAGTTCACAGGACAAAGGAAACTTCCCACTACCCTCTCTCTGTCAGACCATTCATCAAGTGAAAGCAAACAACCAAAAGGAATAGATATCAGCCCAGAAGCACATCTCCATTAAAAGTCTTATCACCTCTTCCCAGCTGGAAAAACAAAAGAACTATTCCGGGTGCCAGGAACGCCCTTTAGAGCTTTGATGCTCAGAGAACTGCAAACACACCCACATCACCATTTTGTTTGACATGCCACAAGATACATTTTCAATTATGCAACTTAAAAGCAGGAATATGTCAGTTCCTTTGCTGTAGTTATTTTCCTTTACATCTCAGCCCGTGGCACAGCACTGGGGTCAGGTTCTGCTGCTCAGCTCATGATGATAAGTGCCCCTCTAGTCAGGCCACTACACCACAGTCTGTTTGCTCCTTGCTTATTCCACCTATGTGCACAAACATTAATCTCATTGCAGATAAACTCTCACTAAGGAAATGCCCCAAAAGGCAGGCTTTGACACAGTAACAGCCTAAATTCCCCAGAAGACATAAGCTAGGTCTCCAAAATCTGCAGGAGAGAAACATAGATATGTCTCCTTCTGTACTACCATTCCTGCATCATAGTTTTCCTTAAGATTTTAGACATCCTACTTTCCATCTGAAGGAATCACAGCAGAGAGATTAAAGTCTAACGTCATTTATAGTTCCTAGAGATTACTCTGTTTCACAAATAAAGCAGTATCCTTTAATGTCATGGTGTTACAGCACAGCCAAACCCATTAAACACTAACATTAGTGATTTACATGGATTTAATTGGCTAGCGTATCTTAATGTGTCAACAAGGCAGACAAATTTTGTTCCCCTTTGTTAGAAGAAAGCTGAGACTCTAAAAAAAAATAAGGGACAATTTAAGCCTGACATTTATACAGCTCTAGTAGTGCTAGTGCTTGAGGCAAATACATCACATGAAGTTACTACCAAACACTAAAAGCACAATGAGCAGCAAGAGACTTATGAATTCTGAGCCCATCTGACAGAAGGACGCAGGGAAAACAGAAAGCAAGCTTCAAGAGCTTAGCCCTGAAGTTGGCAACATCCTCTGTTGTTCATGATCCTGCAATAGCCTCTTTAAAGAATTCAAGTGTTAACTCAGATCACAAAGAGGGTTTTGGTTTTGTTTTTCAACTGAGCCAGTACTTCAGACACCAGAACACCCAGCTGCCCATTTCAATATGCTCTATTGAATCCAGAGACCTACTTGGGTTTGTTTTAGTCTGAGCGAATACTACAGGGGTTACAGATTTGACTTCAATTGCTATTAACAGGATGTAGAACAGGACATTAGCCTTTTACTGCAAAACTTTCAGCTGTGTGTAATAGGAAGACTCACATTTGATCCATAGGATCATTTTGCATTTTCAAACACTTGCCCAGGAAAGAGCTGGACTGGTGAACTCCGCTTACTGAAAATTCAAGGAAACAGTAGGCTCTATTCTTTCCCATACGCTCTATTCCCATAGAGGTAGAGTTTAAATTTTAGCCATCATTCCAGCACTGCAGTTCAGCTCGGGACTTTTTCAAAATCGCCCTGCTTGGGAGATTCAGAACTTCGCTGATCTCAATTTCAAGGTAAAAATTTAAGAAAGGGACAAGTTTTCCAGTCATCTTTGTAAGAAAAAGAGAATATTATCCCTCCAAATCCTTGAGTACATAAAACAAAGGGGGGGGAAAAAAAAGCTTTTGGAAACACTGACCAAGACAGCTTGTGTATTTTTCAGTGAACTAATTATCAGTAGTGCTGAAAACATTCACAGACCCCAGTGATAGGTAATGATGCTGTAGAGCATCCAAGTTTGTGTGAAAACATTGAAGCTCCTTGTAGCTAGAGGACCTTTACTTGTAGAGCTGAAAGAACTGAGATCAAAAGATGCCTCAGTTAGACTTCAAAGACAGACATTTCATTTTCAAATTGCAATCCCAGCTCACCTGTTTGGTCCCCAGAGGTAACACAGATATGCAGCTGGACATAAGAGCAGTTAAGGGATTTCCAAGGTAGCAGTGCCAAAGCCATCATTTTCACTTACTGAGAATGAAATTGATCTACAGAGCTCTGGTAAATCATTCTCTCTCCCTGATTGTTTGGACAGTCTAATTTCATACAGTAGGTTCTGCTCTTCAATTTCAGCATGTTCATAACTCTTGCTGACATTTATCACACTTGGATCAAGGAGAATGCTCCCATTGTAGTTCAATTTTCTTTGTGAATTCACATCCTACATTAAAAAAAAATCCATTTAAAAAACTCCTCCTGTGCAGTTAACTGATCTTACAGCATCATGAGATGACTATTTTTATTCTTGGATGAGTATTGTGACTATTAAAATATAAATTTCTGTGACAGCAGAACTCACAAGAGAATATATTGAAATCAGTAAATTTTCAGGAGTGTTTTAGAGACCAATGCTAAGACAGAGGCTAAGGAAGAAAACCAAGGGAAGCAAAGGGGCTGAAGACAAACAGGAACAGCCCCATGCCAAGCCAAGTACCCATGGAGTGGCAGAACAGGCATTAACAGCTTTTATTGCCACTTCAGCTGATGCCCTGGCTTGCGGCCCTGCCCTGGCCTGCCTGGCTCACTGTCCCTGGGACTCTACTTTCAGATGGCAAAAAAGTAATTTGACACCATCAGAAAACTGATTTTTCAAGAATAATACATAAGCTGCAGCTTCTTCTGCTATGAAGAAAACAGTTTTTTGTGCAGCTTTTCCTACCCAGCAGTACAACGTGCATCCCACAGACCTGTGCATTTCACTAGAGACCTTTCTGAAAGCACTGTAAGCAAATTATTTTCCAGACTTACATGAGTCGTTACAAGCCAGAGCTAGGAGTCAGTGGAAATGAAGAAGGTAATTTCAAACTATTTAATAAATTAATTAAAAAAAACCCAATCAAACAAACAAAAAAGAAAACAAAAACAAACAAACAAGAAAAAAAAGAAAAAAATAAATTCCTCATTTTAGAAGAAAAGAGGAAGAGTTCCACAAATGGCAGAAAGTAACTGAATAGCCAGAACTTTCCAGAGTGATGATGTCTGGGACAACCTTGATAGTCAAAAGCCTGGAAGAGGTGGGATGTATCTGGAGCAGACATCCATAAAGTTCTATTTCCAGTTTCCTTGGGTTTTGTAACATCCTCTCAATTTCCCAGGCTAAAATCACACCCTAATTTTAGAGAGTTTGGCATTTAAATAGTAAGATCAGTTCACCTACATTTATTGACTAACATCTCCACAAAGGAGATGTTCATAAAAAATGGGCGAGGAAATTCAGATGAGCTTAATTCACTGCATAAGGAATTTTAGTAATTCTGTTACAGCCTAGGAGGTTGTTTAAGTACACAGTACTTAACTCATTAGCAAACAGTAATCATCATTTGTCCAAGAAAAAACCACAAATGCAGCTACTCAAATTACTGTCTGCAAAGAGATGAGCTTATTCCTCTTGCTCTCCAGGATATTGCATCAACACTGTGCTTGGGAAAGTTGGGGCTACCAGGCTGTGGTTACATGATCCCCTGAATTCAGCACCTAAGACATTAGTTAAAAAAACAGATCTAGAAATAGATCAAGAAACTAGGAAGAAGAAACTCTTGAACTGTAACAAAACAAAAAGAGAAAAGCTTTGGAGACTTCAAAATACTACATCCTTGCAGAAAAGTATTTTTATTATTATTCGCACAAAGTGTGCTAGTGGCTAAATGCTGCAGTAATTCATTGCAATAAAATTAGTCATTTCTTCTTACCCTACCTCAAAGACACACCTCTACATTAAAATAATGATGTTCAGACTGATGTTTATTAAAAGAAGGTAAAATGTTATTAATTTTATACAGTCTCAGAAGTACTGTGCTGCCTGAGCTTACTAAATACCAGATGACCTTGAAAGTGTCTGAGTCATGGGCAGTTCAAGCTGCAACCTAAACAATCATCCTAAATCTTAGAAATGTCACGTACTCATTATCTGGACTTTGTACTTTCCTACCACTGAGGAATTTTCACATAAATTATACAGGAAATGAAGCAAAATGCAATTATGGTCTCCAACAGCTCCAAGGCAGATAGATAGCAAAGGCACGCAGCACAGTTCAAGAGTCAGCTTTCAAGAAATGTCACCTATTAGAAAGAATCTAAATGAAACATATATCACTGAGCCTCCCACTTCTAAATTATATCATTATCTCATCACTAGGATGAGCAGCTATAAGGTTACAGCGATTTCAAATAATCAGCTTTCAAACAGATTTCTCAAAGGGACTTTTCATCTTTGCTTTTACACATCACCATTTGGACTTTCACATATACTAGAAAATTCTATTATACTATATTAAATTGAGTTATCCCAATGAAAACATCTCTACTAAGGTTAACCCAGACACTTAATAATCCATTAGCACCCTTGCTTTTTCAACATAACAAGTTTTCTCATAATAGCTTTTCAGTCTCAAAAGGAAAAGACACAGCTATAGAACTTCTGAGTGTTCTGAATTGATGGGATTCAGCTGAACAGTGGGAACACTGCAATGATGAATAAAATAAAATTTTTCCCTCTGTCTTCAGTGGATGGAAAGTCAGCCCCACAGCCTTTTATTAACTGCTCATAGCCCAGGTCCTAGGAGACCATGTGGAACACTCGCATCTTCAAGGGAGGATCCTTTCTTAACCCATTTTTTTAAGTGAGGATCTTGGACTTTTTTGTTGCTTGCATTTGGGAGACTTATATGTGTGCTACCCTCGGTAGCAAAAGGATAAAGAAAACAATACAAAATGCAGTTTACAAACATTAGGTAAACACTAACAAAATCTTGTTACATATATTTCAAATAATCCTTTCTTCCCAGAATCTCACCATGCAAATACCTTTATCTGCTGCTGAATTAGTTATCACTGAGGTTATGGACATCAAGCATTTGAGGCCAAAAGTTACAAGAAAAACCTCAAATCACAAAGCAGTGAAGAGACTTTCTTAGTTACTGTGGTAATGATCTCCTTCCTGCCAGCACACATTAAACACATGCTGCTTTTTGTAAGTTCATCTATTGTGTTCACTGGTCTCATGGTAGGTTTTATTTCCTCTGTAGGTGGAATGTTTTGAGAAAGCTCTTTAATAGCTAGCATGGGCTTTGCTAAATTAACCCATTTAAGATTTGAGATGTGCTATGAAGATGCATATGGGCAGCCTCTAAGGTTTTGCCTCAAGCAAAACAGTTTAAATCTTAATAAGAAAATTATGACTCACAACCTATCATTAATATTTAGCTTTTCATTATTATTACACAACAAACTAATTTGATCTCTTTCTTTTCACTCCCCTTTCTTGTATTTCCTGCTTGTGGTATAATGATTAAGTTCTCATTACAGTATTTAATTTTTACACTTTTAAACAACATCAGATATTCTTCTCAAGGTTTTAAGTTGTACAGGTCTTTTTACAATTTAAAAATATTTCTAAAGTGACACCTAAATGCAGAAAAAAATCAACAGAATTATGTAATTTTTTTTAGATTTAATTAAATGAGTACAATCTCTTCACAGCATGTAAATCATCTTAGCTGTAACTAATACTGATTTGTTTAATTGGGTAACTGGTTTAAATGCTTAAAGAATTAAACTAAACCGACTCCAAGGTAGGAAGCTATTTAATTCAGCCTGTGCAGACCTTTAGATTTGTTTTGTATTTCAAAGTACATAAAGGTGAACAAGAGAACAGAACTATGGTTTAATTATGTTTAATTATGGTTTTATGGTATTATGATTTAATTTATGTTTTAATTAGTCCTTTCAGGATGTGCACTTGTTTTTAAATATATAATATATCTATCAATAGGAAGGAAAAAGTTATGAAGGTGGTGACATCTGGGAAAAAAAAACGACAAAAAGAGCACGAGTGAAAGTTCTTATAAAAAGTCTTACTTTTTATGAGTAAAAGGATTTTCCTTTGAGGCTCTGTTTCTATTATCACACAATGAATCTTCTGCCATCACAAACACAGATGTTCCCTTAAATCTGCACAAATGCCAAAAGCTCTTTGTCTTAATATCCACTCTGGAATGGCTTCTTTGTTAATGAGGATGTATTAGCAATTTATTAAGTAATGTTGCTGCATCTGCTGCTGGTCTTTAGCCTGTCCCTTCAGTGTGATCCAAGTCAAGCATTGCACAGCTCAGCCTGGAGCACATCACGAGCTTTGCAGGGAGCAGCCCCGTGGGGACCAGGCTGAGCACAGCACCCTGCTCCCATCTGGAAATAAATGTGTACGTGGGAAGAATTTGGTGCATCCAGGGGTGATGAGAACCCCTTCACCTGCTAGTGACAGGAGGCTAAGAGTGCAGTCCTAATGCTGAAAGCAAACTGGATTTGCTGGCCTGAATGAAACCCTGGTAATTAATTTCACCATTCGACGTTGTTTCCAAACCTGGGCGGGGGCAAAAGCCGTTCCCACCTCTTATTGCACATATAAACATAAATCACCATCAAGATCAGTGCTTCCAGGAGAACTTACAGGACTTGCAACATCCCTCCCTGCTGGAGGATCCCTGTAGGGGAGTTTTGGGATTTTTCCCTGCAGAGAGCCGAACGCTCCACCGTGTGGCCAAGCTGCTCCCTCGCACTCGGCTGCTCAGAACCCCTTTGGGAAAGGCATTTTACCTCTAAGAACATTTAGATTAACTCTGGTGAAAAGCAAAACATCGAAAAGAAGGTGCTTTCAGCTAAAAATAAACCTCAAATAAATGCTCCAGATACAGTCTCATGTATCTGGTGTAATTGCAGAGCATAGGATGGCATGGGAAGCTGAGATAAACCTGAGAAAAATGATGTAAAAGTCTGGAAACAGTGAAATCTCCACTCGAAGTCCATATCAGAGTTTAAAAATAAAAAACCATTATTTTCATTAGTTTATAAGGTGTGAGCAATTAATTAGGAAAAAAAACCTCTATACATTATTCTTCTTCCTCTCTGAGATATATGTAAACTGCACCACTCTTTCACTCAGAGTTGAGGTTTTTTTCTTTACCTTTTAATATCAGAAACATTAAGAATGGAATGTTTTTTACTTTAACCTTTTGGCTTAATTCTTCAGTGAACTTTTAAAGGACTACTTCTTCAGTATAGCATAAATATTCAGTGCCACATTGAGTGCTTAATATCTGCAGGTGAGTAGAAAAATAAATATTATTCCTATTAACATTTAGCAATAAAAAAATCAAAAAGAAGGAATATTTAGGCTCCCATTTAGAAAAATAAGATCTTCTGCTGAAAGGTGAAGTTCTCATAAGTAATTAGATGTTTTTGAGACTAAAGAGAGACATCTGATTCTAATGAGTAATGTTTCCTAGAAATGTGACTCCATTGTCTAATTTTCTTAAAAGTAATTTTTTTCTTCTTGTAATGATGAATAATAAAATGATGAATAATAAAAACAATATATTGGAAGTGCCAGAACATAAAACAAGCTTGGAGTGCAGAACATGTGATCTGTCACATTCATAGTCCTTTTTGAAGAAGGTAAATGAAACTTAGAGTTGAAACAGCACTGATATTTGAACTGCCAGAGCATACTTTTGAAAATTACTTTGTCAGACTATTAGTATAATCCACTGTTTACTTTTTGTGAAAAATCTCCTCGAAATAAAATTAAGGGTGATGCATCCAATACTGAGTGCTCTGCTCCTTCTGCACACCCAAAGCAGACAAATTCTGTAAAACATAAGATTTTAAGTACCAAGTCCAGACATTTAAATGTTCTCTTTAAGCACAAGAAACTAATCTGATTTTCCTGTAACCTGATTTGAAATTTCATGTAACATGACCTACAATGAAGAAACCAGATCAATGAGATTAGGAACCTGTACTTCTCTGAGGAAGAAAAAAAACAAAAAAAAAACAAAACAAGCCAACAGAATAAATCTATGGACATGCACAGAGACAAAACAACTGGAATCTGAGATGAATGTAGCTAAACAAGATTTTTTCATTTGAGATGATGTACACTGATTTCCTGGAACATTTAACATCAATGTGATTTGCTGTAGATCAATTAGAAACCAAGAATACCTGAAAGGGAAAGGCTCAAATCACTGGATCATCAATCTCCATTCTAGAAGATAAAAATTCTCAAGCACCCATTCCTGATGGTCACATCCTCCCTGTGCAGCACCTCGCAGGAAAATCTGTAGTGGAAAGAAAAGTCAAGGCATGAAAGCAACACCTAAACATTTGTCCCCTGATTAGGGGAAGTGTCTGCAAAGTGCATCTTGATAGAAGTGGGAAATGTAGCAGGGCAGCAACCAGACAGCAAGAGGAAGGACTGGAGGGGAACAGGCTGCATCAGACCTGATGCTGGAGCCCAGGATGCTCTGACTCTCACCATACCCAAACCAACCTGAAAGGGATTCTTCTGAGACACTGCTGTGATAAACAGATGATGTCTAAATGTCCAGATCTCAGAATATGATAATTTAAAGATCATTTAGCAATGAGTTTCACTGGTTATTCATGGACCATATGTGTTTCAGCAAATAACATGAGTGACACATAAAGAGAAATTATCAGGTTAGGAAAATTCTTGAGAGATTCCTAGGAACAGAATTTATAGGGGAAACACTGAGATGTCTGAAGATTTTCTTTTAGCAAAAAACATTTTCAAAAACCCAGGTAGCCATATCAATAGTTATTACAGCCTTGTAATTACACTTCGATTTAGCTCTCATCCCACACCTCAGATCCAGTTAACACTGCTTAATCAATTTATGGTGCTTTGTACACAAACAGAGGTGGTTTGACTCTTTAACCCTGTTCATTGCAAGTTCATCTGTTAGGGATAATAGTGTCTGAGCATTTAAAAGAGCGCTACAATAAACTGCAGTTCCCTGATCAAACTGCAAGAAAAGTCGTTTTGTTTTTTAAATCCTTTTCCATGCATTTCTGAAGCATAATTGAGAGAAAAACTTCAGTAGGGTACCAAAGCCAGAGAAGTCCAGAAGGCAAAGGCTAGAGCTTCTGCAGCTACTCAGCTCTTCAGAGCCTTTTGCCATACATTTAGAACACAGACACTTGTCCTCACCAAGAAATCATTTCCACTCTGCCCACCATGCCAAAGAAACAAGGTCATTAAGAACCAAACCTGAAGACTGGAATCCTCCTATTGTCAAGTGGATGTTTAAACATGGCCAGCTCGCCTGGGAATGGTGGTGGGCCAACTTGCTAGGGATCTGCAGGAACTTCCCCTAAGGAATTCAGAGAAATTGTATTCAGTGCGGTGAACATATTCCTACCTGGCTGGGTGAACAGCTTGTGATACCTTTGTGTCCCAAACTGCTGATGAATCACTGGAAGCAGAAAGGGAAACTTCACCTGGAATATTTAACAGCCCTGCTGGGGCAAAGGCTGACTGCTGGCAGTGGGATAAGCATAGTCAAAAGGCATTAATAGTCCTTAGAGAAGAATCCATTAAGTGCATGGCCAAGTACCTCCATCACTTGATCCTGTCAGGACAAATCAGCTTGCTTTGGTCTCTGCCTTTCTGTAAGCTGAATAAACAAAACCCTCAGGAAAACGATTGCTATTTCCAGTGAAATGAGCAGCTTCTCTTTCACTGATTTGCAGAGCAAAAAACTGCCAAGAAGACATAGAGAGGAAGACAGTCAAGCAGTTATGAAAAAGGAAGGACTGTCCCCAAGTTGGATTTGGCTGGTTGAGTTGGCAGGATGGGATCAGTAAGGGTATAATCAGAGAGGACGGAATAACAGAAGGCATCTGAGTCGACAGGAGGAGGAAACAGAAATAGATTGTTCAGCCTTGCAGCCTATTGGTGCTGCTGTCAAACACAGGCAACCCTTCCAAGGCTCCTTTGGCAAGTCCTGTGCTCTGCCAGGACACAATAGATGGAGCTTCAGCCTGAAAGGGACCTTCAGCTGCTTTGCAGCAGTGCCCCAGGCTCTGCATGCTTACTCCTGTAGTAAATCTATGATGATTAGGGAGGGGGAAGTGCCCAGGATTTGAATGTGAGTGAGAAATCCCCTACCAGTATTGCAGTCACTACTCGCTGGCAAGTGCTGTAGGAGTCTGCCTACTGCACCCCAGAAAAAATTCATTGTGACAAGGAAGCAAATGTAGAGATGAGCCTTTCCCAGGCAGGCTGTGCTGCTGAGCAGCTCAGTGTCCCAGCCAGGCTCTCATCGGTGACCAGGCTCAGTGTCCCCACGAGATGGCTGCAGAGGCTGTGGCATCACACTGAGCACCCAGAGCCATCAGCTAAAGAGCTCCAAGTACCTCAAATGCATGCACTGCAACAAATTCCTTCTTTCAAAAATTCAAATCATTGTGACATTTGTCAAAACATCATTAAAAATGGTCTTTTTTAAAATGGAATTTAATAATTTGTCTGTCTTTTAGATATTTTCCCCCTTTCTGTTTGGCATTTTATTCTGTTCATTTTTTTGGTTATATGCTCCACACAATTCAAATCATCAGTATTAGACTGTTTTTTCTTTGTGCTTTTTTGAAACCAGTCTTTTTTTGGGAAGTTCTTTTGAAGCCTCTGCATCTCTGTTTTCTGCAATTAGGCTTTTTGTGTTAATTACACAATTAATTGATTGTCAAACCTTCCATCTTTTCCATGCTTGGCTGCCATTCCCTGCTCACAGTGCCTGTTCATTGCACCACCCATTCCTTTTCATTTTGGATTTTTTTGGTAACTGCCCATGCCATTTCCTTGCTTGACACCAGCTGTGGGTCTTAAGCTCCAGTTCAGCCAAGGAACACAGGCATAATTCTAAACACAAGCTTGAGCAGGAAAAGCTTGGCTGGTCACCTAGCCCTGGAAGCGTTGCCCTGACAAGGAAGATCAACAGCACCTAAACAGCAATCTCAGCCAAGGACTCCCCTCCCTCTGAGTGAGAGCAGCTCAAATCCAAGCTCTACCTCATCTGTCTGAAACAGCTTTAGCATGGGTAACAAACACTTCCGTCCAGGGAGATCTACATGCCCTTATGATCATTGTAATTTTCTGAAGTCTGAAGGACATAGTGCTGATTTTAGCCTGGAAACCTTTTCTGTGATTGATATTAAATGTCAAACAACCCAGAATCCCTTTTTTAGCCTTTATCTAATAACAGCCTTAGTTTGCAAAGTCCCACAGAGAAAACCTACATATGATTTCTTCAGAATCCATCTCTATCCCACTCTTGGTTGAACCCTGGCTCATTGTCAGGTTTCTCTGCTGCTCAGAATTGCTACACTTGTTCAAATCCATTAATTATACCAATACTGGAGCAAACTTTGGGTAAACAGTAAACCAAAGCCTACCTATTTCTACCAAGCCTGGCTTTAGGCATGTTTACTTACAGATTTACATCCCCTCCTTACCATGAACCCATTTTTCAGACTGATTCTTCTAAAGTTTAAATAAACAATTGATGCCAGCCTTAGCCACAACCTCAGCATCGAAGCCAACAACTTTTGCTGTTGTCAGTTTTATTTTTCATCTATGTCTAACAAAAAATTCTATTTTATCCTTCAATTGTGCCCAGCTATTAACCAATTAGAAAATCTACCATCACACATATATTTAGTACATTTGGGGTTTTTACATCCATTTTTTTTTCTGTCCCAAGAGGGAACAAAATTATTCAGTGTCAGACTTCCATGGACCTTGCTCATCAGGGGAAAAAAAAAGCTCTGGTCTAAATTTTGACCATGAATAAACCTTCATGGCCTCATCTAAACCCAGTCCCTCAATTTTCATTATGACAGTGTATGCAAAGTATGTGTGTCACACAGATATCCCCTTTGGATAAGGCCACAAAGACTTTGTTCTAAGCCCTGAATATGAACATTTACCCTTCTGAATTCAATTCACATAGCTATTACTAGCTGTTGTTTCATGCTTGTGGATTTGAGGTTTGGCTCTTATTGGAGAATTGATTGATTACTTTCAACATTGCAAAAGCCTCGTTTAGCCAGGGGGACATTTCTGGAGTTCAATTTTCTAACTGAAAACCAACCATGAGAGTGCATGGAAATGATCTGATTTTGAACCTCTGAATCTTTTCATGAGAACTTGCATATGGACATCTTTCACATTTATTTTTTAAAAATACTTTCAGTTATTGTGTCACTGAAATTAGACATGTATATGATTCCCCCCCCNACAACCTTTAAAAAGTGTGACAATTAAGACAGAGAGCTGAGACATCCTAAAACAAGGTCCAGAACATACCATGTATATGTTGAGGTTCTAGAACTGGGCATAAATACATGAGACAAATGCTAAACCAGTCAAAACTGTTTATTTTAGAAAGATCTCATTACTGAAGCAGAAAGGACAGTTAATCACTTTGCTTCTGTTTCCCTGGGAAACTGTTCCATTAATGGCATTTCCCACCATGAAAAGTTAGCACTTTACTAATATTTCATTTGAAATTAAATCAAATTATGATCATTTGCAGAAAGTAATATAATTGCAATTTAATCTCTTTTCCATTTTCCCTTCTAATTTAATTCAATATGTGATAAAGAGTGTGAAAATCAGAGGGGGTGGATTTTTATATCTATACTTCTTAGTTGTGAGAAAAGAGTGGGTAGCTGTAAATATTTGTGGAAACTCTAAGTCTTAAAAAACTAACATGAAAACATGGAACACTTTCATGTGCAGTTCAAAAATCAGCCTTTGAGGTGAAATGAAATGTGCTGCAACATTTTAAGATTTTTTTAAAGTAGTTATAATTTTTATCTAGGCTTGCGAACAAAGGAATCTGCAAAAGAAAGATCTCTCAATAAACACACAGATACGAAGAAATTGTAACAGCAGATGATGTAAGAGAAGATGATGTATTTCCCCTGCTCAAAAAACTACTATTTTCTCCCTTTCACTGAAGTTCTGTAATGGTTGACTGTAGAGTTTAAAAAAACCTGCTAAGAAACAATTTTTTTACATATACATATATATACACACATACACGCATACACACACACATATATATGTATAAAAAAATATAAAACAAGCATTTTCAAATCAGCAATGAACTCTAAAACATTTGGAATATTTTACATTCTGAAGTAGGATTTCTTTACCAAATGATGACACATGGATTTTAAATATTAGTAGTAAATTACTGTTAAAATATATTATGAATATAAACATTACTTTCATATCCATTTATTTTAAACCATAAACTATCCTGCATGTATTTCATTTTTCTAAGTGTGACATTAATGTTAATATATCTATATATGGTATAAAATTATGGAAATAACTGAAATATTAAGATTACTCTGAAATTGTATGTGTTCATACACATACATCTGCTGTCTGAAAGGGTTCTGTCAGATATTCTGAGCAGACTAATCAAGTGCTGTAGGCTTTTCTAGTTATCTCTTTTTCCAGATATTACTGTAGTCATTACAAGTGACACAACAAACTACGCACTGAACAAAAGACAGCTCTTGGACTGAAAATAAATCTTGTCTAGTTGGAAAAAATCATGCATTGAGAGTAATTCCTTCTCAGGACAGAAATGTAAAGTGACTTCCAGACAACAGCAGCCTCAGGAATTCAGTAGTGGGGGAATCCTGGGAGGGCAGCAGGGATATGGGTGAGGAATATGGGATGTACTGCATTTATCTCCTGTTCATGTTGTGTGTTCCTCTGACATGGACAGCAGTGCCCTAGAGGTGGTTAACTCAGAGGATCCAAAAAAATATCTGTACATGAAAAAGAAATGCACTCCATCCCTTATTTGGATAATTAAGGAGAAAACCAGTCTTAGCAGTTTTGAGAAAATCCAAGACAAATTTAAGCATCTGGTATTTTCCACTCATCTCTTCATTTGGGCTTTCTTGGCATATGAGCTGTATTTTTGGCTGATTTCCACTACAAGCAGAGAAGAGAAGAAGTCAAGAAGTGTCCTCACTTTCCCACCATTCATCCTCACTCTTTTCCAAAAAAACAGTGATAAGACCAGAGTAATCTCTACAGGCATCCCAGGCATAGTGGGACATCTGACCTTCTTCTAAAAAATTTATGCTATATACAGTTGCAATAATTTTGACATATTTTCTCCACACATCCAATTGCTTGGGGAGTCTTGACAGCTCTTTTGGCAACTCCTTTTCTTGTTGCCTCCTCAGCTACAAAAGGCTGTTTTTCTTGTCAACCCTAGTTGCATTTGCAAAAAAAAAAAAAAAAAAAGAAAAANAAACCTATATGTATTTAAAAAAAAAAAAAAAAAAAAAAAAGAAAAAAGAAAAGAAAATAAAAGAAAAGAAAAAAGCCAGGAAGAGATTGCCAACAAATCAGCAAAAGAATAAAAATCTAAAAATCTCCCCCCTTCCTCTACAAATGTCTTTATGCATCTCCATTCTGTACAAATAACTGCATGTTCCTGCGTTTAACCAGGAGTTGCACTCATTACTGAAAAAGAAAAATTTCAAGCTATTCATCTTCAAAATGATGGTGTGTGAGAAACATTCAGCCTCTTAACGGAGCTTATTTAACTTCACTTTATCAGGAACCTAAGTTTACAACAGCTGATGACCAAAATAAATAAAACCTGTTCCTTGCACATGATGAATAAAGGTCTTGCACACATTCCCATTAAAAAGTTCAGCTTCAGTCAAGCAAGACTACAGTGAAATGTAGTTTAGGGTCTCATGTTTAACACCAGAAGAAGAAATCACAGCAGTATAAGTTACAGTTTGATCTCCAACACAGACATTTTAATAGGCCATGATTTAGCAAAGCATTTAAGCAAATGTTTAAATCCCATTGATTTAAGTGGGATTTAAGTACATATTAAGTACTTAGTTGAATTGAGGCCATACTGAGAAGGGACTCTTAGAACAAGGAAAGCACAGTAGGCTTTAGGGATCTTTATTTACAGCTCAGATGTTTAACTTTGCAAATTTGGCTTAGGAACCTGTATAATGCAAAAAGGAGCCAAAGACAGACTGCAAGAACATTTGGCTGCCCAGGGTCACTTCAGGATAATGCAACATACCAATATGAGATTTAGTTTCTAAAATGCTTTTATCCTGAAATTTACCACATATAATTTAAAATCAAGCTGACTTGCTTTAATGTGCCATTTAGCACTTCATTGTACATACAGATTTCTGATGCTGCCAAATTTCTTTTGCTCTCATTTATTCTTTTCCCATTTTTCCCTCTCACTTTTAACCCCAACCTTCTGGTTGCAGGGTGAGGAGGAGGCATATGGCATTTGCTGTTTGTCAATCAACTCTCACTGCAGAACTAGAAACATAAAAAGCTAAAAAGCAACAAGTGTTTCATCCTGGAACATGAAAAGGTGTTTCCCCAAGAGGGGATCAAAACAAATATTTCACTTAAAGGAGCTCTGTTAAAATTATATAACTTCTCTGATAGGTGTATCAAAACCGTATTGTGTCCATATGGACTTTGCTAAATACTGCAGCTGTAACAAAATATTATACTGACGATAGGGTGACTTTCAATTATTTATCTTTTCTTCTTGACCCCTGATCTTATCTAACTTATCTAACTCTACTGACACTATTGCAGAAGACTGAACTATTTCTATGTATCTTGCAGAGTAGGAGTTTGCTTTTGGGGACATTAATAACTCTTGTTGTCAGTTTTTTGTTTTTTTTTTGGGGAATCAGCCTATTTCTGGAGAGGTCTGGGAAGCTTGGCTTTCTTGGTCTGATTACAACCAACAGGAAACATAACATTATATCATGTCCAAACACTGCAGCTTGTGGGGAAATAAAGACTCAAGGTTTCATGGAATCACCTAATCATATATTTTAAAAGATTACTTTTGAGAGAAGTTCTTATGTAGCAATATACCCTGAGACTTATTAGAAACCTTCTTGGTACTGTTTTTATGGCAGGTCCAAATAACAGCATGATCAAATTTTAGACATAAAAAAAAATCTCTTTAATTTCATTGCTCAGGCTTGGCTTCTTTCTAATAAACATCTAGTTATATAGAGAACAGTGCAGAAATCAATAATAATCATAATTCCATAAATAAATAATAAAGAGTATTTTCTGTTACTTAAGAAGGATGAGCAATGTTTTCAAGGCATTTAATTTGCTGTGGGGAAAGTATCCTAGCAAAACTAATCCCTGATTTATAAATTCAATTTTCAGATTTGTGCTGAACAAGTTTGTGATAATGTCACAAGTAAATCTCACCCTTCCCTGACTTCTACAAGGTGGTAAATTTTCAGAAAAAACATTTTTTATTCCAGAGAAGACACAGAGATCCATTTATAGTACAACCACTACAATCTAAGTACTTACAAGTACTCACCCAGCTCAAAAACATACAAGTGCAAGGCCAGTTTAACTACATGGTAAACTGACTTTTCTGTCACTGTATGCACTTTTCCTGGTAATTAAACCCTGCTAAGGAAGTTGTATCAGAGAAAATCTTGACCTTTGTGGGTGCCTGTGGAGATGAGCACACACAGCCTCAGCACACAAACCATCACCCCAGCTGCTCTCACCTGGGTGCAAAATATTCTAATTCCATTACAGACCTGCTCGGGATTTCTTAGAACTGTGCTAATCCCAGTTTGAAAGCCAGGACACAGCAGTCTCTGAGCTCAGGCCATATGCATTTCTGATGATTAGCAGATAAATTAGGGAAATACTGAGCCTATTAAAATGAACATACTCAAGAATGTAATTGGATAGTGAATTAAAGCATTCCTTTCACACTGATTAAACCAATAAAACAAGATGATGGTTCGTGCTCTGAAAGTGTATTACCTGACATTTCATCATACAATCTGTCAGAACACAAAGAAGAAAGAGTAGCTGAGCTTTAGCAACAACATTCAGAACATGATGGCTATTTGAAAAACAGTTGGTGTTTCCACTGTAAATACCTCAAAGTAAATTTTTATGCTACCCAACATGTAAATATTTACAATGGAAAGAAGCTTAATTTTTCTTCATTCTTACTCATGATAAAACACATTGGTCTCATTTACCTCCTCAGCTGAATCAAATCTTTTTGATAAAAGTATAATGTGGCTACAAAAATCTACTTTAGGAAAAGATTTAAGTCAACAACTAAAGCGGATTACTTTTTCAGGAAATACACTAGAGTTTCCAATACTTTTTGTTTTCACTTGCAATCTCTCCAAACAGCCTAAACTCCCAAGCAGTAGGAAACAAATAGTTTGTGTAGCACAGTAAAACAGTTGTTCTATGTTGGAGGGGGGGGAAATTAACAATTTTTCAGTAAACTTTCTGTTTAGTATATTACTACATTGAGTCAGTGTCAGTTTTATTCCAAATTTGTGTTGAAAGTTGTGTATCTTAACAAAATTAATGCCAGAGGGACTGTTCTCATTCAGAAAACACAAATTAATATCCAATTTCAATTAAGTGAAGTAGGAATCTCAGGAATTACAGTAGGTGTGAGAATCTCATGCCTGCAGAGTTAAAATACTCTCAGCAGTCGCATCCCAAATGTCTTTGGGTTTTGTTTGTTTGTTTGTTTGCTTAAATTACCATGTAAGAGTTTAATGCTTTAGGACAAGTGCCAGTGTCTCTGTTCTAGAGGGGGAAATGTGGGACTGATGAGCTCTAACCAGGACAGCTGCACTTGGGCTGAGTCCTATGAAGAGGCTCAGAAAAAAAATCTCAGGTACTGATGTCTGCCCCTGCATCCTGCGAGTGGAGAACTGAACAGCATGTATAGGATGTGTCTTTTTTGGGACCACAGGAACCCTGAAATACTCAAGCTAATGCTCCACAGGCTTGCCCAGACCTTGGAAGCCATCCAGCAGTCCCAATGGAGAGATCAGGAGAGATTAATTTCATCTGCTGCTCGAGTCAAGTATTCTGCTGCAGGGTAAAGCAGCACTTTTTGACCTCAGCCTGGTAAGATTAGACTGGTGCTGGTACCCAGAGTTATTTTAACAGAGAAAGGCTCCTCTGCAGGTTTCAGAGCAGGCTGGTTGCTCTTTGGCTCTCCTTGGGTTGGTGGCTATCAGTTTATCACCAGTTTGTGCCAGGGCTGCTGGCAGGTCCCTGGCAGCAGCAGGGCACAGGGAACAGACAGCTCAGTGTCACCACCCCTCACTGGGCTGCACTGGGACAGGGACTGGGACTCACCCAGCCAGGAGACTTCTAAAGGAATGTGCTGAAAACCCAACTTGGCCAAGGAACCATCCTGGATGAGAAGGGAATTCACTAAAGGAATTATCCAAATGAGACTGGAAGGCTCTAATCAATGTAATATGTTGTTTATTTCCAGCATCTAGGGGCTATATTATCCCTCAGATAAAAAAACTAAACCCATAAGAGGGAAAGTTATTTGGTAAAATCACCACAATAAACCAGAAAGAGTCACTGTATATTCAAAAGCAAAGCTATTTTCAGGCCAACAAAGAGAAGGATTTTGAATTCTCAGCTATAAATATTCAAAATATTCCACAAAGCACTTTGAGAAACCCTTAGATATAGACAAAAGCTCAGGCCTTACAGATATTCCTGTTTCTGTGACATTGGCATCAGGTGTTTTTCTACAATTTTCCATAGAAACCTTTGCCTTGTCCTCCACAGCTTCTGACCTGTGTAAAGCTACTGAGAAACAATGCCACAGACAGTAGTTTTCCCTGTAGCTTTCCTCCATTTTTATAGGTTATGCTTTATGGTTTGAATGTATGAAGTAGACTTAAAAGGCAGTTATTTCTTTCAATGTCCTACATGTTTTATACCAGAGCTATGATTCTGTCACAGACATTTCTGTCCATCTCAGTTCAAGTTGTAGCTTATTTGCAGATGACAGAGTGTGTCCATCTGAATTCCTGCTGATAATTACTTAAGAATGTAAAGCAACTAAATTAAGCAAGTATCCTTATAATCAAACCCACAATAATCTCTATAATTAGCTCTTGTAATCTTTTTTTGTTTTTCCATAATAGAACAGAAAAAGACCAGGACTTCAGACAGTAAGAAGAATCAAGAACAGAAAATAAAATCAAATATCTTTGTTTTACCAATAATTTTTAGGCTCAGAGACCAGCAAGTCTGTGGAAAAGTCAATACACAGACTTGTGGGCACCATTATATAATTTCCTGTTGCTTTTCCAAGAATCCCATGATCATTTAATGTGGCACTTGCAGGAAATACATAAAAAAGAGCCTTGAAGACAGAACTGCAGCAGTGTGATGACATCAATACAAATGCAAATATACACCATCCAGAGATTATTCCAAGAATGTTATTAAAAATAATCAGCTCTGTGAGTTCTGGTAGCCCAGGATGTGTGTGCCAAAGTACCTCTGAAAGGCCATTGCCAGCAGAGTGCAGAAGGCACAGTCCAATAAATGAGGCCATTCTTTTGAAGAAATGCTAAGGCTGATACATAATCAATACCTGAAGAACCACTCAGATCCTAGGAGGGCAAAACAAGTATTGAAATGAGTACAAAACCACATTACCTGACGTTTCCAGAGGCCTGGGGAGACACCCATTTGTTCAGATGCAGCCAGCACAAAATATTCATAAAGTATAAAATTTTCCTTTGTGCCAATTATTCTATGGAGTAACAGCCTAGAAGCCTGACACCTTCACAGTTTTACTTGCATGTGGGCATTGAGGAATGGCCTCTCTATCTCAGCCCAGCCCAGGCAGGGGGTTGAGGAGCCCTTTTTACCAGTCTGGCCCTGCAGCAGCACCCAGGCCAACAAACCAAGAGGGAGGGAGGACCAATATTTGCTGCAGCACAGCAGAAAGCAGGGTGGAAAATCCAGCTCAGGCTGTTTTCATCAGGGTTTAATCTAACCCTGTGCTAGCACAGTTCCAACTGTGTTACTGTCAGCTGCTACTCTGAGATTTATTAAAAAGGAGTTTTAATGGCACCTTAAAACAATATCCTTTGGAAGGGGAAAGTACTTGGGATTGCTAATATTATACGCAAATACACTTAAGACTCTAAAACAGGCTATGGACAGTAGATTTTATTAGAATCAAGTTTTAGCAATTTATTTTTAGTCTATGTCAAGCACTCAGTGGAGGGGAAGAGATCCCCCACCAAGTATTCAATTAGTAAAAATGATCTCACAATGTATTCCTGCTGCCTGGGACACTCATTACTCATAAAATACTGAGCTGAAAACACTGCTACCAAGTGTGAAATAAGGCAGTGGGAGAGAATAGGGAATTATAATAATAAAAAGAAGGACTTCTGAAAGTTATAAACCAATAAAAAGGAGTCTGAACATTACAAGGTAGAAAGCAGGAGGTGTTAGAGAAACGTCCACGTAGGAAAGGCCTCATGCTTCTTTTCATGCCACCTATCCCAAAGAACTTGGGAATCCATAGGTTTTCTTTCGTATGTAGTGACTACATACTAAAATATCATAGGGTGGATATGGTACTGCAGTTCCCACTGTAGTGATTTTCAGAGGAAGCTGAGAAATTTGTGAAGGACAATTATAGGACAAAGAGAATGGTAACATGGTAATTCTTCCTCTGCATAGGAGGAAGAATAGTCCTTTCAGAATTTTACAATCCACCTGCAAATATCCTCTAAACTCTTACTAGCTACTCTGACAGCCAGAGGTGTCTGCAGGATGCACATGTCCAAGAATTCCCCATGGACCCTAAGCTCAGCTGCTTTCCAAGAATCTCATTCTGCAACCCCTTGGAACAAATCTGCACTAACACCACCCTGCCCTGGCATTTCCCTGTAGTGTGTCAGAGTGTGTATAACCTCAATGAAAGTAAATAACGTTGTTTCTCTTATACTTGCTGACTTTTACCTGATAGCTGGAGAGGGCTCTGGTCATCAGGACTGGAAATGTCTTTTCCCTTTGTCGGTGTTACGCCCCAATTTGTTTTTTCTGTTGAAGGCAGTCAGGGACTCAAGATGGCAATAGAGAGCTGGAAAACACACATTCCAGCAAAGTGCTATAAATATCCCTTTTGTTGTTTAATGTGTTGTTAAACCGCTTGCTAGAGAGGCCTTTAGTGTTAATCTGCCCATCAGTCTCTCAAAAATTCCCATCTAAAATTATCAACAAGTAGTTTGGTCAGTAGAGAATGTTTATTTGCAGTTGCACAACTCTCAGTTTGCAGAATATTATCTGCTTAAAACATAAGCAAACAGCCACAGTCTAGGAGAGCCAGGACTGTGAAAATTAATTCATAACCTTCTTTTGCAGTAAATTGTGTTAGAAGATTTAGCAGCATTTAGCATACGTTGGATATATCATGTGCCTTATGGGCAAATACTGTATTTCTTTTTTCAATGGCTATCAGTAAAAAATATAATTTTAGAAAGCAAGTGTGGTTTTTTTGTAAAGAAGAGGTTTCTAGTTCCCCTGTGTGGAACCACCCTACCCTACAAACTGGATGCAGGGTTTCTGGCTCAGCTTTGAGGCTGCTGTGCAGAACTGCTGTGTGCTCCATGCCAGCTGCTGCCTTCCATCCCAGAGGTGGCAGCCTGGAAATGATGAATGAACTAATTCATACAGTCTGCAGCTGAGTGTCAGAGATATACCTAATATACATTACATATGTCCGGATATAAGGACACAAACTAAATTTGGGTTACTAGCACTGAAAAGACAAGGAATTGTACAATTATCACTTACCAGTATTTCCCATGTTAAATACACCCAAAAAAGTAACATTTTCTACAAGATTATCCTTAATTAATCTTTGTTCCTTGAAGATCTTGCAGTAGTTTACCTCTTTCAGCCTAAGTGACTCTATGTGCTGTGTGAAGGGCTGGGCCAGAGCTGATAAGGGTTTATCCCTTCACTTCTGTGGGTTTCACATCAAGCCTACAGGTCCTGCTGGGAGACAAAAAAAAAAAAAAAGCTTTTTTAGATAGAAAAGGCTAATTTATGTTTAAGCTCCTGTTTCTGATCACAGTAAATGTTGAAGGGTTTAAAGCTGATATGCTTGCCTAACTTCAAACAATTGGCTGCTGAGCAGGAGCTGCAGGGACAGGTGTGCTGAGAACTGACACCTATTTCAAGATCAGAAGAGGGCACTAGGGCTTAAGTTATATTCAGCATAATCCCAGACAAAGAAAGAGGGGGGAAAAAATCCAGTGAAAAGTGTCAGAAATTTTCTTTTGTTATTCTGCTGCTTCTCTCTCATGAAGTGAGCAAACAGGCAGGTCTGGAGGCCCATGGGAGCAGCACGTGTGGCAGCTCAAGGGGCAAAGTTCTGTCACAAACATTCCCAGCAGAGCCCCCACCCCACCCTGCCCAGTGAATCTTTGCTGCCTGCTCCTCTGCTGGGCTCTGTGCTGGCAGCAGAGGCCATGCCACCAGCTGCTCACAGAGACAAAGAGCTGCCCATCCACCCTGCTGAGCACCAGCAAGGGGCAGGAGATGCTCCTCGTGGGCTTAGGAGATACAGCGAATTTTACACTGCAGCTACACGTGCTAAAAAATCCACACACCCCCCAAAAAATGCCCCTTTGTGTCTTGTTCTCCTCATAGCCATAAAACAGAGTAATTGCATTCTGATTGTTACTAGCTGTTAAAGCTGATGTGGTATTTTGAAACAGCACAAAATGAATTTTAATTGCACAGGACTTTGCCAGAGATTGTGCATGTCCGTGTTAAGGGGGTACATTCAGTGGTGGTGTGGAAACCACACGACACCATGCAGTTTATATCAGCCAGCCCAGCTGTTTTTTCTCCCTCTGCTATCACTGCAGAGAGGATTACCTGGACAAAGAGAACCCAAGGTTTCTCTGACACCCCATTTGCATGAATATTTTTCTCAACTTTGGCTCTAAAGACGATTTAGGAAGAACTGCACCACATAGTAGTTAAAAAGGACATGTGAATATCTATGTTTCAATAAATCCATATAAATCTGAGTTGCAAGACATACAGCTGTACTAGTTGAAGCCAAATTATCTTGTGTGATATAAGATAAACACAGAAAACAGCAATAAGAGAGTAATCAACCCTTCCCAGGTGTCCTCTCCCAAGTCCCAGAAATTTCTGGCTCAGGGACTTCAAGTCAGATGTTGTCTTTTTAAAATATCCTTTGGTAGATTTTTCATGTATAGATTTCCTCCATTTTCCTTCAGAGATGTAAGAAAGACCCATAAGGAAATAGAGTGAATTAATTTTCCCTACATTTGTTTCTGTGGACACCAAAAAGAACAGCCCCAGGATTCCTCCTTACCCCACACAGGAGTCAGCCCATGCAAGGCTGCTGAGGAAGAGCCTGCTGGCTGTGATTGATTAGAGACATGAGTGAATTGAATATATGAAGGATTACATTATATATTCTATACAAGAATACTGTAGCATATATTGAAATAGGACATTTGCGTCTTTAAAACTTTTTCTGCCAATTCTGTAAAAGAATTACTGGATTCTATACACTAAAATACCTGTATAATGTACATGATTTTTCAATATAGTTTGTATTATTGTTAGCTTGCAATGTATGTACATGTAAACAATGCAGATATTTAAGAGGCATCTCATAGTAAGCAAAAAAAGTCATTCATCAAGTATTTATTATCTAGTGTATATTCCTCCATAGGCTGGAGGGAAAAAAAATGTGGCTTATGCCTAGAAAAAAAGATATTTTGAACCCACCAAGAATAATTCAAATTGCATTTTATAAGAAGAAATTATGGGTACAAGAGACCATCTGTCTTTGGGTTTTTAAATGGTGCCTTTCAAAATGCAAGATATCTAGCCTTAGTCTATTTTCTATTTTAAAATAATTATTGTGTTTTACTAAAAATTGATTGAGGAAAAGCTGACTTCCTCATGCTTCTTCTAAGATAGACAGGAACAGAAGGGGACTGGCATGTTTGTGTGTAAGTCAGGAGCAACTTTATCAAAAGGATTATTAATTTGGGTAGAATGCAGAAAAAATAATAATTAAAAATCAGAGAATAAAACATTTGGATTTCTGAGGCAGCCTGTGTTACAGCACCTCCCCACTGACCTAGGCCAACCCTAACAAAGCTCATCAGTGTGGTTTCCCAATGTGGCTGAGGGTAGCAGGTCTCAGTAAATGAAGTCAGATCTTCTCAGATGACTCAATATTGCTCTGGCCTCTCCCTTTGACCAAGACTTTTAAATCTGCAGCTTTGCTCAGATAAGTATCTCTCCTGTTCCAGTGAGAAGGTGCTAACATTTGTCTTCCCAAACCTTAGTAAAAGATACAGGTCTGTAGCACAGATATCAGCAGGTAAGGAATCCCATGGGCCTGAGAGGAGAGGGATGGGAAGACTGAATTACAGGGAGGTGAAGCTGCTGTACAGGCTGTGCTTTCCCAGGAGACCTAGGCAGCCTCTGCTCTTCACCTGCCATTCACCTGGTGTGTGGATGCTGAATATCAATTACAAATCAACAGAGCATGCAGAATTTCTAAAATACAAATTTTGGTTCACATGGAAGACCTTTCAGAACTTTTTTAACTCCTTGTAATTGGATTGTGACACCACTGAGGTTCTCTTGACTGCTGTCCTGGATTGACTATCAGTTCTTTCCAAAGCAATCTCCTTTTGGTTGTCTTCGCTTTTCAAGCTCAAACAGTTGAATGAAGAACCTAAAAATGCAGATTACCAGAGAAACACAAACAATGTTGTCTTCCATGTAGTCCATCCCATGCTTACAGTACACTTGCCATATAGAAAAAAGGACCAAAATAAGAGCCCTTATCTAGCCAGATGCTCCTAGTTGCCAGTGCTGTCACCTCAGAATTAGTCAGGTCACATGAACACATCACTGAAATAAATTGTCTTAGTGGACAATTGGTCCTTCACAAGCACAGTCACAGTCAGGACAGCAGAGGAGAGTCAGACTGCATGGATTGAAGGTGTGATCTCCCACACAGGTCTAAAACGGCAGAGACACCCACCAGAAATTTACTACAGTTGTGATTCAGGACCTCACCACCAACGTCTTGGAATATCTGGATATTTTAGCTGAGACATTCAGGGGGCATACACTGTCAGAAATATTCAAAGGATCTCCACTACTCAAGAAAAAGGAAAAAAACACTTAAGGAGGGTATATTCCTGACTGCAGTCAAAATTACACTGATGTGTTCTTAAAATTTTGAAATTCATCTCCTGACTCCACCAGTATAAGGCTAGCCAGGACAGAAGGATTCTTAATGGTACTTTAGGAGAAATGGAAGTTGAACTTGAAATTAAGTTGCTAACTTATGGCTAATAGCTGCTAATGATAGCAGCAAAATTGTGTGTTTATTGCAAACATTTAAAACTTTGAGGGCAGACATTTACAAAGGTGAGAGTCAATAGAGCCTTCATAAAGCTGGAAAGTAAAGAGACATAAATGAATATTAATGGTATGTTTAAAAGGGAAAAAACAAAAGTTATACTAATGCAGATATACTAATAAGAAAAGCGGCAATTGAAAAAATAATTAGGATAAAAAGTGTGGCAGTTTAATAGGATTGATTTGCTCTTTGAAAATCAATAATAAAAAAGTCACTGTTTTGAAAAGGAAGGCCAGGTTCACTAAAAGGCAAATGCTCATTACTTTTATTTTAAAAAGCATACCAAATAACGATGAAATGTTGAAATCTAGGGGTGTATTTTGGGGGAATATGTCATACCCTAGACATTAAATGAGAATAAAGACCACACAGTTTCAAATTAGGACTTTTAGAGACATGAGATACATATTATATATCTCTTGGAAAAGGGACAGTGATTTTATAGATCTTCCTTTAAATTTAGACCTTTGGTATTTTCAAGTATTGAATATATCATCAGGAAAGGTTAGGAGCAATGTGCCAGCTTCACTGATATCATCCATTTCTATCTGATCAAGCCAGCAACAGATTGGACACAGATTGATCAGGATAAATTTGTGTGGAGTTCAGCTCTCCCTGGAAGAAAGAACAACATGAAGTTAAACATGGTTTCATGGTATCAGGAAAAAAAATATGAAAATATAACAGAAAAGCAGAGAAATGCTTTGAGACAGCCAATATTTTTAAATGGAGGAAGTGATAAAAGTGGTGCAGGAATTGCCCTAACACCCAGCACTGAATATTTGGGCACACTCTGCCCCCAGGGAGGACACTTCTGTATTGATTGCTGCAGGATTGCTGCACATGCACCTATCATTATTCCCCAGGAAATCATCCCAGCCCTTAATAATGTCAGCAAAGGAGACATGAGGACATGACATGCTCCTTTTGGTATGAATCTCCTCTCAGAGCACAGTGGGGATTTGGACTGAGGGTTTAATTTAGTGCCAGCTTGCACACAGCTCTCCCTAATAACCATCCAAGTGACCAGAGCATCCCAGGATGGTGCCTCTTTAATTATAAAAGATGCTTTTCCAAAGACATAAGAGCTACCACCAGCCACCCATTCCAAAATCCAAAACAGACTAGAATCTTGGAGAATTTACAATAAAATAAAAACCTAACTAATTTTTAACAGAACAGTGCTCTATCTTCAAGCTTTGTGTAGCAGCACATCATTCACTTCACCTTAATTTCACAATTATATTATAGCTTGCTCCACTGTAATTGCCTCTTTGAAAAGAGATCCCAAAAAGATTCAGAAAGGCATCTCTTTACCCAGTGTACTGACTGTGCTTATTGATGTGAGTGGTAGAATAATTTGCATGACAGATATCAAGATATTCTACAGCCCATTTATAATCTGTTTTCATTATAGAGATAGCAAACATTTTCATGAAAGAAGGCCAACTTATTTAACTGCATGGATTTTAACTTAGGGGATGACAACTTTCCTTTCTGAAATGACAAATGCAGACCTCAAAAAAAGAAAAAAAAAAGAGAAAAACCCTCACAACTTCTGCTTCTCTGTGGAAGATGTTGAGAACTATCACATTACACTGCAGTCACAAGTGTGCAGACCTGTTCCTCATACACAGCACACATAAAACAGCATTTGAGGTGATTGAATGGAAGAGTGCACAGGCTCACTCAATATTCCTTTAACCACAGAATTTACTGCTTGTAGCAACAGCTAAGAGAAATATTTAAATTGTGGTTTTTACTGAAGTGCACCACTAACCAACAACTCTGCCATAAGAAAAACTGATTACATAAAGCATTGCAGCATAACAATATACCTAATTAAAAAATTAAAAAGTAGTTAGGAAATCTCACCAAGACCTTGGGGGAATTAAGATAAACTTTTACAAATTGAGGAGCCAGCACTGAGACTGGAACAGTTTTCAGAGGGAGGGCAATGTGTAAGATTGGGTTTTGTAAGGCAATGCTCATCCATAACTCAGGAAATGTTTTTGGTGAGCCTCATGGGGTAGAGACAGCTTCTTCCACCCTCAGGCCACAAGTGTCAAGTTTCACACACTACTCACAATAATCATAAAGGACAATGTAAAAAAAAACCTTAAAAAATAAAAAGAAGCAGCTCTATTTTCCCATCTCATCTATTCCTGCAGTAACTACCACACTTCTGAAGGCATGGAAGAAATGGTAGTTTAGGAGAAACCTTATGGGCTAAAACAATGAAACACAGATAATGACAACTTACTCCTTAACTAAATACTAACATTTCCCTGCAGCCCCATGAGAGGCTGGCAACACCTGTGCAAGTTAAACATCAAAACTTGGGTAAAATCACCATGTGTTTGGTCCCTAGAAGGAAAAGTCACCTTCTGAGAAAGGCAACTGCTCTTGCTTTATTGTGGTGGGTCTTTTTGATGCTGGCAAACAGAAGATGAAGAATACTCCAGCAAGGCAAATCTCCTGAAGGTGCAAGGCACTGCCAGACTAAACTCACATTGTCTGCGTGGCACTTGGGTCGATGTTTGTAACAAGATACTGTGAAAACACAAGTGAACTTGACCTTGCCCTTATCTTTGGACTTGCAAAATTATCTCTGCTGGAAACTTCCTCACATTTCCTTTCATGTGCCAGATCAAGACTGAGACCAATCAGATAAAGCAGCGTGCCTTGAAGGCTCCACTCGCAGCTGTCCAGACAGTTAACCTTAGCCATGGAAGAAAAAAAATAATCAAACAATCTGTTTTCTTTGAAGCCCTACAACTGCTGCATCACATGACGTGACACTAATTTCCCTTCAGTGTATACTTTGAAGCTGACAAGTGTAAAGCTGTGATTAAAAATTCCAAATGAATGTAAGTACCTGTCACTCAGATGGGTCCCTCAGCTGCACTGGTGACCACAGGAAAACATCCAGGAGTCCACCTGTCCATTTATGTAGGAGGAAAGTGCTGCAGAGACTCAATTAGAAGGTGCATCAGTCAGCCTTCTCAGCAGATACAGACCTGACTCAATCAACCTAAATGAAAAGCAGTTAGTTATCATATTGCCTTTAGGATCAAGGATTATACTGTAGAGAAAAAAAAAGAAAACACACACACACACACACAAAAAAAACCAAACAAAAACACACACACACAAAAAAAAAAACCACAAACAAAAAAAACAACAGAAAAAGCCAAAAAACCCTCAAAAAAAACCAAAACCTAAACCAAACCAAAGAAACCCAAACAACCAAACTCCCTAAAATCACCATAGGAAATCTTGTACCCCTGTTCCCAAAACTCACAGTTTATTACCTGGTTCAGGAAAAGAGCTGTTTTATCTGCTAGTTTTCATTTCTCCATGAAAAACCTCTACCAAAACACACTAATTGTAATAAACAAACAAGAAGTGTAATTGGATAACTTCAGTACCTTCAGGGGAATTGTGACTTTTGAAGTAACCTCCTGTCAGACAGAAATGACAGCTCCTTCTAGACAGTATTTCTTTCAAAACTACACTACAGCTAATTATAAATGCTTTGAATATGCACTTACAATTAAGCAAATACCTTGTGTCTTGTTAGAAGGACACAAGATTGAGCTATTTAGCTTCTTTGATGAATCACTCATTCCAAAACCTTTTTAGAGCAATGAATGCTTTTTAAGTAAAATGCAGCTGAACTGTAGAGGTTATTAAAGTGTATTAAACAGACGTTTTAAACATTAAATACCAAGAGAACACACTAAGTAGGAACACTACAGATGATTTAAATCAAGAACCAAAAGCTAGAAAGTGAATAGAAAAATTCAAAACATTTGCAATAACAGTTACAACAAATACTCAAAACAGTTGTTTAGTCTAGATTAAATCCTTATTTGGGACATATTAGACCAAAAATGCCTTCTGATGTTCTTGTGCTGGCTTGCTTTCTTGGAGGAACAGGAGGAATGTGGGAGAGGAACAATGACATTTTCCTCTCAAACACTTATTTTTATGAGTAATTTTACCACATGAAGACTCCTGTTGAGTTTACCAGGACTATTTGTGTAAGGAGTTCCTCATGGGCAAGAATGTTCACAAGGTTCTAAGCTATTAGAGGCTATTAACTTTCCTCCATGGTAATAACATTATTTACATATTTTTTTCTCAATGAACATTCCCAGACATTAAGAAGTTAAGAAAATACTTCACTGGACAATATATTTCTCAAAAGTACAGTTATTTAAATTATAGGATCTTCCTACTTTTGCAGACTTTTTTTTCCTGAAAATTGACCCAAAAGAAAGAGGGGAAAAGTCTCTGGCACAGGAAACATATAATAATTGCGAACACCCCTCTGATTATGCAGAAACTTCAAGTGGAAAACTGTTCCTTTTCCCTTTCTCATACCAAAAATGTTACAAAACAGACTCCTTTCCCTTGTTTTGATTTACAAAATTCCACATGGATTTTGATGAAAACAGAAGCTAAATAGTATAGCATCTTACTCTTAAATTTTTAGGGAAAAAATTGCTTTTCACTGTCATAGCACTTTTCTTAAGTCATTATAAATACCCACAGTAATGTGGGCACAGGTTTCTCTACAGAGGAACTTTGTGTAAGCACACAGATCTCAGGGCCCTCCAGATCCTGGCTGAGAGATTTTCCCTTCCCCACACCTCTTTTCATTAAATGGAGAGAAGTCAATGTTGGCATTGGATGCCTCCTTGGATTCCAGTGTCCCTGTGCAATCACCACAGCTGTTTCCAAAACAGGAGCAGGGATGGCCTGGCACTCCAGTAGAGATGACAGGAGGGACTCAGAGTTATCCTCCTTGCACATCCACCTGCTATAACTTCTCTTGCCTTTGCCCACCTTGTTTATTGCCACTGAAAGTGACCATTGTCCCACCCAAGAGCAAGGGGCTTTAAGATAAGGGTTATACCCGTTAAAGACCATGCACGACAAGAAATTCATATCTTGTTAGAAACATGACACTGAAACAAGGGCATTATAATCACTGAAAGATTTAAGGGGACGTGATTATAGTAATTCATCTCTTGATGTGACTACAGTAATTTGTATCTATTAAAATTAACACACATTTTTAAATCTCTTGCCATGTTAATTTTTTTTAAGGAAATGATATGCTTCAATGTAATGATATGAAATTCACCCCAAGCACGCTACTTATTTCTTTTCAATTTTGTTGCACAGCTATAACATAACCACAAAACAAAAGTACCAGATACAGAAAGATGAAGTTACCTCAGTGTGATCAGAATGAAACTGTGGATATTTTTGGCAGCTTTAGTGAAGATTTTTTTTCTGTTGAAGGCTCTTCTGCATAAGTGACATTACTGTTCTCTTCCTTTGACTTCACCTGTCATAAACATTGCACTAGAGAGTCAAATCAATATACCTTCAGTCCATACCAGCATTTCCCCAGTCAGATTTTGCTTGTATTTCATTCAGATGCATCCACATTTCCAAACTACAGGGGCGAGAAGATTTCTGATGAATAAATATATTGAGCAATTAAAATTAATGCCCATGGTGGGATCTTGCTAGGATAATAATAGATAAGCAATCCTCACACTCTGTGTTCAGAGGAATTTCAAAAAAAGAATCACCTCAGTATCAGGTAGCAGATGTGCTATTGCTGTTTTATGGCTGAGGAGGGCAAGTGGCAGCAACAGAGGCATTTGGAAGGAGGATGAAATAGTTCCAGGGACAAAATAGAGTAAGCAGAGCTTTTCAGACACTAAAGTGGAGCTCTCAAGAGGCTTCTTTTCCTTCTTCTCTCTCCTGCCTCCCTGTGACACGAGGGGTCTCCAAGCTGCCACATAACTATGCTAAAAAACTGGGAAAAGAGTGTTGACCAGCTCTTCAGTCTACTAACTTTTACCCACTAGGAGAGGTTCAGCTGTAAACACTGTCCAAGCACTTTCTCCTGGATTTGAATTCTGATCCCTGCCTTTGGAGAAGGATGTGGAAGCAGTGGCAAGAACTGGGGTTAGATGATGACAGTAACGAAGGAAAATAACTAACAAACCCCAGAAGCAAGTAAGATGAAAAGGTCACAGACCAAACAGTGCCAAAATAAAGTGAAATTGGCAGATGAGAAAAGAGAGGAGAAGAAAAATAGCACCAAACTGAAATTATCCCATGTTAGCACAACCTAGAGCACTCCCTTCCTGCCTAAGTCTCACAATAAAATGCTATTGATCTTCCCTAACTTCTAGCAGATTTCAGGCAGAGGAGAATCAGGTTTCAAGAAAACAAATCAAGTGCCAGAACTGTGATACCCATTTCTGTCTCCTTTCCCTGTTAAGTCTTTTAATTTCCTGGGCAGGATGGAATTCCATCAATTTCACATTATCATTATTTTAATGTTTTACATTTACAGTAGCATGCCAGAGTTAGCAGCACTTTTCCTTGTATCCTAAACTGGCATAGTTTCAAAATGTTGTGCCATAATTTCACAAAACAGGCTGGGGACACACTAAATTTGTATCTACTGTTGGCAGCTGTTTATACCAATGAGGCACTGTGTCAGGATGCTAAAATAGTTTTTTTAATCTGGGAGAATGTTGTGTACAGCACACTTTTCAGTAGCTGGTTTCAAGCAAGCCATGTGTAGCACTGTTACACTGCTGTCTCTCAAGAGCCAAACAACTGAGCTTTGTTATAGGCTGACTTAACATCAAGAACGTGTGTATTTTTAACTCAAATCTAAATCAGAAGGAGTATTTGATTCCAGATACAGCATCTAAATAAATGCACGAACTGCTAAAACCAATTACAGAAATTATGTGAGGACATGCAAGGAGGAAAGGTCAGGAGTTAGTTTACATTAAAATTCATGACAAATTGGCTGTTCTTTTAATTTAGAAAACAAAGTTTTTCATGTGTCAATTTGATAAAATACATGTTTAAAAAACCCTACTCCTACCAGATATTGGTTTTTATGGCTCACTTTGTACAGGTCACACAAAAGACATATGTGGTTTATATTATTATTTTTGGAAGTTTTCAAGGATTTCCTAAAATGCTTTAATAAATTGCTAAAAAAATCAGGTTATCCCCTTCAGAAGAAAGAGCAGATACCCCATGTATTGATGAGTTTCCAGGCGTTAGTTCAACATCCAACACCTCCAGCTTTCTTTCCAAAGGCTGTCCATGTTATTTTCTGTGTTCCCAGCTGCCCAGCTTTTCCTAATTCATCTTAGGATTTTGTGCTACTCTGGTTACATTACGTATGAAGGTAATAATTCCTCCAAAGAAGAAAATTTGATTTCTTGTGATGTATAAAGTAACAAGAAGAAAGTAGATCTAAACTAATAACAGAGAATTTAATCACAGTAAATCAAGAAAATATTATGGAACACATTTTACAAACAGGTAAATTGAACTGAACTGAGCAAGGTGATGGAACAAAGTAACAGCACACTTGGAAATCAAAGCAGGAAATGTTATTTCATTATTTATTTGAACTCAGGCCACTGGATATAAGCAGTACACATGAGACACTCCTCACTTGATGCCTTCCCCACACAGCAGATGATTCTGACACAGACAGAGTCTTGTTGCCTCTGACTTCTTGTGTTGGCAGCTGACACTAAGCAAAGTCACCCCCTTGGTGGAAATAGCACACAACAGGAAAAGGGCCTATAAACTATAGATTAGACCTGCTCTAACCTTTGAAAGAAGAAAATGTTGCACTACCTTTGAAATTGAGATGAAAGAACATGCCTGTATGGTGAGGGCTAGCCCACCAAAGAGGCTGCTTTGATTGGTTTTCTATTTTGTCAGGTGTTCAGCTATTGAAGGGCCATACTGTAGTATGTCACAGAATTTTAGTCATCCAAATAAACAAGCACAAGAAGCCTGCAATACTGGGATAAGTATTTTCTTCTGTTTTACTCTTGAACAACTGATCACTATTTCTCGAAATAGTAACATACAGCAAAGGACAAGAAATTGCCTCAAGCTTCTTATTTTTCAAGATGTGTTCCCTTCCCAGCTCTCAACTCTTCTGTGCAGAATCACAAATTCATTATACAGCCCTTTCTCACTCCCACTTACACCATGAGACCAGTCAATGCCAACAGCCTCACCCTGCCAATGACTGTAAAAGGTTCAGAGTCTGTCTCAGAAAGAATGAATGACTAAACAATGACAAAGAGCAAAAAATTCTAGGAAGTTGCATTCACTTTTCCCCAAAAAGCCACATCAGAAGGAAGGAAGGAAGACAGCTTGACTTGATACACTGAGGAATGCATTTAAATTTAAATTAAAACCTGATTATTGTCATAATGCATTTGTATTTAGGAAAACCAATGATTAAATGAAGAGAAAGTCAAAAGAAATGAAGTGTGGCCTACAACAGAATTGTAGAGGAAACATTCTTTAATTGACCAGAAATGCAGAAATCTCTATGTAAAACTGTTGTAGGTTTTGTTTGATTGGGTTTTTCTTGGTTGTGTTTGTTTTGTGGTTTAATTTTCAAAAGATTTAACCTCATAAATTGTATGTGAAAAGAAATTTCACAATTATTTTCTGTAGCTTAATAAAAATATGTTCTTAATAATGCAGGTATCATGGGTTTAATTTATTTTTAATATATAATGAGGCAAATGAAGACAAAAAAATGGTTGTGCTTCTGCAGGTTGAAGGGAAATCAGCTAATGTCACTGTAAGAGAATTTCTTGTTGTGAAGATTTCATCACCATTTCTAATTTATCTGCAACTTCCTGAGCAGGTGGAATGTGTTTGGAATGAGCAGTATTAGCTTTGCAGTGCTATTTCTATAGATGTGAAATTTAGACATTTTCTCTGGTGATTTGCATGTGTCTGTATCATCACCAGTAATGCCACTAACATTTTGACTAAACCAATGTTTATTTCTAAGTGTTGTGTTAATACTTTTATTGAAATAGTATCAGCCATTCATTTATTAATTCATTTGGGTTTTTTTAAGGAGCCTATGGACATTTATATAATATATTAAAAAAATTAATAATAAAGGAACAGCTTGGACATTTATATAATAAATTTCTCTTCCAGCTTAGGCTGACCAATATTTTTCCCTGTCACTACAAGAGAGAAATAGGAACTCAAATCAGAACTCAGTCTCCAGAAAGATGAAAGATGAGATGACCAAGTACTGAAAGTCTGGAGGTGAAAAGTAAGTGGCATGACAACTTCTGGGATGTATATAAAATATACTGAAAGGGTTAAATAGCATAGGAATTCCTGGTTACTGTGATAACAAACAACTATCATGACATAATCCTCACCCAGAAAATGGACTTCTTTGGTGGAATCATGAGCAGTAGTAGTTTTCTTACTTCCTACCTTTATACTAATAGACATATTACAATACACCCATAGATCTGTGTTTTATTATATATTATAAGCTCCCTGGATTTTGTTGGAAGAGGCTGAGAAAAATCATGTCACAAGAAAGAGTGAAGAGGACTGGAAACAGATCACATTCTTGTTCCAAGTAGCAGAAGTGTTTTGTGAAGCAAGAATGTCATTCACATTGAGACAGACCATGCTCACCTAAAATATTGCAAAGCTGGTAGTGATTTAGTGCTCCTAGTTTTTTTTAAGAAAAATGAAAATTGACAAAGTGGAAAAGAAAAATTCATCATCAAGGTATTTCTGAATTAGGCAAGTCCAACAAAGTTAGTAACCATCCCTTTTCCTGTACTTGCTGCTAGGGGTTGCTCCAGACGTTTGCCATTGGGTGAAGACCCCCTTTCAATGGGTTAGTGCTCCTCCAGATCCTCTAGTTTTTCCCACATGTTCATATTTTCTTTCACTGACTTGGAAATTGCAGCATCATTCTACCCTAAAAGATGCAGAAAACAGGGATGCTGTTCACACATTACATCTCAGCAGCTCCCCTGGATACTCTCTCTCGTTTGGACTTCCATGGTAGACCCAGGAAATTTGTGTGGGCAGAATTTGATTTCTTTATTTATATGTTGAAAAAAAAAAAAATGCTCTTCTCTGCAACAAAGAAGACTGGTGTATTTTTAATGTGAACAAGCAACCCTAGGAACCTCAGACAAACTGGGAAGCCTAGTAATAGCTCTGAAATTCTATGATGATAAATATTCAATCCAGCAGCCTCTGCAGTGAGGGTACAGGGCAGAAACTAAGTAATAAAGCCCTAAACTTGTCCTCCTTTTCCTTTATTGTCAATGTCCTTCAAGGCATTTTGTCCAGCTCCTTGAAAAAATTCTCCACTATCCACTCGGAATGTTACATTTCAAGAACAGTTACTCTTCAGAGACTTCAGTTGAAGTCTCATTAATGTTATGTAATTACAATGCAATCCTCTGATTTCCATTGCCCCTAAAAAAATGACAATAAAAATCATGCAGCAAGGTAATGAAACAAACTTATCTAAAAATAAAAAAGTAGAGATTCATAAGTTTAATATTATTTCCTCCTTGGCAATGCTTCTCCTGTGCCTTTTTAATAAAAAGCAGAAGTGTTATAGAATATATATGGAAAAAATCATCAGTGCCAGATGAAAAGGGTTCCGGGTAAGTAGCACTCCCAGTTTAGCAAATTGTAAAGGCCCAGAGTTGTTTGAAGCTGAGACCCCACAGAAAAGAAGCTGCTTTCAAGTGCCAGCATTAGCCCATCTGCCCTGGCTGCCCCTTCTGGGGCTATTTCTGTAAATGTAACAAGATGTTAGATCGCCAAGATCACCGATCAGAATGCTTCAGGTCCTGACATCAACTAAGAGAACCATTTGGCCACAAACTTTCATCATTTTAGATGTTTTGACCACGAAGTCATGGGCAGCATCACCCTGAAAGTCCTATTTATAGCTCTTGTGCTTCACTGTAAGGTCTTGAACTAAAGGTAAAAGATTATTTCAGTTCTTTTGTACACAGTAGAAAACTTGTTGAAATAAAGTCAGTTCAGCTGAATTTTTAGAGCAAAAGGAGATCAGGCATTCAGAATGCTGCCTTTTAACAGTGAAAGGAGCTTTTATTCTTTTAAAAAAATTCATATTTTATATGAGGTTTATAAATATACTTGGCAAAGAATTTCCATCCAAATGTTAGCAATTTCATATCTTTCATTTAAAGGATATTGACCCAGTTGATTTGTAATTAATTGCAGGCTTTTTTCCCATTAGCTTATCGATTGAGGAGTCTGCAGTGCATTCCTGACTGCATTATAAATTACAGCTGTTCTTCCAGGGTACATTTGGTAGCAGTTAATTCCTATTGTCTACATTTTTCACATTGTAAGAGTTACCTGCTCTACATCTTGCCAAACCATATCCCTTACAGTAGAGAACTACAGGTCCTTTGTTTTTGTAGATCTGCTTCTATTAGTAATAAATCCAATTTTCTGCTTATTCAGATTAAAGAATGCAACAGTGAAAACCAAAAATGCTTCATTCCCATGTTCTCAAAAAAGGCCTCAGCCGAAGCTCATGAAACCTTCTGGAGGTTTTCCATTGATTTTAGAGAGCTTTGGATCAGTCCCCCAGCTGAGTAGGTTGTTACAAAAGTAGGCTTGAAGACCATACTTTAAAAAAAGCTCCACACCTTCAAATCTATACTAAAAAAAAAAAAAATACAAAATCCTTTCAAAATCCTTTACTGGAAGCTCAGTAAATCTATCAACAGTATAAAAATTAAAACCTTAGATAAAATAAAAGCAAAACATCTAGAAAAGGGGTAAATTCCAGTTGTGTTTAAAAAGATGGAGGCATTAGAAAACAGCATTCATATAAGCTTGTTTTTCAGTAAAGGTAATTTCTCTTGCTATAAACCCCAACCAAACAAAACTTGTGCTTAAATAACCCTTACCTGAATTCACAGTAGTGGAGTTCAGTAATATGCATTGAAGTTCACATGTAATCCACAACCTGGACCATCTTTAATGCATATACAAAAGAGAAACCAAACAAAAAAAACCCCTAAACAGGTAAGAAATTAAATAAAAGGAATATTCATTTAGTCTGGATTATGTCTAGATTGTGTCAGGAGAGAACAGTATCACACCCTAAATTTTGTTTGAGGAACAAGCCAAGAGCAGCTCTCATTGCAAAAAGTAGAGCCATTTCTTTTTCTGTTCCAGAAGGTGCAGTTCTGGATGTTGGATGGAGGCACAGATGTGTGTTCTGAGCAGCACCTCTGTCAAGCTCATTCTCAGCAGCCCATAATTCCATTTTAGTCATTTAGAAATAAGCTGCTTTCCCCAAAATCATCTTCTTGGCACTACAAGCTCAACATCCTGAAAATGAAAGGAATTCTTAAATACCCAAATTACTGACATGTTCAAGTCATTACCAAGAGGAAACATCTCTTAGAACACTGGAATTATGATCCATTCTGGCAAACACTGAAGCACTGCATTTCCGGCAAAAATGGGAAGGCTTCTGAGGACAGTCACATTTCAGAGGTCCATCTTCTCTCTCTTGATCTTCACAGCAGGATCTCTACTAAAAACCCAACCATGGGGGAGAAACTGACGTCTTGCTTTCATAGAAAGGTTTTCCAACAAATGAAATAAAATTAAACTAGAGAGGATAAACCCATTCCAGCAGAAAAAAGCCTGCCTCAGAGAGGGTTTCTGTGCCAGCACAGGCTAAACCAGTTGCTAAAACAGAACAGAGTTCAACACCAGAGAGTTGTTTTACATTTCTTGCAGAGTCTTTGCCAGCAGAACAGTATCAATTTAAAGGCTCAGATGGTTTTGCTTCCTGGGCAGCACAGCTACATCCATAAGCACTGTTCAGCCTGGGCACTACAGCATGAGCAGGGACAGGGTCCCCCATGGGCAAATTCCTTTTGAACTCACAAAGTTGCCTTTGCACCATGAGGAGAATCAGCTCACCATTCACTGCTCACTGCTGCCAAGCAAGCACACGCAGCATAACCAGAAAAATTGCATCGGCTCACACAAATCTGCCTGACAGGGATCAAACTCCCCGTCAAACCTGCTCTGACATGGTCCTGCCAGCAAACATCTGTAGCAGAGACATGGCCTAAAAGTCACTGCTTTAAAGGGAAAGGCCACCAGCTAAGCCTTGCTTTCTCTTTGATCTTTTTGAATGTTTATATCAAAGCAATCTAAAGGGCCTCAGCTGAAGGGGTTGCTGCACTGAAAAGGCAAAAACAGCAACACAAGAGGAGGTGAAGGACGAAGTATACACACACAGCACCCCAAACACCCCAGAAATAAAGGGGATTTTGGCAGTATTAACTTTATTCTGGGTGCCTGTAACTGGCTACCTAAAGACCAACCATGCTTATTATATAAGACCCAAAATGTCTTGTTGCATCTGGCCAGGGATTACATGTCTATATGTGCAACCAAATCATTAATAACATTTTTCTTCTGCCACTCATCAAATTTCTTTCAGCATAGTGTCATTTAAAATGTTTGCACAGATGGTGGCTTCCAACAGCAAAGACTAAATACCACATACTCCAGACACACCATGTAAAACTACCGTGACACTGCCTTATTTCAATCTATGCACATAATTGTTTCAAGCCCTTGAAAAATGTTACTCTTTAAACCATAATTTATGAATGGTCTCAGAGTAATCAGTGGCTGCAGCCAGTACAAAGTCATTGATCAGGCTGGATCCATTCACACTGTTTGGACAGAGGCTAACATGCTGTAGTGGGCTGCTGTGCAGGTTCTCTGTTCCCAGGTAGAAATTCCACCTTCTCATGCCTGCTCCTTTTCCAATGCACCAACTGACATCAGACAAAGATATGTTGAGACATGTTCTCACACAGCCTAAAGCAATCTGAAATAAGGATTCTGGATATCTGTGAATGTACACTCATTATCACACAGCAATTTCTGTTTATCTAGAGACCCTTGTCCCTTTCTCCAAGGCAAGCCAGCCAGCCCCCATAAGGAATGGTGACCTTGACACACATTAATTTGACAGAGCTACCATGGCTGCTGTTATTCCCTGGAGGAAACAGAAAATACCAACCAGAGTTCCTCAGGGCATGGGCTGTGTCTCAGTAGTGTCCTTGGAAAGCAAAACATTACCAATGCCAAAACAGCGAAAAAAGGGTCTTTTGAAAAATCGGTGACCAGACTGACTGGGTGTGTTCTCTTTCCTTCCAAACACAGGGAAGGATGAGACAAACTCCAGCTATCTCCCAAGGGAGGTAGAAACTCATAATCCTTTAAAGCAAATACTTAGAAAAACAGAAATCCCCAAAGGAGTTCTCTTGTACGCATTTATTAGCAAGACTAATCTTGGCTTCTTAACTCCCTGATTATGCTTTCGAAGAATAAGGAAGAGGGTTTTAGTTTTCTTGGCAGTCCCACTGAGAGCTGCCAAGATGAAGAACAAGTAAGAAAGGCCATTTCAATATCTAACAAATGGCAGAAGCAGACTACTGAAAAGTAAGACAGACATGATCTAAAATGAAATGTGCTGGACAGAATTAATTCCTCCCAGCAAACTAAAAAAGAAGGCTAGTCCATATCCAGCTCACAATCTTTTTGCTTCTGTTGCATCCCATATTACCTTCCATCTTTCCTCCTCAGCAGTCTAATATTGTCCCTGTCCGGGCTCTTGGCCATTCCCATTTAGCCATGTCTGCCTCTGAAGCACAGATCCACACCTTGGCATCTCACACACAAACACCTCTCAGAAAACAGAGCTGAAGGTCTCCTCTGCACTGCCAACCACTCACCTTGCTCTGATCTATTGCCTCATGTTTGCCCCCAAAACCACTTTCTTCAAAGTGACTTTGTGATTTGAATTCATCATTAGAGAAATTAAACCAGACTTACAGAGTTATACACACCTGAGCTTTGATATATTACTAGAGGCTAACTTAACTCATGCCTGAGAATGAAATATCCTTAGATAGCTCATAACTGGTTATTTTTGTAATTAACTTTTTTATTTACAGCATCTCTACTGAAATCCTTGATGTTACACTCCTGTGCACAAACAGTAAATATTTTTTTCATTCACTGTTCTGACACAGATGAGCTGACTACCAGTTAGCAGCATTAAGCCAGGCTTCTCAGCTGTGTAACAGGTATTAAGATGAAATCACAGCTGCATGGGTTTTGGTTTACAAATATCCTTCTCTGGGTGAGGGGAAGGATTAATTAGGCTTAGTTTCAACTGACATCAATTGCAAGGATTGCAAACATAGTGTGTTAGGTCAAATACACAATTACTCACTAGAAAGTGCTTTTTGTGTGCTAGAAAAATCAGTCTAATAGACTGTCCCAGTGGCAATGGCCTTATTTGTGCATGCAGAGCATGACAAAGGATGCAGGTACAACTGCCTGGTTTTGATGAAAGAGACCCTCAAAAAAGGCTAGAGGTGCAGACTGTTTACAGATGGTTTACAGCAACATAGGTTGTGCTGGTCAGTCACAAAAGCACAAACTATATTAATTCACTTTAATGTAGTGCACGATTCATCATTAAATATTTATCAGCTGGTTTTCCCTCATCCACAAGAACAAACATTTAAGCAGATCGCATTGGTTTAACTGAACGGATTTTATGCAATATTTCAGTGAAACTCATGCTTCTGGATAAGATGATTCTGTTTGCAACTGTGACCCAAAGATAGTATATAATTCAGCATTCCCTTCTAAAGTTAATTAATTGGCTTGCAATCTAGTTTGACATTTAAACAGAGACAGACAAATAAAACAACAGGATAGAAAGAAAGAAAACACAAAGGAGGGGTAAAAAATGAAACCTCTTCCAGAGAACAAAGCACAATTTATGTATTGGTTTTTATTAACCAAATATGATTAAGGTATGTCCAGTAGAGCTGGAAAGTCAATACATAGCATTCATATCACCAGTGATACATGCCTTACTTCTCCAAAGGATGATTAAATGGGTGTAAAAATCCACTGGAATGTTTTGTGTGACATTTCTGCCATGACTTTATCCAAAACACAGAGTATCAGCTCTCAGGAAACATGCTACTTCCTAACTCAAAGGCTTCAGAAAGACTCAGTGGCAGTCCAGATAGAGCAGGAATTTCAGTGAGAGTTTGGTCATGTACCTCTCCCCATAGGATTTTCATTCCCTAGAATGTATCGTAAGAGAACAGTGTCAAAGTTGCACAGGTTATAAATGAAAGAGCAGGTTTGAAAACACAGATTGCTTTGGGCCTTCCCTTGCACATTCCCTGCACTGCTGACCAAGGAAATTTTCAGTGAGAGGAAAATGAAAATGGCTGAATTGAGTCAGATCCTTCTCACTGCAGAGGAGGGTGAAAATAGTATTATCAAGGCCAAGGCAGCTGGAACAGGGGGATTTCAGCTCATTATACTTGCATTATTATATTCTTAAATAATTCCCAGAGAAGTGGAAAATCAGGGAAAATTATGATAGGCAAAGCCTGACTGCTGCTCAGAAATCCAAGAGCCAGTTGAACTACATCTGACCTATCTGGCATGGTTTTTGTGGCAACTGGTATCAATAAGTCACCTTAACGCCAAGAGTGTTTTTCAGGAGTGGATTAATTACTTGAATCAGATGATGCTTCCATTAATAAAACCTATAGTCCATAAGATGATTAATTAATGTGACTAATATCAACAAGCTTGAGAGCCTATGTGTCAAAGACAAACCAATCATTCCTTCCTTTGCTCTTTAATATATTTATGGTCTTGTGCAGAGGAGGAAAACAGTCAGTAAAGGAGAAAGCTATAAATAGTAATGGGCAAGCAACTATAGCAATTTATTTTTTACCATGGTGAAAATAAGAGTTGAAGCTGTTAATACTGGAATTAGCCCATATGTTAAAATATCCCCAACAAACCAAGCAGGGCGAAAGGAAAAAAAGGCTTCTCAGTCCCTACTTTATCATGAACAAGCTGACCTTTGGGGAAAAAAGCCTGGGTTTCTTGGAACAGGACCAGCCTGGATTTCTACCAAAGCACTGACAGTGGTGTTTTTTGTGGTAAACCATTGGGATTAAAAAAACAAAGCAAAATTATATTCTCATTTCTTAGTGTCAGGCCTTTGCAAAACTCCTGTAAGAACACAGCACATGGTTGTCTGTGTAGCAGCAGCAGTTAGTGGTGTAAGGCTCTTTTCACAATCCCAGTCTCATCACTCTACATTCCTGAAAAAATTAACCAGCACAAGAATTCAGAAACCTAAAGGACAAAACACCACAGCAAATCATTCAGACAGTTTAGTCAGGAAGAGTTCAGGACATTTGAAGCAGAAGCATGCTTATAGGGTGATACCTGCAGCTGAAAACCTTACCCAAAACTCAGCACAGGAGTGCTTTGTGCACTGCCCAAGGCCAAAAAATTATAATGGCATCCAACTCCAGTGCTGGATTTTCCACAAAATGATCTGAAAATACTCCCCCAAAAGAGGCTCTAATGTGAGCCCTGACAGGACAGAATCTCACCATTACTCCGGGACAATTTGTAGCTGGCAGGACAACGCCTTTACAAGAAGATATTAAAATAGATGCTGCTGTACTGGGTTTTGCTATAAAAGCAAGTGAACTTGATCACCAATTTAAAAGTGTATTCACAATTGCTATTTGATATTTACAGAGAACCTTTAACCAATTCAAAACAAATTAATCCTACACAGAACAAAGAGCTCCTATATCAGCTTCACAGAGGCATATGACATGTTCTCATCATGCACATGAACAAACAGGAAAGAACAGATTTATTGTGAACTGGGATTTTTGCTATAAATTAAAAGGCTGTTCCCTTTTATATGTCATATGTATTTAATTTCACTCCATAGGGTAATCCACTGAGAATTCAGAGAGTGCCAAGATCTACTTTCCCCATTTCTTTTATTTCCTTAGGCAAATATCTAGAATTAGAGACAGAACGGATGAAAAAAAAGGAAGGCCAAGGGAAATACAAAGGTCCAAGAAAGAAAGTAAGACCAGTCTAAACAAGGATTTTTCCTGGTCTATGCAAGCAGTCCTGATTATTTATAACAGGCAAAGGCATCTGTGTTTGATTATGATTTCATGTATACTGAGGATGGTGGTGAGCTTAGTGCATGCCAGAGAAGACTGTCATCCTGCAGTTTGAAATTCTAGTGAGAAAACCTAATCTCTCTCTCAGGGAGAGCCTTCTACCTTTGACTAACTGAAGGACAAACGGGAAGAACTTTTGTGCCAGGAAAAACAAAACTGCAAGCTATTACAGAATGTAAGGAAATCAGATCTAATTTGCAAGCAAAGATAGAGTCAAAGCACACAAATTTTACAGAAATATCCTTTGAAGTGTAACTGTTCAAAGGTACTTCAACCAGTTTAAATTTAAAACTGAGGAATCTATATGATGTAAAAGATCAGCTTTCCTTTCTACAAACCTTTATTCGGTAGACTACAGACAGCCTTTGGTTTTGTGTCATTTGAGAAGCATATGCACAGTGGCCTCAGGGAATAAAATCAGCCCAAAAAGGCACTAGGTAAGAACAGCACGAGGATACCCACAGGATGCATATAAATCTGAGAGAGGAACTCTGCCATCTCTCAACTCATGACAAGATGCTCCAGCCTAACAATCTATTAAACTGGCATGTAAAATATTAAACCTGCTGAATCTGTGTATTATAGTCCCTTTCAGTGAAAACAGAAACAGCTGGACCTCTGCAGCCAAGCCAATCCACAGGAGGAGGGATAATAGCAGCCAGAAGCACCTCACAAGCAGAGGCTTTTCTCAGACAGGGAAATGGGTGCTATTTCAGTGCTGTCCCTCTAGAAAGGGTGGAAATTACAGACTACAGTGACAGCCGTAAAAACCATCGAGACGTGTGACACTTTGCAGCCTGAACAAGTGCTCTGAGCATTTGTTTCATTTTCTAGGGCTGAGAGAAGCAGCTTCCAATTAGTCATTCCTGTCCTTCAGAACACCCCATCCCTATGTGAGATCAAATGAACAAAAGTCTTCAGGGCTTCCTTCTTCCCACTGCCAGGTACATCAGCAATAAGCATTGCTTGTTCCTCTCTACTCTTTTAGAACTAGATCTTAGGTCTCAGTTACAATCAGACACTCTTTCCTGCCTGTTAAAAAAGCCACCAGCCACTCTAACTGTGCTACCAACAGTGCCAAAAAGGACATCTGCTGATTTGATGGACAAGCTATGGTAAAGAGTCATCTGAAATTTGTACAGCTTGTCAAGAGGCAAGGAGCTGACAGCATTTTGTTGACACATTTCCTCAAAGTAATGTGCAGCCTTAGAGATTTGGTTTTGAAATGATCTGCATTTGAAAGTTGCCAAGTGATAAGATGTCACTTGCACTGAAACTCCATCTTATCAGCTTCTCATCAGCTTGAACAAACTAAAGGAAGGAGTCTAGATAATTCTTAATTATGGTGGAAGGGTAATTATAGAAGTTTAGCCACTGGAGTAGAATGCTCTCAAAGAAAAGCTGTTTTATTGATTGATTGGCTACATCTGGTAATATATATAAAAACTAAAAAATCACATTAAATTATTTTTCTTGTAGTAGCTAGTCTTTTAAAGCTTCTCATTTAAAACACTCCATTAAAAAAACAGATCATAAATCCCAGATAAAATAACAGAACTCCAGTCAATAATCACCATTGAATTTCTTCAAATAATAGAGCTTCGGGCCTGAGCCTAGACTGTTGATGTGACTGGGATTTTTGCCATTTCAGTGCCACTAGAATGGGATCAGACTTGGGGTTGGTTAGTTACACTAATAATGATAATGAATGATAATTTCTATCAGCCAGCCTGGGTTAGCAGGGAAGGCTGTCACATTCTTTTGTGTACCTGACATTGTGCTGAGAAATTGTTATCTCTGAACAAGCTGACTGAGGGCAAGTATGATAAAAGAAAATGTCAAACTGAATCCAAACTATTTTCTTTTTCTCCCACTTCACCTCCCTCTTTTAGAGCATGCTTAACCTCTCTGATTTTATTTTCAGACCACAGTATTTCCTAGTCCAAACACGCCTGCCATTTCTCAAACCATTCCCATAATTTCTTTCAACTCTGAAAATGGAGGAGGAAACAGCTTTGAAGATTCACAAGGGACAGAGCATAAATACTGGAGCTACTATTTATTTATTAATTTATTCAGTGATTTTAGCAATGGATGCAACACACCCAGTAATCCAAATTTATTAGGAAAGGCTATTCAGCATTTTAAGACTATTGTGTTTCTCTAAGTGCCCCAAATAGGGCACTTTAACAATAAGGCCACAAAATTCCTAAGGGCATTAAAGCATTTTATAGAATGCCCAGTGGCATTGAGTTTGCTTTGCACATTTTCAAAATTTGACTTCATATTACCTTTTTTATTGATTTCTGTGTGAGAGGAAAAATCAAGTGAAGCATCTGTTTCCTTCTTCAGGACAAAGTCTCAGCAGGAGAAATACAACATTCATTTTTTGGAAGGCCTTAGCTGAAGGGTTTTTATCCTTTGGGTATATACAAAGATCATTTCTCAGAGAGCACAAATGTATTTCCAAAACCAGCAGCGCTAGCTTCTCAGACAGCAATGAAGCCATGACCCCCATCTGCTCCCTGTGTCACCTGGTGGTTCACTGTGATAGGTGTGCCATCAGCAGAGGCTGACTGACCTGTCCCTGTCACTCCTCACAAGAAGTGATCCCACTCTGGAAATTTTGTACCTGGCAAGACAAGTATGGGTACCTCTCAATAAATTAGATTCCCCTCCTCACCTCCCCCCTCCAGGTTTTTCTCTCTCTGGAGTTGCTCAAGTGAAATCTCTCACTTAAATGCTTATGTATGCTCTTAAATGCAAACACATGGAGATTCTCCATGGGCAAATGTGAAATATATGTGAATTCTGATTCAAAACTAATATTCACTGTTACTCATAAGAGCTTATAAAAATCCCAGATATTTATATGATCATCTATTTTTATATGTTTAAATGAGCAGGAATTTCATCAGACACAACTAGAATTAACTCATTGGTCAGAAGTGATGCTTTTTGATCTCTGCAGCTTTAAGGAGTGTGTTTGCATTTCTGCTCAACTGAGCACTTAAGAAAAACTGAAAAAAAATGTTGATTGCTATTCCAGTCTCACTAGAATGGGATCTACAGTGATAAAATTTCCATTATGTTCAATGTCATCAACAATCAGTCAATGGGACAGAAGAAATGGGAGCTGCCCTTTTAAACAACATATCTAGGTTATTCCTTTTAGTCTTTAAAGCAGACTTGGTGCGAGAGAGGTAAGAAAGGAAGCTTGGTTTCAATATCATAGACAAAGCTGGCTTGGATCTGCAGAAATACAAAATAAACATCTGGTCAATCAATTTTAAACTACATTACCCTATGTCTTTTAAAAATTAATAACAGCACTAAAATATCATTAAAGTTTGATTTTACTATAACATTGAAATTGGGTGGATTTTTCTAAAATTGGGTGAATATTTGTGCATGACTCATAAAAGCCCTGCAAGTCACAGCCAGCTCCGGAAATGGTGACATAGCTACACCAGCATTTCACCTCTGCCATAATGAGCTTTAATTATGTAATTATTTCACACTTCAAGTGATTTGCACATGTTGTTCGTGATCCTAGAAGCCATAAGTAGTAACATATGAGAAATGATAAGGCTCTGTCCTCAAAGCTAGATGTCTGCAAGTAGCAGGAACAACAGAAAATCCTTGGAAATCTTGTCAGAGCTGAAACATCATTTTCCTGCAAGATCATAACAACTCTTACCCAGTTTAATCTTGCACTTTTTGGATATTCTCTTTTAACAGGATGCACCCCTGCTGAGGCCTGAGCTAGATTAGCTCTCCACACTCAGATAGACTGAACTGCTCACATTTAAATTGGTGATGCTGAAAGCTGGAAGTGTACAGACAGCAGAACATAATTTGAGGTTTAACAACGAATAGAAAACAAGGAGATGCTTTTCATTGCATTAGGCATATTAAAGACTGAAGATTTACTGCACACATACTCTCTGGAAATGATCAGTTCTTCTACTTAGGTTAAAAAAAACCTGCAATTGTCTTTGCAAAACAAATCATTAGATTTGCATACAATCATACTGTGTAGCCACATGAAAATGAATTATATTTTCTGCTTCCATTTCTATTGCAGATTTAATTGATGTAACAGTGCAGAAAACTGAGACAAAATTTTATTTCTTCTGCCTTTTAATTACCATCTGCTAACATAAGATTACATTTCTTAAAGTGACTGGGTCTACCTGCCAGCTGAATTTTTCGCCTGATTTCCTCAAGCTCTGGCAGCTGCCTTCATTATTGGTGAAAATGGCATGGCAAAGCTAGCATGAAAAATGAGGCTAAGCACCTGTCACTTCATTTTTCTGCAAAGAAACAAAGAAAACACATGAAGCTCTCTGCTCTGCACCATCTATACTCTTGCTGCAAATAGAATAAAGCATCAGTTTGTTCTTGCGCAGAGGGAGAAGCATGACATGTGAAAGCACCTCTAGCAACCTACATATTTATGATAATCAGAAAAGATAAATCTCTGAATAAACAGTGCAAGGAAATAAAACAAAGAAAGTGCTTCTATAAATAGAATCATTCCCTAAATACCAACTATTTGGTGATAAGAGCTTTACTATAGAACTTCACCTAACAAGCTGTAGAGTCAAGCCTCTTATTATTTCCTTCTACAGCACAAAGAGGCTCCCATTATAGCATGAATCAGCCAGGTACTAAGCACATTAAGCCCATGAGTAATCTCACTGCAATCACAAGTGTTTGGATGCTTCAATATTTTATAGAATTGAGCCCTTGATCCCTATGAAAGAGGGCTAAGACTTAATGGGTTTCAAGCCAATGCCTGCTGGAAAAGGTAACCATTACATCAGGAACAGCTGTTTGAACATCCTTTGAAACCTGTCAGCATTTATGAGTGGGAGAACTCACCTGAAAAGAACCCAAGAATGGAAACTATGGAGGAGGGCAAAGAAAAAGGCATAAAAAGCACATTATACCAGCTTGTTTCTGCTGAATTTTCTGCTTCATCACAAAATAAGTGTGGTTATATCAGCTGCTCTTTTCCAAAAGCAAAACAACCAGTTCAGGATGCTTGGAGCAGTGCTGATGTAGTTAAACTAAAATCAGGGCTCAAGCTCAGAGTGAACATTTTGGCTAATTTACACCAGGTCTTATCTGCACCCTGTCCAGAGTACAGAGCTACAGCAGGGGCTCTGATTGCCTGAGAGGAAAGAGAGTGAATGTGTGAGATAAATCCTTGAAACAAGTGCAGTACTAAGGTGAAGGAGTGTGGGAACATTCTGCTATGACTGAGTCATGATCTGGCTTTCCCAACATGTGGAATATCTAGAATCACCTGCAACCTTGAAGAAATTTTATCTCCACTAAAATACACCAATTCTGAGCTTTTAAGAAATACAATGCACACCAAAAGGAACATGTATCTACAGAACATACTGAAGTAATGGGAATTTTCTGGCCAAGAGTTACCTCTGTGGTCTAATAATAGCAGGAACTAAATTGTGACACAAGATGTTGCTGATTTTGCTTGAAGATAATTTTCTGCCAGGCAGGATGCAGAGAACAGCACTGCCTAATTTGCTTAGTGACAGTTAAATCTTGCAAATCATAAAAAAGTAAAATAAAATAAAATATATAGATTTGATATTTCTGCAATTGTGTTTTCTATTGTGTTTTCCCCCATCCATTGTCATTTTCTGCTAAATTTTGAGGAAGCATCTGCAGATGATTTTGCTGAAGTGTGGCAGGAACTATGAACATCCCTAATTTTACAAATGGTCCAGAAGCTGCCTAAAGGAAAGGCCTCAAGTCATTAGATCTTGAAATTTGTTTTATACAAGGTCACCAAAAAACTGTGATGCAAATATAAGCTAATCCTTTTATAGAATCCTCAAAGTAATTTTTTCCAACCAGAAAGACACTTGTTGCTCCTAATTTAAACTTTAATTCAGTCTCTTCTTTTTTTCTCCCTAGCAGAGGCATGTGAAACAAAGCTTTATATTATGGAGATACTTGTGTTTGCTCCATGAAGTTACTATAGCCATCCTCTAATCCAAATAATCCATTAGAAGCCAAATAACCAACTTCAAACAAAAGTTTGAACTTATATCTAAAAGGTGTCCAAAATACTCTGTGACATTCAGTTTTTACATAAAACCGAAATAGTTCTGTTTTCCTTTGGGAATGAATATGCGCATGTCCAAAAATGGAATTTCTTTCCTTCTGCTTTGCCAAAACAAAGATTTTTAGAAGGAAAAACCATGAAGAGGTTTGAAATTTCAGTCATCCTGGAATGAATAGAAGAGTCTATGGGTAAATATATACTTTATTTCATCCGTATCTGTGGAATGATAATTGAAATTTTTTGCATTAAAATCTTCGGTGAAATTCATTTGAGCGTTTAGTGGGAAGTGTGAGGAGCCTAACTGGTTTAATTCTTTTTAAAGACACTTCTAAATTTTGTGAGACTGGGACTGAAATATCACACCAATTAATAGTGAATTTCCAAAGATATCCTTAGCAGTACATTTTAGCACTCACAGCAGTGAAGAGTTCAGATCAGGGTCAGACAATAGCAATGCTATGTGGGGTGTTATCTTCACTTTTATTGCCATCCCTTATAATTAGTGTGTTAATATACATGTTCTAATGCTAGCAACAAAGAAGAAAACTACATCTGTTAGCAAGTGCCAGGCTGCAGTCATCTCATCCAATGCATGCTGTATAGAGCTGTGTCGTGTAGGGACCTGGTCACACATCCCTTACAATAAAAGGCAGGATTTGGTCACTGCTTGGGATGAGACATTGGTGAGTACAGATGTTGCAGGCAACAAAATCGGGAGTTCAGTAGGTGGCAGCCTTCCCTTGGAGTTGGTCTGGAACCAAGGCACCCCTGTTAAACCCAGAGATGTTCTGGGAGGAAGAAGATGCTAAAGAGAGAATTTTACCACACCAGGTCAAAGATCCCAAAGTACCTTTCCCAGATGAGCAGTGGCATTCAAGCTGCCTTTCTGGGGGTCGCAGCCCATCAGATTTGCTCTTGTCACTTCAGCAGGGTAAGGAATGGTGTGGTTTGTGCAGCCCAGTGCTGCAAATGGCCAAAAGGCTGAGTTTCCCGAGGCACCTGCAGTTCAGGTTATACAAACCAGGACAATATCAGTACACTGCTCCCAGAGCATGCCACCACTTCCAAAGCTCCAAGACTCACCAGATTAAAGCTTTAACGAAAAGAAATATTTGTCACAGTTATTCCTCATTACTAAATACATCCCTGGGTGGATTCTTTAACTTTTCCATTTGGACTTACTCGTATTAGTTTTAATTATGAAAGGAAAATAAAAATCAATCTATTTTTTAAAAACCCTATCTCAACCTCTGAAAAAACCCAGTCTGCATTATTTTAAAGATGTGGTAAATAAAACACATGCTTTTTAGAAAGAAATACAAAAACTTTTGAACTTGTGTCACCACACACCAAGATTGAAGTAGGTAATCAGAAAACACATGGAATTTTCAGGTCCTCTTATACATTAAATAAGTTATGCACCATGGGCTAAATAATCACCTATAGGCTTCTGCCATTCTTTTAACCAATTTCAATATTGCAGCTTTTTATCTGTACACATACATTCAGAAACTGTCAGTCTTCATGTATAAAGCAATAAAGTTAGTGAACAGTCATTTAAGCCTTGAGTCTTAAGGAAAAATTAGTAGAAGAAAAGCAATATACATATCCTTAATTTGAAGAAAAAATATTTATGTTTTGTTTGTGCTACCTTACTTGAAGGTAAGCAAGTGCCTTTCCATAGCATTAAGAGTGCTTAAGAATTTGATGTCAGAAGACTCCAAGTGTGGTTATCTATAAGACAAAGTCACCAGACTTTATCATCTTTTGAGGCAGATCCTTTAAAAACAAATAGTCTTATTTCTGAAGCCATAAAAGACAATTCCTATCATCAAGCCTGACTACCATATAAAACAAGCCAAATGTCCTCTCTGAGTTATTTCTGGATGAGGTTCACAATTTCAGACTGAGCTATGGTAGCTTCTTCAAAAGGATACTCAGACTTTATTGAAGGAAAATATTCATCTCCGTATTTAGATCAGTCTATTGGTACCCCTGACATCAACATTAATTGCAGTCTTAACTACATCCCTCTATATACCACATGCCACAGAGCACAGTCTCCAACCCCTTGTCCAAATTCCCACCCTGTTCCTTTTGCTAGGCTTTCATTATCCACTGCTAAACCATTTCTTTTAAATGTACCCTAATGCTGGCTGGGGCTCACTGCAAAATTCCAAGGCTCCAAAAATAGGAAATTCACTCTTCTGAATTATACAGAGCATTATTTCATACAATATTCTTAAAATCTCAGCAAAGAGATAGTATGAACAAAGGTGAATTTTTTGTATTTGGTCCTTTGACTAGATCTGTAGGTAAATGAAAGAGCTTAAGATACCTTCAGTACCAAAAGCCACTGAAGGATTGACCCAACACATCATAGTAGCTGACAGAGCACTCTTCCTTTCCCACCCCTAATATTAACCAAATTTCTGGCATTCCTTGACACTTTCCTGACTATGTTGATGTTTTTGTAGAGATACAGCTGAGATTCTGGGCTAGCAATGCAAGGGAATGGGAAGCCAAGGTTTTGCTTTTCCCAGAGAATGGCCAGAGCATTCTTTGAGTCACTTTCTGAAAGACAGGAAAGTCAACACTTGCTGTTTTGAGGTATGTTGGAAGGTTTCCTTGATTGAATTTCAGAGGGTACATCACCACTTTCTCTAAGCTCCTAAATTGCAAAACCTGACCTAAAGCATTTAACTGAGGCACAGGGAGAATGCTGATGAACATTCTGACAAATATCAGGTGCAGTCATTTTGGTTAGATAGGAAATGCTCTGATATATTTACAGAATGTGCTGAAAATGCAATGTGAATATCAAAAAGCTGAGTAGGTCTTTCAAGTAATTTGCTGTCCATATGCAACATCATTATCTAATATCAATCTAGTCTTTCCCAGAGAAATCAATATTAGACTGTGTGCTAAGTTCATATTTTATTAACTACTCCATAGAGCAGAAAGTGCATGTGTTCAGTTAAGCTCCCTCACTGACTGTCATTTAAAGGTGATGAAATCTTTTAGATCCAAAACCTTTCTGTAAAATTTTACACCAACTATGACAAAGTTATTGATAAAAAGGATAGAGGAAAGATGCAAGACAGCATCCTCTCAGATTACCTGGGCAACTTCAAACATCCTTTCTGTTTTCATACCATATATTTGGAAAGGGAGCAGAAATCAGGACTGATTTATGCACTACACCAGTAATCTGCACTACAGTCCTGCCCTGTATGTAAAGAATAAACTGTTTGAGGTATCACAGTTACAAAATTTTGACTGACAAACTGCATTTAGCAGACTGCTGGGAGGTCTATGTAAACAAAAATAATTTGTGTCAGGATTTATATTAAGGGTCATTGTGACTTAGCATAATGATGCTGAACAGCATGACTTTTTTATTAGTAGATAATGTATTTACAATATTTAATAACTAATTATATTGTGGTCCTATGACAAATTCATCACTGGGTATGAAACACCCTACAATTGTCTACTATTTCCAGCAAGCTCATTTATATTAAAGGAACTTTGGGAACAAAACAACTTCTGTGGTAATTCAATTTTATAGCATGCTACACTGCATATTAAGGTGTATATCAAAGATTTGCAGGAAGCTGTACACAGACACTCTACAAATCAGAGTTAGATTACCTCCTAAACCCAGCCCTTTTCAGAAGTTCAGTGAAGGTCAGCAAAGACCAATCAAATTAACTTGAAAGTTTTGGGGCAGGACTCTTCTTGACTCCAACAAGGAGATCCATAACTTTTTCTTGATATCTTCCTTATGACACGTTTTTTTTGCCATGCCTTTTTTCTAACTACTTCTGACCATGAACCATTTGATAATACATCGACATCTGCTTTTTATCTAAAAATCAGTTATTCACTCAGTCTCATGGGACACAAGAAACCTCAGACTGCAGCCTACATGTAGTCAAATAAAGATGAGTGACCAGAAGAGCACTGGTTATTTATACTCTGTCCTTCCCAAACCCTTCCAACAGTCAGCTTTTGATGTTGTCCTCAAAAAGCAAAACCTATATTTCAAGCTTTTTTCTGCTTTTAGGCTTTACATACCTTTGCCATTCTTCACTGCTTAAGACTGCTTTTTTTCCCCCCTCAGCTTCTATGCTTGTTTCAGGCTGGCCCATCAATTTTATGCAATTGATGTAAAATTATTTATGGTCCTCGATTCAAATCTGGTTTGCATCAGGATTGGGTGCATGCAACTGAGGGAATTCAGGAATGTGGGGGAAGTGAATGTATTGGTATATTGTCTTTTTCTGTAGAGGAATTCAAAGAACTCGGTTTTAATACTTCACTAAACATCACAAGACTCAGAGCTTACCAAGAAAGTCACAAAGACTTTAACAAAGAAAACCAGGATAAAATTCCATGATGGGAAAATCTACTTTCCTTTTGCAGTGATGGATATTGTAGGTTGGGAGAAATGAGAAAATGTTCTGGGTGAAAGACATGTGGAATGATCTGGGAAGGAACACCCAACCCAAGACACCTAATCATCTCCACAGACTCCTATATTTTTATTACCTCCCCTCACCCCCATTCCCTACCAGAAGGTTTCCTACTATTTCCATACTTCCATTATGATTCTTACTCAAACCAGAATTAGTTTTGTCTAAAATAATCTTTATACCTCCCTTTCTCGATATTTTTCCTTCCTTCACACAGTTTAATCATGTCTTGATTCAGCCCCTCAGTAGGAGCTCTATCATCAGCCAGATGTTATCAAAAGATTTTTACCTTTTCATCCTTATATTATTTCTCCCATAAGTAACAAATTTAGCAGCATGCTGTTCAATCCCAATAACACAAATTCCTGCAATGCAAAATATCATTTAGCAGCAAGTTTCATCACTAAATATGTAGAAGCTTTACTATTCTACTACTGACCCTTACAGGAAGTTAAACCTTTCCCCTACACTTTTCAAGTCTCTTCTATCAGAATCACTCTGTATCTATACTACTCCTGCCTTTAATTTACAGCTGTCTTCTCTCATGCAAGTCCAACCTTTGTCTTGCTTGCTATCTATATGCAAGTCACTTTTCACAGTTCTGTAAAGCATTATCTCATTATTCTGTCTCTCACTGTTGAGCATTTTCAGACCCTCTGTGTGAAAGATGAGATATAAAAATAAATTGAATTGGAATACATGATGCTAAGTCCTGAACTTAAGCAGACTACAGCCACAGTGCATATATAATTTGACAGCTACAGGCTATGCTTTCATGGAGTACATCTAAAGGATTAATGCAAGGGAATTAAAGTTCTAACCATCCTGGGTAGTCTGACCTAGACATCAGACTCATGGCCACTAACCTCATGTTGCCATTAAATAATCTGCCAAAGAAGAATTGGGGTGATTACAGCAATGATTGCTGTGTGCCAGAGCCAAACTTCCAAGTTCATCTGGAAACATTCCTGTCTTCTGTTCCCAATATCCAGGTAGCATCCAGCCTTCATTAATACAACATAAGAAAGAGTTTGGAAGCTCATAGATTTCTGTCAGACAAAACCAAACCAACAACAAAAACCCCACAACAAAAGCAGGATGATCTAGAGCACTTCTAAACAGGAAAGTTGTGTAGTATGGAGCTTTGGGTGTTGGCTTTGATAAAACTGGGCAAATGTTTTCATTCTAAGGAGGAACAGCAAAGATGGAAATACTGAGGATGTAGGCTGACATAAGGAGAAGCTTCATCCAGTTGTGTGGGTCAAAAAAATCCAGAGCATTTCTGTTTTCCATTGGTATTTTGACTCACATAAAATAAGAAGGACAGAGATATGAGAAACTTCATGCACAAATCCTGTAAATATGAATAAATATGAACAAACTTGAACATCAGAAGAACAGAAAGTATTACACTCCATATCAATGTGTACAGATTTAAGATTTATAATTGTTTCACTTTGTGGATAAACAATAAAAGAATTCATCAGGGAATCAATAGAAGTCATTCCAATTGCTCTAGCTTCAGTTAATTCTCTTGGTGCAAGAGCTGTGGCTTTGAAACTTACCTTTCTTCTTTAGCATGGGATACGGATACTACCTTCCTTCTTTAGGATAAGGATTTGGCCTTTCATCCCAAAAATAAGGTAGTACTAAAGTGACATGAAGAATAAATAATGAATGTATTTGGACTTTTTGTTTAGAGATATACAAATCACTATGATCTAAATCCATCTAATAAAACTTAAATCTGATATTGTTAATGTGGCTTTTGTTTAAATTCAATAATTACAATTATTAAAAATTATCAGATTTTAAATGGTATAAATATAAAACACTCAGATTCTAGGCCTTTATGAAAATTGGGTTCCACAAGACAGCTTTTCCTGCACTGACTGCAATAGGATTTAAACTTGCATGGCTGCTTATTAATCTAAAATATCAAGCCCCAAGATAGACATTAATTTTTAAGTATAGGGAAAATTATTTTTTTTCTGCAGTGAAGCTCAAAATTGTAACTATGTAAGGACTTTTTATTTTTAAACACTGAAAAAAACAGTACTAAAAAGGTCTTTGCATGTTCCTTCATAGTGCTGAGGCACATAGTGTATTTCCCAAAAACAAACATCTCTCTGAGCCTAATGGGATGTCACATGTGATGCAGTCCTTCATCATTTCATGTAGATTAAAATGGTTGGAAGTTATTCTATTTTCAGGATTTATATTGTAAAATATAGATATTTTTATGCAGAAGAAACACCTGCTTCCATCACTTTTTTCCTACTCAACATAAGTGATGTTTATTGTGGGTTATTTTCTCCCTCTAGACAACAGTGACATAACATTGGTAAAGCTGCCTAATAATGTAAGAGGAATTTAGCCAAGAGCAACAGCCATTGTGAAGTGGATTCAATCCTTTCAATGAATCTCTACTAAAAGTAATTTAACTCAGGTAAAACTTGATATTTTACCTCAAGCCTTCATTTAGAAGTTAGTTACCCACCAGTACACAGATTTTAAATCCTCATGGCATATATTGAACAAACTGAAAAAAGAATAAATGTTTTTAAAGAGAAACAAAGGAAGGTTATGTACAAGCTGGCAAGTAGAAATGTTATAGGAATATTTATTGCAATTATCAGCCAACTATATATTTTAATGATCTAGGTTTAAATTAGGGAGAAGCATAAAACATGCACTATAAAGAAGCAATTCCGTTTATTCCACTAATAAGTTGCAACCTGTTTCCATTTTATGAGCATGCACATAAATGCATTCAGTTAACATGAATTATGTATGCATGCCTGAATATTCATGAAGCATTTCTAATGGCTTTAGGTTATAGCAAATCTGATATCCTGAGAGTGACTTATCCACCAGTATGTATGGAAGGGGCAAACTCAGCCCTGTGCCACATTTGGCTGTTTCTGCTTGAGAGTGCCAGGAAAAGGGATTTTAAACTTCAGCTCTGGTGCTGCAGAAGGGTGGCCTTGAGCTCAGGGGGTGCTGTAAGAGAGTCCTGATGCCACTGGAAAGCTGATCCTGCCTGCTGGATTTACAGAACTGCCTGACACTTTCCCATAGAGAGATGAAAATCTGGGGACATTTCAACAACAAGGAAAGATGGTCTGGGAAAGGGACATGATAAAAGAGCACTGTGCTGCTTGGAAAAAATATGTTAAATTATGCTTGGGATTGTAAATAATGAAGCACAACCAGAACTATTCAGCTTCTAGACACTATTATCATCATCATCATCATCATTTTAGAATTCTGGATTACTTATTCTGCAACATGAATGCTGAAAAAAGAAAATAAGAAAATAATCACTGAAATCACTATTCATGAAAATTTATGCATATTCCTCTTACTCTAAAATTAATTGGCAGATTACCTGAGTCTTAGTTTTATTTTATGCTGCATTCACCTTTCTCTTGTCCATAAAGCTGCTCTGTTCTGCAAGCAGCAGATTGATAAAGTGTGCTCACAGGTATCACAAACAAGAGGAATACTATTTAGCAATAATATTACTAACAGAAGACAAGAAAAAGAAAAGAAAGAAATAAAGATTCTTGAACCCAACCTTGAACCCAATACACAGTTTATCACAGGCCAAAACAGGAACAGTCAGGAATTTAAGCTATGTAAAGGATTGTTTGTTTCACTGGTGTGTGGGTATGATGAAAAGGACAAGAGACAAGCAGAATTTTAGAAAGAAAATCCAGATGCAGTCTGGGCAAACGTGGGATGCAGCACAAAGAAAATCCTAGACAGAGCTTTTGAGACTGGGTAGCAGCTGAAAACAATCTCCTGTTGTTTGATCCTCCTATGCTCAAGGAAAAGGTACTTGGCATGTCTTTTTAAATAAACAGGATTAGATGAAAGACATTTGTCTCCAACATCAAATTCTCCTTTTAACTGGAACAAACTTGTGAGACTGAATGCTTGACTAACTCAAAACCAGTGACAATTTTTTTTTCTAAAGCCTTCCAATACTTTCATTAACAACACATGCACCATGGCAATGAGGTGGCCTACATTTTAGCAGTTCAGAAAATAAAATTTCATATTACATTTTTACCAATAATCTGTAAAAACACTCATTCTGAAACTCACTGGGAAGTTTGATAGCCCATTACACTAAACATTTCTGGGGGCTAATCTGTACTGATGACTCAAGACATACAATCTTTCCTCCAAACCTGATTTCTGGCACTGGAAATAACTGCACAGCTGTGAGATATGCTGACTCCAGTATTTAACATCAAGAACTTCGAACACAAGATCTCAGTTCTAATCAAGCAGCTATATATGTTTAATGTGATTCTGTGAGCTTGAAGAACAAGCACTCCTTTCTTTGAAGAATTTGGATGAAGGAAAGATCCAGGGCTATATTCTAAGAAATGGCCTATGTAAAATGTATACTTCTGTGTAAAATGAGCAGTATAAACAAAATTCTGAATTTATGGATCACATAACATGAATAAAAGACACATACTTAATATCACAGACATTTCCTGAGAGGTCAACAAACTACCAAAATACAACATAGACAATTTCTCCAGCCATTTAGTTGTTATTTTCAACCACTGCAACATGCCTACAAATGAAGTATAAAAATTAACATCAAGAATAGTCATGGCCTTAGAGAAGATTTGGGTCTAGGCATTCTCAGACAAAACACATGACTAAGTCATCACTATCAGCAATACTAAATTTTATCAGCTTATGAGGGCAAGACAGAAACTGCCTGGCTGAGTAATAGAAAAGGTTTACTTAATTAATTCCCCATCTCCAACAAGGCCTGTGATCAGATATCCTGGAGGAAAGGGTGACTATGCTGGCAAATTTACCGTCATGTTAAACCTCATCTGCATGTCAAGGACCAGCCCAGGGAGTGTCCCTGCCCACAGAATCCACCTCCCCTGTTGGTCAGGCCAGGTCCTCCTCACACTTCCCGATGGCTCAGCTGGACTGCACTCCCAGCAGCTGCACACATTCCTTTCTTTTTCTCAGCTTCATGTTTCTTTTTTATTTTGTTGATTCTATGGAAACGGAGCCAATTTTTCTGCCAGTTTTAATGGATTTCGCCTTGAAATAAATAGAAAAATGCCCATCTATAATAGCTGCTAATTTAGTTCCTAATCTGTGTTATGCCAGACAGGAAGTTTCTTTGGATGACTTTGAGGGAAACAGTAAGAAACACAGAAATGAGAAAGGGCAAGATTTATCTAGGAGGTGGCAGCAGCTAAACTCTTCAGCTAATGCAGCTGCTGACATTTCCAGCCATTCAATGCATTCCTCCCTAGGGAGAATAAAGCTAAAAGAAACTACTTAGTATGAAACTACTGGATGTCCATTAAAAGTCATTCTAGTGGTGAAGATGAAGAGGCTCATTGGCAAAATACTCTTTGTATAAATCTAAAAACAACATTAAAAGCCATCCAAAAAGCAGGCAGTTAAATAGATTCTTTCACACTGAGAACCAGCAGTACAGGAGACTAAAATGGATTCTAGGAAAAAAAATTACTTTTGATTCAAACCACTGATAAAGAGATTTCCCAGTCAATGTCTGTGTAATGCTGAAGAGAATGATTTTTTGCACAAAGCCCTAAGAGGTCCTAGAAAATATGATTCAAAGAACAGTTTTAGAAGCAAAATTCAAAGAAATTTTTAGGGCTAGCAGATGGCCTTCTTATATCAACACATATAGGATAACAGAAATAAAAAATAGCTCTATTCTAATGAAGTATGGGACTTAAGGTCCTATCTATTCAAACACTATGGAAATTATGGAATCTGAGATGGTAGTATCATCTGATGCTAATGAACTTTAAAAATGAATGGAGCTTTGATGATTTAAACTAGTTCAGAACTAAATTTCCTCAAAATATCTTTAAAATAACCAACCTATGAAACAGGATAGGACGTTTTGAGAAAAGAAACATAATAAGGTACCTGCCAATGATGGCATCCAACTCCAATAAATGAGAATATACCAATCATCTCTCTGGACATGACTCTCCCATGGAACATTCAGTAGTAATTCCATAGCCCTATTCCCTTATGCACAAAATATTTCTGCACAGTAACCCTTCAGGACACAAATCAAGGCCAACACTTCAGTGCCCAAGGCTTTCTTACAAAACAGCAACAATTCCTGCTCCCAGAACTCCAAACTTGCTGACTTATCTATATGTTAGTCCTGTTTCCAGTGGATAGCTCTGGGAATGGGCAAAGACTCTATGAAATAGGGATGGAAAGCAGCTCCACAGAAATACTATTTTACCTCCATAAGTAGATACCTTGGTCAAGTCTATAATTTATGTTCCCTCTAGACACTACAGTCACAAGCAAGGCAATACATTCCCTGATTTAACCAGATTTTCTAAGGGCATGGGTTTAAGTGCTGCTCACTGACCTCCCTCTTCATTTGAGTTCACTGCCCATAATGAGGTTTTGTGAACTTCACTGTCAGATTTAACACTTTTGTTTCACATCCATCTTATCTGTTCACCACCTCCACAGTGGGACAGAAAGTCAAGACATTTAACCCTTTATAAAAGCTGGCAAGATTGATAAACCTTTTACCTTGTTATATAAGCCTGAAATGAAAAGCTAAGAGAGACAAAAAACTTAAGTGGGAATCTTTGTCAACTTCTGTGAATGCCATTTAAGAAAACCGAACAGAAAATAGATGTACATGGAGAAGGCGTTTAAGGAAAACATTTCAATTCATTTTCAGCAAATCTGGTTTTCTGCTTTGCTGTTGAAATGAAAGCACAAGTGGCAACAACTCCATGCCTACGCTTGTTATTGCCTACTCAAGAATCAAGTGCTCTTTCACTCAAGACTAGATTGTTGGAAAGAAAATAAACTGTCAACCGGTGAGACTTGTTATCAAGCTGGAAAGTGAGAAAGGCTTGCTTGCTGCTGCTAGTCTTGAGATTTCATCAAAATGGCTTTTAGAAGCACATTCTTTTGCTGTAATCCTTGAAGGATTCTCTTAAAGGAATCGCATGCAAGGAGATCAGAGGGAAAGAGCCCCCCGCCCAGGCCTGTTTTCCTTAGAGTCCTTGCCCCTGTAATTGAGACAACATGGTCCAACAGAGAAAAATAATGGGACTCCAGAGGCTTCAGTTCTTCTCTTAGTTCTGTTAGTGCCCTGTTTTTACACATAGGAAAGCCATTTAATCTTTCTCTACTTCAGTTTTCCCATCTGTAAGACATGACCGATATTCAGCTTTTAATGACACACTAGGAGGTCTCAGATGATGTCTATTTACTCAAGCTAATTTGCAACAAATTAATTTGGCATTTGATCAAGCCTCATGTTCTCTGTTCTCTGACAAACAGCCTTCTCTGAGCCATAACCCTCTTCCATTCTCTGGGCAGCAGTTGCTCTCTTTGTGCTGTTCAACACCCAAACTTCAAGCTAAAGATTGGTTTGCGTGAAAAATGTTAAACAAAAGCTTCTTGGCCAGCTACTGACTGTCACACAGGTGTGAAACTGCTGGGAGTAAACCCTAGGAACAGCTCCAGAATGCATACAGCATCCCATTGTGCTCACCACTCAGTTCTGGCTCTCTAAGCAGCACTTCAGCAGGAGATTGCAAATATTGCTAATCTAAAGAAGACAGAGCAATGGGGATTGGAGAAGAAATTATTTTAAGTGATGTGACTAATAAGTCCAAAAAGATAGTAGCAGTTTCATTAGATTTCATTTATTAGTTGGTTGTGGAACAGCTTTCAATGAGACCTATACACCAGGGTCTACATATTAGTTAATAACATTTCAAGGTTATACTTATCCTAAAAAGATGTCTTCTAGATAATTAAAGGTAATTGACCCAGGTCAGTATTCTTATTAAACAGTGACAGTCAAGTACCAGAAGACAGACCAGATTAAAATACACATAATATGGGCCAGTGTCAATATAACCTGATAGGGACAGCACACTGGGAAAACAAGAGTCATCATTTTACCACTAAATTTAGCCCAAAAGACTGGGGTTTATTCACATGATTAAATAATACTGTAGATGAAAGATAGAGTTTTTAGGTCTAAATTGCATCTCGTTTACACAGTAGACACTTAGTACAGGCCTTTACTGTATGGTTTAGCAAGAAGCAGCCCACATGGCAGGTTAACCAAAGATTCATTTAGCCCATTTAACCCTAGTGTCCTGTCTTTGGTAACAGCCAAAGCAGATGCTTAAGGAAAGGTTATGAACACAGGACAAGCATAGGTATGTCCTGCCAATTCGCAGCAAACTTGCAGTTTTGAAACTTCCTGAGCTGGAGCCTGGCCCTACATCAGTATCTTTAATGGCTCTTTATGAACTAATTTTTCCTTGAGTTTATCTAATCATTTTAAGAAACCATTTCTACTTTGGCATCTTCAGCATCCTGTAGGAATAACTTCCACAATTTAATTAGGTGTTGCCTGATCACTTGTTTTTTGTCAAGTGAGAATAAATAATCACTATCTCTTCACTCACTTCATGCTCCTCCTAACCTTATGTAGCTCCAGCATATCTTGCCTCCCCCTTATTAGTTACCTTTTCTCAAAACTGGAGAAAGCCAGGTCACTGGATGCTCCCTTGCATGGAAGCCATCACATCCCTCTGATCATGTTGTTTTCTTTTGTACCTCTACAGCTTGTATCATATTCTTGAGATAGGACAGCTGGAATTGCACAAAGTATTCAGAAATGAGGTTGCACCCTGTATTTTATTCTAAATGTGGAAAACATTGAGAACATCATTTATAACCCTTAATGCATTTATAGCATGCCCCAATTCCCCCTATTCAACTGTCACAGTATGTCTCTGTTCTTCATGTTTTGTCCTCAGCCCAGCTCTGTGCTTTCAGTCATGCCTTCACCTATGCTCTGTCAGCACCACATCTTTCTTCTTGTATTCAATTTCTTCTGACCTCAAATATGAGACAGCAACCCAATCCCTGACCCATATCTCTGAAAATCAGGAGGATTTATGGTGCCTCTCCCCATATCCAAGCTTTGTGCACTACCCAGACTTATATGCTGCATAATATCCATTGCTACTTTCTTTTAGCCTGCCCCTCTGCCTTAGCAGCTGAAGCCAGAATTCTAGCTTCAGAAAGATTCCCTGCACACTTTTCAGACATTTTTAGGTGAGGTTCTATATATAAAAATACCACAAGGCATTTTTCCTAAAGAAGTAAAACTAAGTAAGACATACTTGCTCAGGTACAATCCCAAACACAGTTACATAAATCAGGCATCACAAACGTGGGTCTGGTCATATGCACTTCTCACAGCCATATGGACAAAGAAAAGTTACCTTCAGGGCAGGCTCAGCTCATGCAGGGGGCAAATTACCCTTCAGAGATGCTTGTACCTCATTGACTATATTGAGAATCTAGGACATGTGTGATCCTAAAATTAACATCTCAGTTAAGTGAGATGACTCCGGAATTTTGCATTTCTAGGACAAAACAACTTAGGGTTATATGAAAACAGAGCAGCAGCTAAGAATTCAACCTAGACTGCCTTCACCCCAATATCCTAAAACTTACAAGCAATATCTTAAGTTTCAAACCCACTTTTTCCTAGGTAGATTTTGTATAGTTAAAGGCAGACCATACAACAATTGTTGTGGACTCTGCCAAGCAAAATTCCCAGGGTGTTTGCTTCTGTTGGGAATAATTGCCGAAGGGAGAAATTCATTGAAACTTCAGCTATCAGGTTTCCTGCTTACCCTGTAAACTTTTACAAAATGGGCATTTCAAAACGGTCCAGTTCATATCCAAATGTTTCTTCATGGCAAAGGTTTCTTTTCAGCAACACACAGCTGGAGGTCTAAGAATAAGCAGCAAAGCCACAGCATCTGCAAACTCTCTCCTCCTTCTCCTGAATGCTGTGCAGTTCCTACATTTGAACTGCATTTCTTGTCTTGGTTTCTCAGCCTTCTAGTGTTACTTTAATGCAATTGCCTAGTTAGCAGAATACTTTTTGCCATCTCTTGCCTTGGAGCAGCCTCATGCTTCAGATTGACACAATAAAACCAAACCTCAAGAATCTCTCACACAAATGGCACACAGACCAATTGGCTCTGGGTACTCCTCCTTTCATTTTTATTTTCTCATCATGACTGTAAACCAAAAGGAACTGAAGGGAGTGAAACTACAGACACCAACATACACGTAAGACTTCAGCTGAAATCTCCAAAAAAGCAAAACTGCCTGCTTCCTCAGGGGAATTTAATCTTTCACCCACATCTCCATAACCCCATGACAACAGAGAACACATTTGCTTGCAGAATTTTATCTGTGGATCTACAATATTAGTTCTTATATGAGGGTGAGATTCCATAGAAAAATTAAGACATAACATTTATATCCCACCTGTAAACAGGGAATAGCAGGAAAAGAATTAAAAATACCCACCTTAACTAATCAAAGCAGGAGTCAAGGAGCTTAATATTACAATGCTCCGTTTTTGAGCACAACAGCATTCAACTTAAAATCAAAAATATTGATTCAAATTGTACTGATAATCCAGAATGCTTCCAGGCAAATGCTACATGAGAATGTTTACTTTCCCTCTATCTCAAATAAGGATGAATAACTTCCTTTTTCCCTCAGTATGCTAGGACTACTTTTATCCATCTGCTACTTGTTTATATTCCTTGCAATTATCATGGGCTACACTTGGTTTAGTCAAGGATGACTACCACACATCCCAAAACTTAATTCATTGGGAAAAAAAAAAACCTAAAAGTTTATCCAGATTCATCTCTCAAATGCATTTAGGTAATTTTTTATTCTACTATCACTTTTAGCCAAGGAAAATTTGTACTAGAAAGGTGTATAAAAAAGAGGCTGAGTTATTCACTTTACACATGAAGTGAGCAATTGCAGCACAAACTCATCCATTACACCTGTCCTATGAAGACTCTTCCTTCAGTGCTTCTCCCACTGTGCCCATTACAGCGACAACAAACATCACAGTGCTTCTTCCAACAGGTGCAAGTCTTTACAAGAATTTAATTCAAACACCCCATCACACTGCAGATTAAAAGCAAGAATGGCAACACTGCTGGAAAGCACCACCCAAAACTCTTTTTATATATATATATATATGTATGTAAATGTTGCCATGTCATCAGACATAAAAGAAGGTAAGTTTTTCACTCATTTGAGCAGACATTGTTTGCTTTGCTAACTAAACCACCACCACAGTGGTATTACTTTAGAAGAACAAATATGATCAGAAGAGAGACATGAAAGTGTGACTCTAGATTTTCTCTGCATTAGTCAGAATGGTGAACACAGTGACCAAATGCCAGAGAAACAAAACACTACAAGCTCACAATAAAGGCTGAATATAGGATGCTTCTGAATGGGCAATCAGTGCTTTGTTGTAGAACTTGTGTAAGATAATCAGATCTGTGGTTTTTACAATCAACCCAGAAATGCCTCCATGTGCTGGACAGGTAGCCCTGAGTGCTGCATTTTGAAATGCAGGCAAGGAGAACTTGTTGAAGGCATTGAGAATTAAGATCCCTATAAGTAATGTATGATCCCCACAAATAATAGAAAAGAAGACAAAATTGTCTCTAGACAATAGAATTGCCTGAGGTGGCCCTACTTCAAATGGTAGAAAAAGAATAATTTCACAGAATAATTGTCAGTACATATTCTTCCCCATGTATGTACTCCCACCTCTTGGACTCTGGCCTTCACACTAAGCAAGATGATCCTGAGACTGAGCAAAAAATAAAAACAAAAACAAAACAATACAAAACCAAAAAACCCTAATTATTTGCCCTTTTGTGAAGTAGGTGGGATATTCTGCCTTTTTCTGTCATCCTTGGCAAGTAAATAAATAATAACAGAAGCAAAACCAAAATCTCTTTCATTCCAATTTGGGCAATTCAGATGAGACAGTCGCAGGGCAGCTATTTCATGGATATTTTTTCCTATGCTATGCCATCACTGGTAGTCTAAATTCTTTATCACAGTTTTTCAAAGATAAGAGGACTTTCCTCTTTACTATTTCCCAAGTCTCCATGTCCCTTTACACCAACATCTTGGGAAGACAGTTTGGCAGCATTTTTGCCAGTTTAGCTTTTGACAAAAAAAACAAAAACCAAAAACAACAAAATAAACAAACAAACAAAAACAAAACAAAACAAACAAAAAAAAAGCCCAAGAAAACCACCCAAAAAACCCACAAAAAAAAACCCCAAACGTTTTTCCTCTTTGCCTCTTTGGAAAGGGGTGTCTGTTTGAAAGAATAGACCAGGGATGGTATTTTCTGAAATGGCTGCTCATATAAACGATTCCTTCCTTTGTTTATGGACCTGCCCCAGTCCCAGAGTAGCTGCCCAGATCTGGACATGCCTGTACAGGTCTCTGCATTAGTGCTGCTCAGGTTACATAAGGCTCACTCCTCCCAAAACAAGGCAAGCAAGCTGATTTCCCCATCGTCCCAGACCCTTCTGGGAGGAGGATAAAGATCTGGGCTGAAACACAAACCCTGACACAGAGCCTGATGTGCTGCCCTCACAAACTCAGCCCTCTCTTATCACCACACATCACTAAACAAAAGCTGGATTCTTCTTGACTGAAAGCAAAAACAGGTTTTCAACTCCTTTCCCCATCAATACTGAATCCAATATCTAAATTTAGATTTGAAAAAGCTTCTCAAAGAGAACTAATGAAAATTATGTGACTTTTTAAACAATCTATTAATTTTCTCTCTTTGTATTAAGAGGCTGTTTCAAAAATGGCTATGGCTGAATTCCAAAATCCTGCACTAGAAGATATGGGAGGGGAGCACAGGACATCTTCTATAAAAAGATTTTTCAACTGGGAAGGTAAATGTGTCCATTTACCAAACAGACTGAGCCTGCAGATGCAAGAGGCCTTGCTAGGATAATTGAAGATGTAAGCTGCATGGCAGAGCTGGGAGCAGAGCTCTGTGCAGGGATCAGAGCCGTGGAGCTGTGCCCAGCACAGCAATAACTGCAGGCACAGGAGGGATTCATGGAGACAGGGCTGCTCCTACAGTCTGGCTCTTGCACCCCGTGCTAGATACTCATTCTGATCTCAGCAGGAAAGCATGTGTTTGCAGAGCTGGCTTGGGCTGCACTAAGTTAAACTCTTTATTAAATTTTCTAGTTGGCAGTAGTCAGCAACAACTTTCAAGCATGCTAAAAAAGTTTATTTTTGAAATCCACATTTATATAGTGGAGTGCAGCACATGTTTTCTGAATCAATGCTTTTCCCCTCCTTCCCTGTGGAGATTAGGGCTGCAATTTTTTCCAGAGATGTTTAAGATTAAGAGTCTAGCCACCCCTTGCAGAAATTCCAAATTTTAACTGGCTATGATTCCTGCAGTGTAACCATTCAGTACTAGTGGCTCTGTTTTTAATCTTAATTTTTGCTTTAGATCAGTCCATGATCAAGTGGGAGGTGCTACTTCAGAAAGGAAGGTACAAGCAATGATTTGAGGTTGAAGATACTTAAATGCAGGCTGCTATAAATAATTAATTTTGCCTTGGTTTTTTTTCTAGTCATGCAAATTTGATATTATTTGGAAATAACCAGAACTTTTACAATTACTTTTCCTACCTTCAAAGCAGCTCTTTTCCAAACACCTGAAACCCCCAAATTTTTAAACTATCATTAAGTAACAAATTCACAAAAAACCCCTACTAACTGAGTCGTTACCTTACTAACTTGGTTAATTGCTAAAATCATAAGCCAGCTCTTAGTAACATTTAAACCCATTGAATGCATAGCTTTATAAAAAACAGATTGAACTTTTGAAAGCTCAGATTTAACTAGTTATTGGCTAACTGTAACACACTGGTTATCAATAAAGCCAATTTGTGTCACAAAATTGATGGTATACACATACAAGTTAACACAAAATGTGGCAAGAGTATATTTACAAAAAAACACTGCCATGCAACTTTTAAACAAGCTGAATTAAAATTAAATCTCAGAAAGCCTGTCAGCACCTATAAACATAGACAAATTGACCTTTCCACCACCCCCTGCACTCATTCTTGCCAAAAGAAAATTACACACAAAAAATGAAATCACTCTCAAACCTATCTGCCAAGCCCACAAGGGGAATTCAAATCACATTTTCTATCTATAAATGTCCATTTTAGCCACTAAAGCAGGAGTTCCAAATATAGAACCTTTAATGCTAGTGTCAACTCTTAAAATCAACTCCATAATTTAAAACCTCTGTCACTCCTCTGCTCAATTACATATTGCAACCAAATCCACTTCCATCTGAAATGCTGTGCATCACTGACTCCCTTTTTGAGGCTGGGGCACAGAGACTTCCTATTGAAAAAACAGAGAGAACCATTGCTGGAGGAGAATGAAGCACCTACAGCAAGCTGCAGATTTAGTTCCACACTGTAATTTTGCAAGACAAAAGTGTTGTCTTAAAACACACAGCTTATGTTTGCAGTTCAATCAATCCTGACATGACAAAATATATTGACAAGGTTTTCAAGAAAACGCTTCCCATACTGTGCCCTACTGGGTTAGGTAACACAGTGACACCGTGTGAACAGCTATAAACTTTACAACCTCTGAGGCTGAGTGCTTTTCTGCCAAGGACAGCAGCAGCAGTGCACCAGGGAACAGAGAATGATCCCTGCTGCTGGCACAGTGCTGGGGTCTCTCTGGAGCAGAGGATCTTCTCCTGTCTCCCCTCTTTTCCATCACAAGGAATGTGATTAGTGTGATGTGCAGTCATGTACCTGACAACTTAAATCTTACATTCATCGTGTTCCAGCCCCTTGGGGTGTGTTTATGGCTAAGCTGTGTCACAGAAAGCTCCCCTCTCATAGGAAAATGACTTGATGCAATACTCAGACATTACAAGTGCACTGAAAAATAACTGAGGAGAAGACCCCTGAGAAGACACTTCATCACCCTCCCAAGCACCATGGAAAGAACAATTTACTGTTTTCTTGAACAGTGCTGATACATTTCCTGCTCAAAATAAAAGAAATCAGAGGCCCAGCAGCTTCTTTCCAATCAGGACATCATTTAGGTTGCATAGAAAAAAAAAAAAAGGCAAAATTTCAGGTGTAAATGATTAGCCACATTAAATCAGTTCAATGGCTGAAATTTGTTTATGGTTATTTAATAGGTGCAAATGGGTGACACTACCAAGCTGCTGAGAGAGCAATTCAAGAGCCTTCAAACTGAAGCAACAAATTACAAATTTTCAATCTCTCTCCACATTATTTCAACTGCACATATTTTAACATTTTTAACTTGGTGGAGTTATAATTCCAGAGAAAATAATTTTCTTTCAAAAAAAAGAAAATTAAGTACAATTAAGTTTCTACTGAATTAGGTAGAACTGGAACAACAAGTTGTGGGAAAGAAGAGCAATAGGGTTTATACAGCAAAATTTTCTCTTTGTAAAACAATACAACACTTGTGTAGCTACAATGGAATGCTACTCCCATTAGATTTCAATTGCACTTGTGCAAACTAGCACATGTAGATAGACAAAATAGGAAGTGCTCTTGGATGGAAAGTGCAGCTTTTCAGTTAAAGGAACTGTCATTGTTCATAAAACTAAACTTCAATGTATAAAGATTTATATGGTACAAACACATGCAACTGCACTTACAGTGCTGAGATTTTAGTTTTACACACACAACAAAAGGAGAATCAAGTAAATTAGGACATTTTTATGAAAGAGAAGTATTAGTGGTATATACAAGGACTAGCATTTGGAATTAGCCTAAATATGCCAAAGTGTCAATGACAGTGGAACCAGTCACAGAAAAATCTCTTTTTCTTATAAGGAAATATAAGGTAGCATTTAATTTGCAGTGTAAGCTGATTTCAGAGTATTCCACTTTGGCTTATGAAAAATAATCCATTACAAGAAACTACTACATTAACATTTAGTTTCCTCTTTTGTGTCTTTATCACTTCCTAAAAATTAAGTGAAGACACATAAAATGTATTTCAAGAATGAATATGGTGAAACTGATGTGTGCCATGGGATCCCCTGCTACACAAAATTGCTTGGAAGTTCTTTTATGTGCAAAGCATCCTTAAAATGGGAGGAGATCTACCTGGGAAGTTCATACCCCTATTGCATCACTAGGAGGATTCTGGACTTGTTTCCAGTCCAGGCACAACTGAGTATTCTGGTATTCTCACTGCCACCAGGTCTTTACTGGTCTCGGAGCAGGGACCCCAACTAAATCAAATTCAGACCCTCCCTCTTGCTCCACTCCTCAGCAGAGACATTCCCAAGTCAAAAAAGCAAAAGAGGCCTATCAAAAATTTGCATGGAGTGTGTATTTCCTGATTAAAACAAAGTAATTGGCATTACTGGTAAGATTTAGGTCTTACCAAGGACAGCCAGCACCTCAAAATCAAAAGAGAGAATTATCTAGCAAATAACACTGCACTGAATACCAAACAAGAAAAGAACAATAAAAGGCAAAGTGGAAAGTCTTTCAAAATATGTAACACCATTACCTTAAAACTTTGCCGTGTGGGAGTTGAGTCTTTGAGGATACCCTGGGATTCACAGCTCATTCATCTTTTGTTGCCCTACACTGTACCTGAGGACCAGGAATGTTTTATTTGCAATGCCTGCACTTGAGATCATCCATCTGCATGCACTGCTGCCACACTGCCCAGCTCTTCACACCAAGCAGCTTTTCCCATGCAGTACATCTTTTTACCAATAATTTCTCCAAATTTATATTAAAAAGCACACACCATGCACCAAGCAGACAGATTGCAATGAAGCTAGTGGGTACAGATGTGGGCAATAAACAATTAATGATAGAAAGTATCCAGGCACCAGGTTTCATATTTTTCCCTGAAATAAGAAGGGGATGTGTTAAAAACAAAACATATAAACCATTAGTGAAATACACGTTATTACTGCCCATTTGTCTCTTTATGAGTAACTGTTTGAGGAGATAGAAATACCACAATATTTAGGCACATTTTCTTCCTTGGCACAGGTGGCTGCTGGAAAACAATCAAGTCATGAAATGCTCCAAGTTCTGCTTTCTGGTGGTTTAATCCTTTAATTTTTCCCTTACTCTTTATATATGCTTTTAAAACAAATTAATCCAACAATTTTTAACTAACATGCATCTATAAAACAAACTGCAGAGCTGGCTCAAGTAAACCTCTCCAATTACCCCTATGAAATTAGTTGTTGAATTTCTCATCATCTTTAAAACACATTTTTCTCTGAAAAGATGCAGCTCCTGACTTAAAGGCAGGAAGGCAGTACTTGGAAACTCTGATTTTTGTTGGTGTACACGTAGACAAACCCAGCAGAGGAACCTAAACCTGGCAATCTCTCTGCTTCTTTCAGAGCAATTTTGGGATGAGGACAAACAGTGGGAAAGGCAGATGGCAAAAGTGTAGCCCATCAGCAAAGGTACAGCTGAGCAGAGGCACATACCCACCTGAGACATACCAAACCATCAGAACCTTGGCACAAATAGATATCACCTAAATATTTTGTGATAGAGGTGGGACAATGCTCTTCTGGAAGCTCACAACTATTTCTGAGCAGGGAAGTGTGGAGTTCAGGTCCAAGAGCAGAACCATTGCTTGGAAAACAAGCTGTAAACTTCCTTCAATTTGTTCAAGCTTCTTCCAACTGCCAAATTCATCTGAAAGTTTGACAAGGAGATACTTTCCAATGTTGTCACTATCAGACACCAACTTCCTTTATGCTTAAATAGGGTGGTGATGAGCAGGCTACAAAAATCTGAGAAAGGATTAGATGGGCCAGTCTTGTGTGACTAGTCACAAAATTTCCTTTAATTCAGTGCCAAAACCAAGAGAATCTGAGGACCAATACAGCCAGGAATATCACAAGAAATTACATTTCCAGAAGGAAAATAGACCTACTAGTTCTTATTTAAAATGAACATAGACAAAAAAAAAAAAAAAAGTATTGCAGCATTATTTCCTAAAAGAGCACCTAAGACTGTAGATCTATTTACTTTTAATGATTTCATCTTTTTGGTCCTCTGGGACTTCCAGACATACTGACAAACTAAACTGGTCTAACTACTCTGGCATCTTGGCATATAATCATTTAAAACAGAGACACTTCCTAACTTGTGCAAAATTGAAACATTTGTTTGAGAATAATTAGTGCCTTAGCCCAACAATGCTTGGCAGATTTTTCTCATTAGTTGAGAAAAATGATTGAGGCAGGCAGACAAGCAAGCAGACTTTGTCAGGCATTCTGTGAAAATAATTTGGACCACACACTTGGCTGCAGAGCCAGATAACGTATGTCATTCTTTGCTATCTTAACAGGTAGGATTAAAAGAAAAAGACAAGAAACAACCATCTGGCACATGAAAACTGAACTGAGAGGACTTTTCTCATCTTCTAGTGCAGCTCTTCCATGTTCTCTGTGCAAGCCACAGTGATCAAGTCATCCAGTGTTAGGCCTCAACAAATCACGTATTTTCTTTTATATTTCCTATTGTACAGTCAGAACCAGAGCTGAAAATATTCATTGTGAGTCACAGGCTGTGCAGGTCCCAGAACAATATTTGCAGTGTTCATGCTGGGATAGCCAACTGTGCTTTCCTTCTCCAGGGATGTTTTAACGTGCAGAGCATGTTCAAGGCAAACTGGGATCAAGGAAATATCAAATCACCACATGTTTTAGGAGGCTGTACAACTTCCAAACATGTTTCCTTTCTGAGGTCCTTCCAGAAATCAGACTACTAGCAAACAAAGACAAAGTTCAAGGTGCCAGGTGATTTAACTATACCAAAACAAATTTCACAAGATTAATTCTATAAATGTAACTATTTGTTATTTCAAGTTAAACATCCATATATCAATGCAATTAAATTAGGCACAGGATATAGATAAAAGCTTTTTGTCATGAGATATATCAAGAACTTCTAAAGTATATTTTCTACTATTTCAGTGAGAAAGCAAATTTCTGGTTTTAAAATGAATTTACAAAACAGATCAGCTGGTCAAGCCATCAGATGTAAAGTGATATAGTGCAATTTATGAATGTCAAATTGTGAAATAATTACATTTGCTAGCAACATTTACATATTTCCCATGTCTGCCTGCAGCCTTTAAGTAGCCATTTGGCCTATTATGCTTAGATAACCACCTGGAACTCCTTCCTGGGAAAGTTCCCAAGTCTAGACACTAAAAATCACATATGTTTCCAATTATAAGAAACTATTACTATAAGGCCGACATAAATCTCCTACATCAACAATCAGTTGCCAATTATATCACATTCCACAATACGCCTTCTTACTATAACTAATTTATGGAATGCTTAGCCTAGAAAAATCAATAAAATTAGGAGAAAAGGAGAAGTAAAAATATCAGACCTTGACATCAGGGTGAACATTTGAACCCAAATGTTAGTTTTGTATGGGAAAAAAAGCTGCAATGAACTGGATCAACAGAACTATAAATTGTACAATATAAAAAGCTTCATTGTGCAGAAGGTGTTGGCTGTTACCCACAGTATCCATCACACTCATTCCTGCAAGCAACAAGATTCTTTAAAAAACATTTAACAAAAAATGGGTGGGTTTTTGTCTTGCTATGTCACACATCCTCTACACAAGAGGCCAGCATTACAGTAAGGCTTTTTTGAACAATGTAACAAAATCCAGTGAGATCTGTTCTGTTTTCTGTCAAGCACTTTTAAATAATTTTACCATGGTTGTAAGCAGCAACTACCAAAAATCAGCTGATTTTTAGGAAACTCTAGAAAACAAAGATGATTCAAAATGCCATTAGTGGGAAAACAGCCTTTACCAAAAGCATGCAGGAAAAATGTCATTTTATAGATAACATATACACAAATAGAGAGAGATATCACATTTTACAAGACTACTAAAAACAATTGTAATTCACCTGAAGTATTAGAGCATTTTCCTTTTGTGTTTCCCACTGAGTGGATTGATTCATCTGCTTTCTATAACCAAGCAGTATCACCTTAATGTTTATGGATATCACTATATTAATTTATGCACCATTGAATTCTTCATGAGGAATTGTGATTTTTATCAGTAGAAACAGTATAGTTTCAGTTTTAAATTGTGAATTTGTTCTGAAAATGGGAATTTCCCTCAGTTTAGCAAGGGGGAAAAGCATCCAGTAATAAAAGAATGGAAGTCTTAGTTTCCAGGACTATGACTTCTGAAGATTACAGCCTCTCTTTCTAGGCAAATCAATCCACTTTTTCAGATTATATGTTATCAAATATATTTGTTTTGTTGGCAGAATCTTATTAAGAAAGCATTAAATGCAAGCAACAAAAAACACTGCTCTTTTTCTACTTGTCCTTGTTTTGTTCTGACTAGCATGTAAAGCTGATCAAGATTTTTTTATATTCTACCAATTTTGAAAGGAAAATGTCAGGTCCTGCCAGATTTTGTCACAACAATATTAATTTCAGCACAAAGTCCAACTTAGATTTGGTCTAAACAGGAACAAGAACTTAAGTCCCTCCTTTGCTATATTCAGACTATTCTGGTCCGGACTTCTGTAAGATATTCTACTGGAATATCCTTTTTCACAAATAACCAATATGCAACAATGGAAAAATAAGTCTATCTACATAAACCATGGAGGACAATCTTTTTAAATCTAAATCAGACTAATCCCATGTTCCTCTAAACCCCTGCTGCTGGAATACCTCAGCATCTCCTGTTGTCAGCACTTCCACAAAAATAAGAGAACAAGCAGAGCAAAACTCTACAGAACTGTCTTCTGAAATTAACAGAGAAGAGTTTAGTATGTGATTGCACTTATTTAAGTTCAACAAATTCCTGACATTCTGATGACTGCAAACCATTCTAGGGAAAATGATACTTGTCAAATTGCTAAAAGTATTTCTTTCCCTAAATACCATAAATTGCAATGAAAGTTGGTCAGAATCTTAATGTCAGCAACAGTTGAGAATCAGAAATACTTCTGATAGATGGAAAATATGGAACATTAAGGCTGAAGTTGCTCTTCTTCACACTCATTAGAAGTTGTTCCTTGGAACACAGGAGTCACCTCAATAACATGTTTCACTAGGAGTTATCTGGCATGAGACTTAAATTTATAATAACACAATGGATATTATCTTGCTTTATAGGATTTTCCACAAGTTAATATATTCAGTAAAGCAATAGTGTGAAAAAAAAAAGGGAATTTTGGGACAGGAGTTTCAAGGTCAATCTTTTTTCCTCAGTATTTGAGGTATTTAAATCTTCAAAGCACAGAGATGTCAGCACATACATTCCATTTGAGAGGTCCATCAGTAGTAAAATATGGAGAGTAGTTATCACCTTTCACACCTCAGAAGTGATCTACATTCCAAAGAATTCTGAGCAGCTCACGTGTTGATGAGACTTCAGTAACAAAGCACTTAGGTACATTGTGCAGCCATTAACTTAGGAAGAGTGCACATTCAATTTTGTCCTTCATTCTTCCTCTTGAAATGGAATTATCCTCTGGGTTAAAGTATCTAGTTGTATAAACAGCTGATTCAACGTTTAGTAAAAAAAACCCAAAAAACTTAGAAAACCATAGATGCAAATGAATTGTTTTAAACAAATTAGTTTTCCGCAAACAAAGAATGGTTTTAAAACCCACAATTTCTTAGTATTATTGTCAAATTAAACTCAATATAATTACAAACCAAACAATTATCAGAATGCTAATTTAATGGACAGCACATTAATTCATCTTTTCTCATTTCTTAATGTTTCACCTTATAACACCAAGTTACATTACTGCTTACCTTCAAGCAATTCCTGAAAACAACATTGTGTGAGGCAGAGGAACTTTGAGGTGTTTTTAATGATATCTTCAAAGAGTAAAAACTTGGCACAGTACTGAAAAAGAAAAGTCATGCTTAACCTGAAAAAAAAATTGGATTAAGATTAATCATTCCAAAGCAAAACACACTTGCTTTTTATGTTTTAAGAACTTCATATACTGGATAGTTTTGCATGAATGGCCTCACTTCTGTGAACAACTTAAAACTTCATACATTTTAAGTCACTCCAGTTGACCTGTTTCAGATTTGTGTTCTAAAGGAAACACCCTGAACATCCAAGAAAATCCCTCTTTTCTGACAAGTGGCCTAGTATTTCAGAATTATTTTTTTCCATACATATATAGGGCTTAGTACTAATACAAAATCACTAATGGCTAAACCTTATTAACTTCCAGTTAAATACAGACTTCCCACCTACCTACGTTACTTTTGAAAGCATACAGATATCTAAAATAATTGCAATTTTCAGTAATGGTTTAGGCCATATTTCATACATTCCTATGGAAACTAGATATCTTTCCTGGTTAGATCCTTCTGAAAATCCTAGAAGGTGCCTGCAAGCAGGAATTTTAATCCTGATCCTTCCTGATCCATGAGTGCTTGACTTTACGTGCATTAGTCTTTGAGCACGATTACTCTTTTTTTATCATTTAAATTTTTAAGTCTGCAGTAGATATATGTGCATATACTGTATTACAGCTGTACTAAGTAGGTGCAGTTGTTTATTTTTTAATAATATGAGGAATTTGGTTATGACATAAAAATAAAGCAGCAAAATCTCAAAAACTTTAATTGACTTGACAGAAAGAACTACAGTTGGGAGACTGTGAGAAGGTGGTTGTTTTGATTTTCCAAACCCACAGAAATGCAATATTTAGTAGCAGCATGTGGCAATTGCATTGGCAGCATTTCCAGAAACCACAGACGTGCCCATGCCCCACCCACTGTGCCAAACAAGACACTCAGCACTCCAACACCAGGTGGGGAAAAAGGACATTAAGGCAGGGAGAAATAAGGATTGATCCTCTGCTCACTGCAGGCAGCAAGGATTTTATCACTGCACTACAAGTAGTAGAGCCATTAACTGGGTTACCTGCAAGACAGAGCATGAGAGCTCTTAAAAAGAAAGGTAGGATAAAATAAAAAACAGCACTGATGTGTTAGTAACCATAATACAATCAGGGATAATTTGTGACCTAATTGAGAAACGGAGGCAGGGACATAAATTTCCCCAGTGCTGTATGAAACATTAGATGCACACCCTAATAAAGATGATGAGATTTGTGTCTCTAATTTGGCCTGAAGTGCACAAACTGTCCTATCCTCAAATATTTCTGCAAGCACATTTTTCAAGTTCTCAGCAAAGGAAGGAGTGCAGAGTGGCTTGGGATGAAATGAGCCATTCATCAATAAATACACAGTAATAAGCAATGAAATTAGCTCGGATAGGGCATAACTAGAAAATAAAAAAAAAAGAAAAAGGCAGAGGAGGTGATGCTGAGGTGATGCACCGTTAGCAGGAGGCAAAATGAACGATAAATAGGGAGAGGCACAGACTGTGAAAAAGGAAAGTGTCACTCACCAGTAGTGACACACTAACACACATTGCCAGGATGGATGGACTGGGGCATCACACAAGGCACAAGGAGCAGCTGCAGGTGTTTGTTACTGACAGACAGACAGACCTGAGAGACATCAAATGCTCATTACATCCCAGTGTGAACAAGGCTGGACAGATGACTGATTCCTAAAATAGGACTATGGTCTACTAGGAGAAGAAACTGAGTGCTGTAGGAAATTTGGCTCATATAGCTGCAGATGATGTTTTTATCTAAGAAATAATACAACATCCTAAATTCTCAATGAGAAAGAAATTACCTTCTAAGCTTCTCAGAAATCAAGCTGGGGAAGCAAGCAGATATTTACATTTCTGGTTAAACATAAATCCCTCAAGTTGAGAGTGGCAGTAAAAGAGGGAGAAGCTCATTTTTCCTAGAGCTAAATCCTGACTGAAGAAACACATCACATTTACTTCAGAGACCTGCCTTCACCAAGCAAGGAAAACAAACAAAATCATACTTTTTGCAAGAAAGTATAATTCTAATAAAAAGCATTAAGTCAAACTCTTTCAGCTTTCCAGTTTCTCGTGTAAACCTCCACAGCCTGGCTACTAAAACTCACCTGAAGCAATCCTGTGTCTCTTCTGCAATGCTCAGCAAGCCAGTGGAGCACTTAATGAAAGACAGGATGCCAGTGTTTGTAGGGCACTGTAAGGAACACTGAAAAAGGAAAAAAGGGAAAAATCACAGAGAAAAATTGGATTTTGCCAAGTTTAACTTTGATATCAAACCGAAACTTACATTTTAATTACCAATGAGAAGTACAAATCTGAGAGAACAGCAGCAAATTATTTTTACAGCTTAGTGTGCCTTACAATGCCCTTTGCAATTGTTTTCATTGCAGTGGGGAAAATCCCACAGGCTCCAATGGAGGACAGGTTTACTATAAATAGGAAAAAAAACCCCACGCATTACAAAAACCCAATAGTCTGAGAAAGAAGACAGACAAAGAGCAGGAGCACAAACTGATAAGCCGAGCTGAAAAACCTCCCAGAACGCAGCAGGTTTCACCTCTTCACTTCCAGAGAATGCCTCAGTCATCCTACCTTCCAACTCAGGAACCTGCCACTCCCACTAGATCAGACAGACACTGAGGATGTGCTTTGTGTTATTCACAACACTCAGACTGGAAAGCTCCTGGGAGGAGATACGTGTACCATTGTCTGAGAGATCCCTGGGAGCCTTGGGTGCTGACTGCAGGAGATCCTGCACAGAACACTCAGCACTGGCACAGGAGCTAAATCGGGCTGAAAGGCAAATGACACGAAGCAAAGGACCCCACGGAGATGTGCTGTGTCAGGAGAAGGCTCAGTCAGATGTGAGCTCATGCAGCTCTGAGGCAGCTCTGCAAACATCTGTCAGGCACAATGGGCTCCACTCACTGGTGGGAGGCAGCTCCTTTAAATTGCTCCAACAGCAAAAAAGAGTTCCCAGACAAGCTTTGACTTTCTAGGAGAATTCCCCAAGGCTGGAGAAGCCACCACATGGTATTTCACGGAATTAGATCAGCAATTTGCTAGTCCTTGTATGGCAGTTGGGACAGCAGGATATGGAAAGAGCAAACACTTGAGTATGTGGACAATACCTCAAACAGCTAGAAATACATTAAACCAGCTTTTATTTGGCTCTATTCTTACACCAGGAGAAGACTTGGCCTGTATTTATGTACAAGATGGTTTACAGAGTTTTCTTCCTTCTAAACTTGTATAGGATTGAGAGTCTGAACTGGAGATAGAACAAATACTAAAGCAGCACCCTTTAGATAGGATGCACCATTATTCACAAGAATTTGTGAACATTTTGAAGCTCAGGATGTGCCTGGTAAGAATTCTCGACATCTGGTTATGTCTGAGTCCAACATCACTGAGGTCTGAGCCACTGGGATTTTCACAAAGCAGCTGCAAAATATTGCCTGGCTGCCCTCCAGCTACTGAGACTCTGAGGACTGTGTCTGGCAGGACAGATCAGGCAATGTGTCTTCACAAAAATGTGCTGTAATTATGAGAAAACACTCACAAGGTAACAGCATAAGAGAAACAGGGGCAGACATGCAGGACAGTGAGTTTCAGGACCATATGAAGACATTAATCAGCATAAGGAATGAGCTTCAGGGTCAGTACAGACAAAATACCAAAGCAGCCGGATCATAGCAGGAAGAGAATAATTTCAGCTGATATCATGAACTGGGGAGCAGCTCTCAGGGGCTGTAATCACTGAGGATGGGTGAACAGCTTTTGATATCAGCCATTACACACAGCCCTCCGGATGAAGAGCTCCTCATCTCACATGTTCCTGTTTCAGGGATACATGAGAATAAACTGTGGCAAACATTATAATAATCCGTCTCACTTTTGAGCACACTTGAAAGGCCAGTAAAACGAAAATTAAAAATAAATAATACAGAAAAGCCATTCTTACCTTAAATTTTACCTGCCAAACCTTTGTCAAAACCTAACATATCCACCAACATCTGTATAATCTTTGGCATTAAAAATGCTTCTGCAATTTTAATTACTAACATTTGAAAAATCAGTGACAAGGAACCAGACAGTTTAATTTACTCATGAACACAAGTAGTGGGCAGCAACATGAAGGAATTTATCTCAAGCTTAATCCTAGGGGAAAAATTTGTATGGAGAAAAAAAAAATCTTAAATTATTGAACTATACTAATGAGGCAAAACAATTTAAAAATGGTTAAAGAAATGCTGAAAAACATCTTGACTATTATGAAGAATTCAAAGCAGGTTTTTCAAAGATAAGCTCAAATGTAAATTTCAATTTTAAACAATTGGCTGAAAAACTACACTATAACAATATATAAAAGCTAAACTGCTTTGTCAGCCATGATCTGAAACTAAAGCATGGAGGTGACTCCTGGCTTCATCTAAGGGGGAAGGTTAGAAAATTGATGTTCAGGTGTCACAGGGACAGCAGAGACAGCTGGGGCACAAGGCCCCAGTCATCTGTTGAAGTCAGGACTGCCAGGAGAGACAAACACCTTGGACACCAAAGTCCCCACACCGCAATAGTGCCAATCTGCCACAGTTGTGAGATTTTTGAAAACAGAGGCAAAAGTATTTGCTGTGAGGACCAGCAGATGAATATAAAATTAAGAATTAAGCTGATACTGCCCACTCACATTTGTTTTAAAAATCAACAAATGACCCACTGCAAGAGCAGGTTTGCATACTCAACTCCATTTAATTTCATGTTTCCATGTCTGTTCTTTTATCACTGTTGCTAATTACATCCTCGAGCATATTCCTGCCAGCATAATGTTCCTGCTCATCTCCTTTTGGCCAGGGACTGTTGCAGTAAATTCCATTCCTTTTCTTGGGGAGTCCTCCGTTGACCAAAGATTACTTCTGTCTCATCCTAGACAGACAGACTTCCTCCAGACCTTGGGACAAAAAAGCAAAGTGGGATGGTGAAAAAACAGGACCACTTGCAACAGAAGCAGAAGAAAACTTCTTGACAAGATGATCTCACTTCATTTAGGGGGAAAATGTTTCTAAAAAGCAGGAAACCAATTTCTGCTCAAATGAGCCTTGGCAAAAGCCTTCCATGAGAGATGTTTCAGAAATGCAGATCCTCTGAAAGGTGAGCACTGCACTCACCAGGGCCTATTGATTTCTTACTAGAGCCTCAGTTCTGCAGAAACCAACATTTCCTCAAAATACCAATGCTAAAAAATAAATCATTTTGTGGAGATTTGGACTTGGCCAAACCCTGCAACACCTGGCTGGCTCAAATACTGAATGTTTATTGTTTGGGGTTTTTGCCAATAAGATGCAATGCAAGTATTTTCTCAGCATATCTAATATGCGCTATTTCCATGTGTCCCTTTGTTTCAATGAAAATACAAAATAGGTTAAAATAAAGCAGAAAAATAATTTCCTACGCCATTTGGATATTCTGATTCTTGCTACTCACTGCAACAGTAAGGACAGATGTTGCAATTGTCTGGGGGGACATTTTTGTGTGTGTGTTTTATTTTGTGTGAAGTTTTAGGTTCTGAGGGCTTTGTTTGCTTGTTATTAAACAATTTTTGCCCTAAAAGCTGATCTGGTTGGTTCCCTGTGGCAGCAGGGAACAGCACAAGACAGAAATATCTGTTAATCACATGGTACTACTGCAGTTCAATCACGTTGTAGCATGCAGACAAGAAATGTCATTAACAATCCTCAGAGTCAGTTTATCAAAGAACCACTTAATCTAACATACATTAAACATCAGCTACTTAACATAAGTTCATACTAATTTCAACCTAATTGGAATCACAATGCAAATCCTCTACCTTGTAATAGGCTGCAGAAGGAAAGCTGCAGAGAAGTAGATTTGATTAACCAAAAGCACCACAGAAGAAGAACATATAAAAATGGGCCCTGCTCTGCCCAGAGCTCTGTGTAGGCAACCCCCTGCTGAAGATACCAAGTGCTGTAATTACCTGGCAGATGAAAAAATTTCACTCAAAGGACCATCCCTCCAAGTTTTCACATATAACTGGGTGGACAGTTTCCAGGTAGCTGGAGTGAGGATTAAAGTAAACTGGAATATCTTCATCTGACATGGTCATATTACAGTTTTATTTGGGTTTTTTTCTGATTTCGTGTGGATCGAGTGCAGCGCACATCAAGGTCACTTCACACAATTGGAATTAAAAGGAAATATTCTAAAATGTTGTAATGGTAGTAAAAATTAAACACTAATCCATAATTCATTTAAGTAAAATTTATTTCAGAAATAAAACCGTATTTAACATCTCAAACTAATTACAAAATTAATGAATTAAATGTATGAAATATGTTTGGAATTTCTCTAGGGTCTAATATTTCCTAGACTCTATGTGAACAACTTTATTGGAAAATATTGCATATAACAGGTTAAAAGTGGCTGGAAAATCAGTCAAATATATCTAACCACAGAATAATATCAAACTCAATTTACCCTTTGTGCAAATAGGTATAAAGGAAAAGACACAGTGTCACTGAACATTGTGATCTATTGCATCAGTGAGAGGGCAACAAAAATCAGACCTATATGAATTAATAATAAATAATAATGGGCAGGAGCTGACCTATCAGGATGCACCTCAAAAATCCACATCAGCCCAAACCAGACCATTGTCAGTTCCTTCTCCTGTACTGATGTGTGAACACTGGGACCCAGCCCTGCAGACACAGGGACCTGCAGCAGCACCAACCCCTGCCACCCTCCATGGCTGACAAAACCTCCTGAAGGACAAGATTCCAGCAATAATGTGGAATTTCCAGGCACATCTTCAAAAGCTTTCATGCTGCTGATGTTGGTTTGTGATTTTAATGCCTGAGAGTTATTGCAAATCATTGCATTTCTGACTTGTGCTTATTTATGGTCAACTCCAAATCAATGAGAATCTTAGAGAGTTACACTGGCTGCTGTCTGAAAGAGTAGGAATAAAGTGCATTTTATGGTGTATTAATAACTATGATCCAGTGGTTAATCCCTTACAACACAATCACTAGCAGAGACACTGCTTTCCAGTATACTTGCCAAAGAAACTAAGTGTTAATAATAGGCTATTTCACTATTGCCTCTGGTTTAAACCATTGCTGGAAGGCAGAAGGAAGCTTTTAATTTTTTTCTTTTCACAAATTATAAAATCTGCAAATTATTAGAGTGCAAATTAACAAGTTTCTACTGTGTCTAGTTTATGTATATTTAAATCCTACTTTATTGGCTCTTAATTAAATACATATAAGGAACCTCAGTTTGAAATACCACCACACTCTCCTAATCCCTTCATTATTTTCTCTACACAGTCCTTTTCTGATTTCCCATTTCAAATTGTTTTCTTTGGAAGCATTTTAAAACTAGCTTTTACTATTTCTACTTTCTAATTGCAAGCACTCTAAGATATTAATTTATCCTAATAGAGCCTCCTTCTTTGCAAGTACTGTTTCTAAACACATGAGAACTAAGGTGAAAGGCATAAAGACCTTACTATAAACCATAAAAGAAATTTGCATCAAAAGCAGAAAAGAAATCAGATGAGAAGGGAGTTGATGGACTTTGTTTGGACAAGGAAATGAGTTTCTTAGGTATAAAAATGATTTTCAAAACAGTGATAAACTATATTCGTAATTTAGTTGAAATTCAAGAAATACCTTTGGCTGAGGAAAAAACAATGAAGTGAAAGGCTCAGAAATGTCCCAGCCATTCTTTCTGAAACACTTGCATTCTTCCAAGCCAGACTGACAAACAGATGTTGGCCTTCCTACCCCCTGCCCTGACTGCCCAGGCACTCCAAGGACAGCTCTAAGCAGGGCCATAGTCTGTGCCAGGATGCACATCCTGCTATTTCTTCTCTCGCTGATGATTTATTTGGCATGGCAACACTTAAATCACCAGGCTGGAGGCAGAACCAGGGGATGGACACACATCATTCCCTTCCTCATTGGAACTGGCCCTTCAGATCTTCTAGGAGCTGCTCTTGGACATCATCTCCCAAACAAATAACATGCCTTTGCCAACCCATTTGCTTTGTCCAAAATGGAGCTCCTCCAGCAGCTATAAAAGGGGTTTAATGTCCAGGCAGGGGAATGGAGTAGCAGGAAGAATAATATTTTCATTCAGCTGAGCTGCTACTGCAGGAGGATGTTAGAGGATGCTCACCTGTAGCTTAGGTACCAGTGCAGAAATCAGCATTTAAGGGCTCAGACACACACTCCATTTGCAGGCCTTGTCCTGATGGATGCACACTTCTGTTTTCTGAAATAACAGCTAACTTTGGCAAATCTGCACGTCACAACTCTTCTTTTCTTGCATTTCATGGAACTGTTTGTTAAGCTGGAGAAGATAAGTTACTTCATGAATAAAAGCATTCTTCTATTCCTAAATTATCTATAAACAGACTGATTTTTATAAACTCATGGATTATTCATGCATAAAAATCCTGTATTCAAACATATTACTGCCTACAGTCTGTTTGTTTACTACATGCTGCTCTTACAGCTTCAACTATTTATGTCATACTCGATTGTAAATCACATGGTATTGTTTCTGATCCAGAGCTGGATGAATGGAAATGTTATAGAGGAGAAGAAAAATAAGAGACTTTACAATGAAGATGAAGCATTTTCAGAAGCCACCTTTCAGAGAAACCATACACTTAGAGTCTCATATGTGTAAATATAACTCAAGAGAAAGACTAAGGTAGGGTAAAAAAATCCTTAATCATTCAGGCAGCATAACGTTTAAATTTTTGCAGTATTCGTGTAAGTCCAACTATTTTGCTTCCATATTACAGGGAAGGCATATGCTAAAGGAAATACAGTAAAACCTTGGTCCCTGGAGCTCAAATTTAAATCCTTTACACACAAAAAAACTAAAATGGAGACTGAAATGAGGAAACTGCAATCTGTTCTTGGTTTGCAGAAGCTTCTGTTCAATTCATTTACAGAACAGCAAATCTTCTGCACTACAGCATTAATGAGAATAGATACAAAAAGCTTTCAAACTTAAACAAAGAAATGGCTGCTACTTTAGGGTATTTTCAAGCATTTCCCAGAGATTAACTCATGAGGCAGATGCTCGAATACCAGCACACAATACTTTAATTTAGTTCAGCATCTCTGCAGGCAGTGGCTTCTCCATTACTGCTGGTTCCCAGAACACAAGAGAATGTTATTTCAGGGCACTTTTAGATTAAAATCCCCAAATAAGCTGTTAGACTTTACACACATCAATCTTTTGTAAATACAATAAGGCAGATTTAATTGGTTTTACTTTCATTTTATAACAAATGTTACTATCTATTATATAAGAAAGCTATTTTTAAACATGAAAAGGATTAGCAAGCAAGTCCATAAGTGATAAAATAGGGGCAGAGAGTTATTATGGAGTAATGTCAGCAAGTGCATAGCTAAGGTTGTTTACTCAATGCCAAATAGTCATCTTTGGAAGTTGAAATAATAAACTTAAATAGTTTGAAATTAAGTCTTGCAAGAAATGGAGGAGTTATTGAAGCAGTAGAGAAAATAGGAAAAAAATCCCCACCACATAAAATGAGCCCACATAACAAATATTAACATGATGACAATGAATGTTTTATCTAAAAGAGTGAGGGTGAATAATGCCTGGCTAATAATGACTGGCTTGGTCTGCAAAGCTCAGAATGTAAAGTAGCTTCATGGAAACTGAGGTGTTTGAACACATGGTTTCAGTTTGAACCCCAGTTAAGCCTGAAAAAAATATTTACAAGCTGGTCTTCTGTTGATTTTCTGTGAACAACACTTCAGGGTCATGAATTTCTAGCGTTAGAAAGGATGTCTGACAATGCAGATGAGTGAACATGGAGAACATTAAATCTTATTTACAGCTGTGCAATTATTCAAGACTATTTTCCAGTTTTATCCTGTTGCACTGCTAATGCTCAATACAGTGTCTATTTGTAACAATACCCACACATCCACATATAAAAATACTTCAGTTCAAAGCCACAAGCACTTTAGCTAAGGAAGAAGGTCTGTACCTCTGAGTGACCTGTCCTTTTCCCCAGAGGACCAAACTGCACACCAGCAGATATATGTATTCAGCTGCTGGGATGCACTTTTGTCAGAAAAATTAACCTTTGCTGAGCAAAGCAACTGACAGTGAAGTCAGTTACAATTTCTGAGAACATTATCAAGAAAGAAGGTATTAATTAAAAAAAAAACCAAAAAAACAAAACCAAAAACAAAACAAAACAAAACCAAACCACAACAAAAAACCAAAAACCAAACAGTCAAACAAAAAAACCTCTGTTAAAAACAAAACCTTATTAAAATTATATCTATTCATACATATATTTATTTATCAACATCTTCTTCCAGAAGGTTTTCAAGCTTTCTGGGAGGACTGCTACTCAGGTCCAGAAAGGGCATGTAAATGACAGGACCTGAAAATTTGAGCTTTTACTTCAGTAAAGAAGTTTCCATAACGTCCTGTTTCACCTAATTATAAACTTCAAGCCCAACGTGGAACAAATTAACATAGCTCTGTAACTTATGGGAGAGCTGACCTTCCACTGACCTAGCAGAGTAATAGAGTGAAGTTTTCTGCTCTCAGATAGCCATAAAAACGAGTTAAATTCAGAATGTTTCATTCACCTGAGTCTATTCTGTATCTGAAATCCTGACAATATTTTTTTTATTGTTCGTCTCCTGAGGGGCAACATAACTCTTGCTCTCTGACTTCTGTGTCTCTGGCACATTCCTCTCCCCACCCAAATGGGCTTCCTCCTCCTTCTGCTTCTTGCAGAGCTTACAAAGATGTCTGTGCACACTCTTCCTCCCTCTTTGGCAGTTCTGCTGGTTCTAATTTCCATAGCAGGAAACTCACCTTGCTAATAAATCAAAGAGCAATGGAAGAGGTGACTCATCACCTTCCTGTAAGTGGTTAAAACAAAAATGGACTACAGTAATTTCTGTGGTTTCCACTCTTTTCCTTAAGCTCTACTCCCCCCACTCCCGTGCTGTAGATTTTATCATCTCCCTGAGTTATTTTCAGCTTTTAGTGCAATATATTAAATCTCCTCTGCTTGACTTTGTCATGTCATTTGATCCTGCCTTCCCCTCTTATGTGCAGCCTTCATTGGTATTCTGTGTCATTAAAGTCTCTTCCTTTATTACTCTCTCACCAGGGGTCATATCATGGAAGGGAATATCACCTGGAATATCCCTCTTTTTTTTTCTGATTACCAGATGTGGAAGTTTTATGCAATAAAACCCAAGCATCTCCAATACATAGTGAATTTTCTGCCAGCCTTACGGCAGCACTACATTTGTCTCCAAATGTGAGCCTACCATCTCCAAAACGCACTTTGATCACAAGAATCCATAGCAAGCAATGCATTTCCTGTGGGCACATATGCAGGCTATGACCAAACTCTCCCACAGCTCCAGGAGGAGAACTGGCTCTGGTCACATTACATGTATAGGATGGCAGCATCCATCCCTTGAGCGCATTCAGAAAAGGTTGAACAGAAAAATAGCTCTGTAAAGAGAAATGTATTTAAGAAAAAAAAAAACAAACAAACAAAAAAACAAAACTTCAAGCTTTAAAACAGAAAGCAATTTTTTTTCTCTTTCAAATACCACAAACCAGCAGATTTCACAAACTGTCCTGATCCTGTATTGACAGTACAGACCCCTGAGCTGCTTCACTATTTAATCGCTCCAAATTCTCTCAGAGTTAAGCTTTACTACTACAATACCATCTGCTAGTGCAGATATGCCACACGAATTCCTCAGGAAATTAGCAGAGCTGCTTCCAAGCACAAAGCTCTGTGCTGGAGAATTCCCATGCAGAGTGCTCTGAACTTGCCTAATGCACTTTCTCATGGTCAGGCTCTGACAAGGAACTTCATTAGCTCATTCCAGAATCTAGATCCTGTGTTACAGCATAACCAAACAAAACTCCAGCATATAAAAGAAAGTTTACAACAGCACAGTGAAGATTTTCTGCTTGTTTGCTTTCACTGAACTGAGATCAGTATTTTGAAGTTGAAGCACAAACGTGCATGAAAGCCAAGCCAGGCAGAAGAGACGTTCTTAACAGCAGAAGGTATGGGCCAATCCTTAATTCTTCTTGGCTCTGCCTTCCAGAAAAGTGAAATGTATGCATCCAGCCAAGGTTTCAACCTCTCCATGCTCAGTTTAGCCAGGACACTGCTGCCCAAACCAAGTACAACTGCACTGCACATCGTGGGCTCAAGGGACCCGGGGTCTCCAGGGGCCAACACAAAGCTTAGCCCTGGAACTGAACCAAACTCGTGTCCCCAGAGCCAAGGACACACAAAACAACATGAAAATGTACCTGTGCCCATCCTCACACAGCGCCAGCTCCCTTCAGCTGTGGACCTGTCTCTTGCTCCATCCAGGTTCTCTTTGCTTTGGAGATTGTGCCAGCCCTCTAACATTTCTTTGATTTGAGTGTTTAAAAGAATCATTTAGCTTTCTTTTCCATCTTCCTAGATTTGCATGGTTTATATTTTTTGTCTTTTCCACTTGATTAACCAGGTGAAAAATCAATAACAGTGTATTTTATCATATTTGCAGGGGAGCCCTCTGTTGTGCTAAGCTGCTATTTTAGGAACTAGAGCAGTTTGTAATTTGGCAAGTTGCTCTTTCTGCCTTTACCCTCCCTTTTGCTTTGGACACAACACAGAAATCTTTCTGTGCCTCTGCATGGTGAAAATTGATATAAAACAGCTTTGGTCATTTTTATATACTTTTTTTTTTCCAGCTAAGAAAGTTAATACCATGGAAAAAACTGGTCAGGAGGATCAAATGTTTATGCAGGACGTCATGCTGCTTTGGTGTGCCAGCTCTCCAAGAGTCTATAAGGAAGCCAGCCAGACAGGCTCTGAAGCCTGCACCCTGACCCCAGTGACCTTTTAATTTTTCAAAGTTTATCTAGCCCCATCCCAGCAGTACTTGCATTGAAACCAATCCCTCCTGGATTTTTGGCAGAAGGTGACTTCCTTCATATGGAAAAGTGTTTAATACCAATTTAATGGTCTGTCTAGCCACTGTAAGCCCCCAACCCCCTCCCTGAGTCTCCCACTGGCAAGAGGCTGTGAAATAATATGCTTGAAATAGCCCTAATTCTTCTCCTCAGTGTGATAGTTGCTTTTCTAATAAGCAATTTTTTGAAAAAGCCATAGAGGAGAAACTATTAGCTACAGAGTTGAATGACATTTTTAATAAATTCCATTGCATGTATATAAATTTAATTTTTTTTCATTTAAAAAATTTTGGTTTTTTCATTATTTCTTCTCTTATACATTTGCACAGTCAGGAAAGGGCCCCAGAAGAACTCAAAATGTTTCCATTTAGACTTTCTAGCACCAGAACAGCAAATCACATTTATACAAATCCCCTTCTGTGCAAAAAAATCCAACCAAATTTATCTTGGTCATAAAAAGAAAGACTTTGGCACAATGCCAACAAAAATCCTAACAAAGAGGGAAATAAAAAGGAAATTGGGAGATGCCATAATTTGCCTAAAGCAATGTGTTTGTTGCTGGAAGAAATGCCTTGGTTTAAAGGAAGCTGCAACTGTGCTTTGAGATAAGGAAAGGTCTGAAACTCAACTTTACAGCAGGGTTGCTGTGTCAGGGGACAAAGTGCAGTCTCATACCTCCCCCAGGCAGGGTCAGGACAGGGAGATGCAGCAAGTTGGCTTGGGATGAGCTTCAGCATCCTTTTAGTAAAGGCATCACACTGGGACAAGCCATCCTTCTGCACTTTGGGCATGCAGGAACCAAAGCTGTTCTGGGTTCAATTGCTTTCTAGCCTGAAAAAAGTAATCCAGCCCCCAGCTGTACACCCCTTCAGGGGAGATAGCTGTGAATATCAGCAACATGCTGTGCCTTAAGAAATGTCAGAGAAATCCATCTGAGGAGACGTGAAGGTGCTGCCTGCAGTCTCCCAGCGGATTCCCACTTGATTTTCCAGAAAGAGAGAGGTACATTTAGATAGGAACAATGAACAAACCCCCATAGTTTAGTGGCAATAAGCTGCTCTGTGTTGTGCTGAAATGCTGCAGGGCAACATTTTGGCTGTGAGTGATTTGATGGCTTGTGCTGCTGGAAAGGGTCATCTCCCTTATCTCTTTGGAGCAGCACAACACACAGGAACCTATGGAAGGAGGAATGAAAACGTTCATACGGATTCTGTTTCTAACATTTTACAAGTTAGAATTTTCTTGAGTGAATAACAAACCTAACTGAAAATCTAGAGTGACTGCAGTTTTTTCTCTTTTTAGAAATATGAGTACATTCTAATAATTTCAAAAACCAGAGAATCTGGCACTGCCAGATAAAGAGAAGGAAGTACTGAGAAGGATAAGACACAAAGGTTTGCAATTCCCATCATCCCCAATACTGACACAAACATCTCCACTAACATCTCCACAAATACTCCACAAACATCTATGGCATCATCCTGCAGCTGAAAAAATCCCATCTCATTAACAAGACCAAAGAATTGCACTCCAAAACATGATTTTATGTCATTTTTTCACCTCTTTGGGTGTGGTCAAGGAGAAGTACCATATCAGCCTGCTACACAGCAGCCCCAGGGCTGATGTCCAGCCCACTGGACTTGAGTCTGAACCCCAGTCGCAGACTGAGGCCCAGTGATCAAAATAATTGTTATTTTCTTTCACGTGGCTACCAGAGACAAACATTTTCAGAAGCAGAGAAATGAGAGAGTTAGGAAAGGGAGAACATGAAGAAACACAAAGTTCAGATGGAGATTTCCTGGACTTTTTGATGTTTCCAAGGGACCTGTTCTGCACAGACCTGCCAGTCTTCACTCTAAGATCCCCTGCTGTCTCATGGTCTAGAGCTTTCAAGCAGTGCCAACAACTACCTTTCGGGAAGGAGTTCAGACTTTATTTCTTTGGCAACAAACAATATGCTCATCCCTAATTCCTTTTCTAAATACCACTTGGTGGCACAGCCTTGGAATTATGTCAGTCTCAATACACCATAAGTGCTGTTAAACTGAGCACAGCTCACCACACAGCTCTGTAACCACAAAGAATCTAAAGAGATGAGCAAGGGACCTTTTCCAGAAAATAGCTCCAAATGACCAAAGAAAACAAAAATTTCTTCAGAAAAATGCAGGTTATGATACACCATGATGATACAAGTTTGGATATCCAAGATTATGAAAACACCCAATCAATTCCAGTTGTGCCATCACGTTTTTTTGCAATTTCTCTAAATCCATCACATTGGGTAACTAATGAAATAGGAGGAAGGGGGTGAGACATTATGCTTAAGTGTGGTTTGGAAGTTTATAGAGAATGTATGTAGTGAGGTATTCTGTGTTAGTTTAATACTTCTGAGCTGGGGTTATGGTGTTATGCAATCATAACTACTCTGCTTGCTTCTCTGTGGTCCTACACTTCAGGTTCAAATAGTTCAGCTGTACAGTTTCCCCCTCCCAACCTTTCACTATGAAGTGCTTTTTTCTTACCCCCAGAGATCAAAGAGATGTTTTTGTGGTTTGCTGTTCCATCCACATTCCTGCTCCCTTCTCTCTTCCTTCCTTCCTCTGCCCTCCCTGCAGCACATCACCCAGCAGCCCCAGGCATTAATCACTCACACACTCAACCAGCCTCGTTCAGATGAACTCATGGAGCCAAGATCCTGCTCTGGACATTACCCTGTGCTTCAACAGCTCCCTGGCTCTCACTTGCAGTGCACTGAATTCACTACTAGCTTCACAATTCCTGTCTGGCTGTTTGTCTAATTTTAAGGTCTGATTTTCGTTCTGAGTCAAATCAAGTACATTTGAGTGTTTGATAGAGACTATGAGTCTAGTAGGTAAATGATAATTTAGGGAAAAGTCTCCAGATTGCTGTTTTCCTGGACTTTGCTGCCACCTCATTCCCACAGTGCCTTGACAGGGCTAAAGTTACACATTTGATTGGAAGAGGGAAACAGCTTTATTTTCCAAACCGGAGAATCTGGATCAGCTGAGGAATAAAAGGACAGACTTCATTTTTCAGGACATCAAATATAAAATCCACTTCTCAGAGCAGACTATCCTCCCATTAGGCTAATTTAGGTTAAGTTTTACCAAACACTAAAAAAATGAGCTACAGCTCTTTTTCCTGGCACTGTACTGAGTAATGGTCAACTGAGAGCTTGGATCAAGACCAGCTACAGCAGACCATGACAGATCTCACCTATTGCTTATTTCTTTTTATCCCATCACACTAAGCATGCGTGCACATTATGAGAAGTTTCCAATAAAGCAGGTTGGCACACTTAGAGATTTCCTCACAAGCATTTAGTTTTCATGCATTAATATACAGACACCTCCTGCACTGTTTTGCCTATGAGGTCATGCAGTCAAAAAGTAACTCATGGTCAAAGCAAAACCTGCACTGATATTTTTCTTTATTTTCAGGCAGGTTGAATGATTTTTTCAAAGGCATAATAAAATACTACTTGTAAACCATTCCATAAATAATCCTTGCGCATGGTGCATTGCAGCACTTAATATTCAAATTCCCAGCTATTCTGGCTAGACTCTCAGGTGTGTGGTGTGTTATGGGCTTCCCCAGAGGACAAGCAGAACCTTCATTTCCATTGTGGTTATTCACAACTATATATTTCAAATTTACTGTCACAAATACATCTGTTATATAACACTGTTGATACTGTTGTCAAAGTAAACAGCCCTGTCAAGACCTTCCCTTATATTTATTTATACAAAATAAATTCAGAGAAAGGAAACAAAGGAACAGAGTTAAATAGAGTTAACAGTTAAAAAAACATATTGTAAATATCAGAATATTGTTTTTCCACTTTGCAATAAAAATACCAAAAAATACAGTGTGTATGAAGCCAAGGATAAATAACTCAAAATATTATGAATAAATCAGCAACTGAGTGTGTATAAACATCACCTCTCAATCCGTGTGGAGAATACATGAGGCATATTGAGAATGCACAGTCACTTCCATAGGAAGTCTCTCAATTCCTGCTTCAGGATTTTTCATTCTACAGCCCATGTGGATGGCATTGTCCTGCTCTTCAGCTTGCCTGAAATTGTTTACAGTATATTATTACTTCACTGCTTATAAAGGACACACTGCAAGAACTCTGCCAAACAGTATTTTTGGTAAAGCAGAATAGGCCTTAATTCCAAGCACATAAACAAAAGAAAGAAAAAAAATAACTGTCAAGGGACAGGGTTATTTTCCCAAAGGAACATCTGTTCCTAACACATCTCATGAAAATACATACAATAAACCATGAGTTCAAAACAGAAACTGTATTCAAACACTGCCCAACAGAAGTCCACGATCCCTGGAAAACTTCTTTTAAATCCCCAGCAACCCGTAGGCTCGAAGAGAACCATTTCCTCTGTATACACTGCAGCTCTTCAGAACTGCAGCCATTTGGCAGTGAGTTTGCAAAGCCACAAAAGGATGGGAATTAGCCATGTCAGCATCTTCCCTAGCTGCAGAATGCAGCTCAATCCGTCACCCTGCCAAAGCTCAGTTGTAAAAGGCAGCATGACAGCCCAGAGGAAGGTAATCCTGGCCAGCTGTTTCCAGCCAAAGCCAACCACATCAGCAGCACACAGCAAGCACCAACATGCAGCAGCTAAAAAGCTACCTGAGAAGTGGGGAGGATGAAGTCTGATTCCAGGATCAATAAAGTGCCTTGGGGATGCTGACAGTGTTTAGCTCACTTCAGCCAGCTGATCCAACAGAGGCCGCACTAGTGTGCCAGCCCGTGTGGCTGCAGGAGCTCAGGACCAGGAATGTGAAATTCTCATCAATCCACCACCCTTGGACACTGCAGAAAAACTCTAGCTTTTTGCAGAACTGCTAGCCAGAGTGTCAGAGCCTCAACACATCTCAAACCTTGATTAAAAATCAGATTTTATTATTAGGTAGACAAACAAGCAGGGTTTTTCCCTTCAGTGTCTTAGCTAGTGCCTGCCCACACATGCTCTGAGGCTCGTGAGAAGTTCTGACTGAGGCACAACAATTCACCAATAATTCACACCATGTTCAATTAAACTCGGGGGGCAGCTGAGACCAAACAACCTGTCTTGTCTTTCCAGTGCTTTTGCTGATGGTAACTTCAGGGATGTCAGATCTGTTCTTACTTGTTCATCTTAACTTCCTCCTTCACACATACTGAAACAACAAAAGAGTTCTCTCTAACACATGTGCAGAAATGATGAAGGCTTACAGTTGTCATCTAAATATTTTTATTGAAGTGATAATTAACTGTTTCTAAGAGTTTGGCTTCACTACAAAGATAGCAAGTTAGAATAAGGGTATTAAGTTTCCTCTGTTATCAATCAGTAATTTCTGTTCTAATGCTGGAAAATATGCCTTTGAGGCACCCTCTCCTCCTGCTGCTGTTCTGCTCAAGGGAAAAAGTGATGACTTTTTCTTACTCTATACTCTATTACACCACACAGCTTAAGCTACGTGCTCCTGCTATACTAAATGCACCATTCTGCTCATCTACGCAGATAACTAAATTTAATTACATTCATAATTGTTGTGGTTTAGTACATTGCCAAAATTTACCTCCTAGCTTGTTAGACCTACAATTTAATTAGCAGCAGTGAATTTTAAATGAACGATATTATCTAAACAATTATTTAAAGGGGTTTGTTGTTGTTTCTGCACCACCTAAGCAAAATAAAATAAGCTATTTTCCTCATTGTACTAATCAGAAGTGAACCTGTAGCCAAGTCACTTGTGGCATAAGGAAGAGATTCCTTTGGATCCACTGACGTTGGTTTTGAGCCACAATATAGTAATTTCTCGAAGTTCCAGCATTCCTCCAAGTTTAGTTTTATCTGATTTGCAGTGAATCCACAATGGTCCTTATGCCCCTGACAAGGTCCTGGGCTGAACCTCTATTGCCAATATTCACACTCACCTTGAGCTTTTTTTTCTGAAACATAACAGACAGAAGCCTCTGCCAGGTTCTTTCCACGCTGACATAAGGAACTCCAAATCTCCTTCATTTGTTTGAATCCAAAATAATCTTTATTTCAGACATGAAGTCGATAATGCATGCTTATCATTCTCTTGAAATCAACACAACCTTAAGCTTAAGCAAACTCTGATTTTAGCCACCTGTTAATCATTATTAATTCTTCTACATTTATTTTAACTATATTAGCCATATCCCATGAATGTCACCCATAAATTTCAACCACTAGGAAAAAAAGTCACCATAAAAATCTTAAAAACAAAATAAACACCAAACCCACAATGTTTCTTAATCTCATCAGCCCTCCAGGTGGGTATTTGTTGCTATTGTTCATGAGGTGGGTTATTTGTGGGGGTTTTTGGTTGATTGACTGGTTTTGGGTTGGTTTCTTTGTTTGTTTGTTTCATTGGTTGGTTTGGGGATTTTTTGAGGGAGAGGCGTGCTTCTATTGCAGCTTACAGGTCTATGAATTACCTACATCACCTTTAAGGTTAAAAGATATCTCTTCAAGATGTTTACTCGTCATACTTAAGGTGCTAAATCATGCTTATGAATGTTTTCAGTTTTGCAGAGTGAATGGTCTGTAGAATCAATAAAGCAATCCACCACAAAGCTTAATTAACTCTCTCTCATAACTGCACTTACAACAACATCTATGCTCAAGAGAAATGAAACTAAACAAATTGGCCTCAAACATTTACACCAAAATACAGAGGAGCGGTGAGGTACAGTAAAGTGCAGAAAGAGTCTTCTGGATAAAGAAAAGAAATAGATTACAAATTGCTCATTACACTTAGAAAGGCAGTGTACTGGAAAACACATAAATGTAACAAGAACAGCTATGGAGCTCTCCACCAGTGTGTGCAGGTGACATATGCCTGAGCCAGAGAGGTGATGTCTCTCCTGTAACTGAGCTCCTTTGATTCCTGCAGTGATAACTCAGTTTGTTTCTCAAAGTGAGACTTCAGGAGTAATAAGAGGAAGCAAAACAAATGTCCCTTGCCAGCAGAACAGTGGTGATTTTCTCACTCTGCCAACATCACATTAGCTAATATTACTCCAAGTGCCTTTTCAGTTCTTCATTGGCATTACTATATGCCTGACAATAGAAAAAGAGCAGAGAACAAAGCCTGAAGCTGATATGTTTGCCAAGTCATCCTGCTCCAGCCAAAAGGAGAAATGCTCACCAAATTAACATCTTGCTCTGCTACAGCTTCAAGTGGTCTGTCATTTCTGGGGGCATTTTAAAGAATATATGCAACTTGCACCATGGCTTCTGGAGAGCATTGCTCCTGTGCTTTTTGCATGATATCTCACTGTAACCATGCAACAAAACTACCTGGATTGTTAAATTAAACTATGACAAGGATATCAAACATCTGGAAGGCTGCAGGCCTGGCAGAGGGTTGACACCTTTTACATTTCAAGAAAATGTCCTGCAGTTTTATGTGCTTTCTGATGGCCACAACCTGATTGCCAAAGTCAGAAATACACCATTACCCACCATGCCTCACCAGTTGTGATTACAAGAGTATTACTCAAGGAGAATTTCTTCAGATCAAGATCGTGATTTATTGCTCAGTTACTAGAGAAAACAGTCTCCCCATTTTTTATGTTTGAATTCAACAATTCATTTCTTAGTAGTGGACATCAAATAATAACGATGAACATCTGAGGTTCCACAGAAATCCTATTTTCAGGAACAAATCTCAATTGCCTTTGAAATCAGTCTTTCAGAATCTCAAAATTTCTGTCTCAAAAGTTGGACAACCAAATGCTACTAGATTTTCTGAAATGTTTTTTCTGTTTTTTGATCACATTGATAAATAACTGCATCTCATTGATCTCACAGTGTAAACAAAAGGTTCATTAGTAATATAAGTCTCAAATCAAAACATACCAGGAGTATCCTCCTTATAAAATTAAAACAATATATCAGATTGTATACTTCTACCAGTTATGAAAAAGATGGTAACTGAGTAACAAAAAAAAAGGCTGAAATTAAATGTGTCTGCAAAAATTACATGTTAGACTCCGTAATCTATTTGAGCTGAAAACTTGCAAAAAAATTTAGAATTTATTTGAGCTGAAATTTGCATAAAAAAACTGAAGGAATACAAAAACCACTTGGGCACCAACTGCAGAGTGAGTTGCAAACAGGTGTTTGAAAAATAACATATCTAGAATGAATCATTGCCTCAAGCATACCATTGAAGACAGAGGAAAGGTAACCCACAAACCAGTAAATCTCCCTTTAATGCCAGTTCCATGCTCTATATCCAACATCTACATTGCTTTTGAGAAGGAAGGCAGGTTTATGTGTAACCACACCCACTGCACAGTATCTCACAAGCCTATCCCAAGAAATGTGCTCCAAGATCAGCCCCACTCAATGAATGTACAACTACAGCTACCAAGCCCATCCTTTACCATAAAAGCTGACCTCAACCAAAAACATTGAAAGGAACTACAAATTTAAACCCAGATACACTCCCAAATTTGATTTTTCTTTTTTTTTCTAGTGTACTTAAAAACTGTATGTTGAATTTCTTGGAATATAGATATGCAAAAATACATGTAGGAAATCCAAATCTTGCATCTTTGCAGTCTTTAGTTTATTTACCAACATACAAAATTATAAAAGGTTTTTCTCTGTGCTGCACCATACTGCATCATCAATGCCTGAAATATTTAGGAAAATATTCCATTAAAAAATCAGGTTAAGCAGCTATTCTCATCTAATTAAAGGAATTTCTTCTGTTGCAAAAACTAAGGTCTGTGTTGTTTGGATAGATTTTCCATATGCCCATTAGAAAAACCTTCACTGTTTTAAGAGTGCCATTTACCTCACGATGTTAAAAAAAAATTAGCAGCTCACTATTTAATTAACAAATTCTCATTATTTGTGCCTTGTCTAAATTGAAAGTAAAGCCAGTGTAATGAGATTCAGCTACTGTTCACTCCACTTTACTGATTTTGTGGACACCATTTTCATACTCATTCCTACATCCCAAGGTAACAGTGCAGGGCTCAGAGATGCACAGGTGAGGTGAGCAGTGATACAGTCCCAAAATTGGTACTCAAGTGTTTCTCTGTATAAGCAGAACAAAGAGATGATTTTGTCTATAAACTGCTAATTAGAATTGGCTCTCCCTAGGGAAAGTACAATATCTGACACTTCACCTAAAGGCAAATTCCAGGATCCTGTACAGAAAAGCTCATCAGGGGAAATGAGGCACATCCTGTTTACTTTTCAGCTCACTTAGCTCATTAACATCCACATACACAGACACCTCACCAAATCTGGGGTATTTTATACATTCTTGCAATACAGGTTTGTAGCTCTATTAGTCTGTAACTTCGGGGTGTTTTGCTGCTTTGGTTGTTATTTGGTGTTGGGTGGTTTGGGTTTTTTCTTTGATAAACTTGGTTGGGTGGTTTGAGGGTATTTTTGCAATTTAATGCCTACACTTTTTAAGTAAGTCACTGTCTCAAAAGAATATCTGTTACTCAAACAGATTCAAGAGGAACTCAAAGTCCTTTTTCTAAAATCACTCTAGATACCATTGACAATAAACACCCTGCTTGTAGCATGAATTCCAGCTTTCTTTGTTTTAAATAATGATCACACATTTTTCTCCCTACCACTTACTGAAGTGGAATGAGCAATTTAGCATCACATTTTTTTAGTGTAACAAATCTTGGTTATGTTCCACTTCAAAGTCAATGCATAGCCTAAAATCTGACACGCGCACAAAAAAACCGTAAGAGAAAAATGGTTTATTGTGTCTTTTCTCCAAAAGCAGTAGCCCCCTCCCTCAACAAGCACTTCTAGATCTGAATGCAGGTAAAAACTCCAACCAAAAACTCCTTTCAAAATGAAAATATAGAAAACCAGACAAAATTTAATTAGTACTAGAGAACTAATGCTCAGCATTTGAGCACCAGCAATTTAGAGAGTGTGACCATACCACAATCCCCTGTCTTTTCCTTTCTTGTAGCCTAGTGCTCTAATGAAACACACCCAGTTACAATTACAGAGCTGAGCAGAGTCACCGTTCTGTTTTACCCAACAGAAATGAATTATGCAACTGGAATCAGTGCCCTGCTTCCTCAGCCCTGGTGCCACATGTACCACACTGAGCCCAGCCTTGCCTGGAGCCCTGGGGATGCCCTGCCTGCCCCAGGGTCACTGACAGCTGCCAGCAGCGTGCACAGCACTGCTGTATCACGTCCCACAAACTGCTGAACAGATCCATTCCATAATCTGAGACCATGGAAATTTTTCCTCAAAGCTGAATGAAGAGATGCTTTGCTTTCCCTTCCTATTAAGATTTATTTTGCTGAGGCCCACAGCACATGCACCACAGTCTCGTCAACAGCTGTTTTTCCTTCTAAGCTTGCCCTGTCACTTCGGGATTTGAATTTTTGCTGATAAAGTGTAATAGAAGCTGCTTCCTGCTACACCACAGCAAAACAGATGTTTTAAAAATTGTGGTAGCCCCAAAGCTGGTCTCTGTAGCAAAATCTGTCTCAGGCTAACTTTCCTTCTGTCACAAAACCAGACATTATATTTCTTTTCCTGCTGGTTGATTGAAGTAGGTATCAAACAAACATTTTAAATAAGATTTCTTTTTGGATGAGCAGGGAGTCACAGAAAACAGCAGTGTGAGAAGGAAAATATAGACATACATATCAAAGAAACTAGCAGAAGGTGCTCGAGTAGTCCCTGAGCTCACCTTACTGCTCCCAGGCACAGGCATCAGCACCTTTGGCACTCCTGACAGATGTCTGTCAAGCCCAATCTCACCAAGCTGAAGTGATTCCACAGCAGCCCTAAGCAATCCATTCCAGCTGAACAATTGCAAAGCTTCTCCTCCTATCTAACTCCTAATCTCTTTTGCTTTAATTTAAGCTCATCAATTCTTGTCCTGTCCCAAGAAGATGTGAAAAACCAGATTATTCTCTTCCTACAAACAGCAGGTTTTTGCATACATCTCAGCCTTCTTCACCTCCAGACTACAAAACCCAAATGCTTTCACAGTTAGCTTCCATAGCTGGCATTTTCTTTTATTACCTTTATTGCTTGCCTCTGGTCCCTGTCCATCTGATATGTATCTGCTTTGTTCTGTGGCATCCAGGGCTGGACAGGCTGACACAGAGCCACCAAGCAGAGTGAGAGGCTTTTCTCCCTTATTTAACTCACAATACTTCTGAAACTTCTATCTTTACAGATGACACTCCTAGGGGTTTTTTCCTCACAGTTTCCATTTTGACACAGAGTTCAGGATTGGAAGATGGCTGAACCAGTGGGCTTGGATGTGCAGCTGAGTTAGAGCCTCATTGAATGTTCCTGCTCTTGCTGCACATTCAGGTAATTTGTGGACCACACTGTCAACGTTCAGTTTTAGGATCCAAGAAATCTCCAGGATTGCTGGAAAGTAGTGAAATCTACACTCTAAACACACATGCTTTTATTTATATATAGCGCAATTCTCTTTAACACCTTTTGTGCTGTTTGGTCCTGGCACTGGCAATAGCCTTAGTGCACTCTTTACAATCTGCAAAAATAATCATCATTTCTCTCTCTTCACAAGGCCTGGTCTTGAAACGAGCTCAGCAACTGCAGATTCTTGCTATGCAAACACACAGTTATGCCCAGTATGGGTATATAACATCTTGTTTGTGGCTTTAGACAGGTACAAACCCTCTGAGGAGTAATAATTACTAACACATTATTTCTCCCAGCTCATACACATTTGGATGATTCTTAAATAATTCCCTAAGAAGTTGTCTGGTGAGCTGATACCACCAAGCTTTGCTTACCAATGTTTTTCCTCATCTGCTTTCCTGCATTTGCAGTACTCTTGAGTTTCCTACTCCTATTTCCAATCACTTTATCTTCCCACATAGTATTCCAAAATCGTCAGAGGTTAGACTGTCAAGGCTTGATATTTCCTTATCTTTTGTCTTACTCCCTAAATTTTTTGTCTAAAATAAAAGCTTTGGAGTGGCTATCACATGTCAGGCTGCACATTCTTGCACCCTCCATGTCCTGTGCTTCACCCGTTTCACTGTTATAGTGAGGTTTTGTCTGTATCAAATGTGCTCTTTATACCCACAGCAGAACTTTTGGACTGAGTTTGAGAAATCTTACAAGTTCTGCATGGAAAACAAAGAAAGGATGATACAGCAAAATATTTCCTCACAAAAAGAAATAAATTTTTAAATAGATAAATAAATAAATCAATAAATCAAAGTTACTGCCAGACCCAGGGTAGCCATCCGTTTAGTGTGACCAGATCTCCTAACCCAAGCAAGAGAACAGGAACCAGCCAGAAGTGGATGCCTGCCTGACTCACTAAAATAAAGGGAACTATTGAGCAGTAATAATATGGTAATAATTCACTCAGCTGGAATAAACATCTGGATCTGAACATTACTGGAGAAACTCCATTTGTCAAAGCTATCTTAGTAACTTCAGGAAGAAGCCTTAACTTAGCTTGCAGTGACACATAAGAGTAGAGGACACCAACAGGTACATGTCACACATGGTGTTTTTATGTCATTTGCATCAGTACAGATGTCCCTGCAGAGCAATGTGAATTTTGTATAATCTATGTCATGCATCAGGAAGGAAACAATTGCACCATTCTATCCTGAGACAGAAATAGAAAGTAGACTAGTCAACAAGAAGAAATTCCTAAATTACAAGAGCCAGAAATGACATCTTAATGTCTCATTGGAAAGATGAGAAAGGGGAAAAAATTCAGCTTGACCTAGACATGGGCGAACCAGCCAAGGCAGACAACTTCAAAAGACTCTCAAGGATGATCTGTTCTCCTGTTTCTATTTCATCTATTTTCCCCTCTCTCTTTTCATGTTCACTGTTCTTGTACTGGAATTCTACAGGTGAGTCCTTTAACCCAAATATGCTGCAGGACTCAAAGCAAGGCTGCAATTCCATCACTGGCATATTTACCATGTACTTTCTCAAACCACAGCATGAATGAGCTTCTGACAATCATTTACTGGTAAGAGAATTCATTTCCCTTTATAACCAAGAAAACAAAACAAGAATTCTCCATCTACTTTCACATGTCAGAAAAATGTTTGACTGAAGCGTCCATCTACATGATTCAGCTATGGAAACTCTTTGAACCCTTACTATAAAATCTGTATCACATCACACCACAGCTAAGTGCAAAGCCTGTAAGACATTGTCACCACTTTTGAGAAAGGTATTTCTATAAGGAAAAGTCAGTTACCTAATGCAATGTTCCTACCCAAAAGTCTTAGTGAAACAGCCTCTCAAAGAAAATGAACAATTAAATAAACTTGAGAATAAAGCAAAAAATCATTAGTCTAGTCCATGGAAATGAATTGTAATACGAGCAAAAATTACAATACTTGTAGTTCATAACTCAACAGACATTTCTATAAAACACCAGGTATGTCTATACTGAGATTCTGCAATTCCCCTCCCTGGGAAGTCATCAAGGGCTTCCACTGACTTGCTGCCTCAAAAGTTCACTTAAAGAAATAAATTAAAAGTCATAAAGGCAGGATCCCAAACAAGTGCTGTAGAAAATGAGAGCAGACCAGAGGCAAAATTGAGAAAGTATCCGTATATTAGAAGGCAGTTCATAACACTGAAAGGAAAATGCAGGCAGAGGAGGGACCCCTGGGTTCTGCAGGCAACCCTGACAGAAAACCTGAGCACACACCACTGTAGTCTGGAAAAAGAAAAAAAATATATTAAAAAAAATCAATAAACACACACACAGATTTACTAATCTGTTTTAAAACACATACTTTTTGTGTAACTAACACGGAAAGCAGTTGACTTCTTGTAACCCCAAAAACTCGGGGATCTGAATTTTAAATTTACAGAACTCCCCCACAAAATGCATCTCTTTTCCAGCCTGAGATAGCAGAGGCTGGCCTGGAGATCAGGGCTGTGTCAAGAAGATTATGGCAGCTGAGCCAAGAGGTCCCATTTTTATGTAAATGGACAGCCAGCCTGTGACCTGTGAGCACAGCAAAGAAAGTGCCCGTGCCTCTCTCCTGCTGCTCAGCAGGAATCAGAAAACAGCCAGAGGCTGTGTGGCAGGGGGGAACCAGAGCAGCCTGGTGAGCGTCCAGCTGGGGGGAGTATTCCCCCAGCTGTGTGACAATATGTCTTTACAAATTACAGCCTTTCATGCAGTAATTATAGCTAAAATCTTCTAGTCTTGCTGGAGCAGGCTGACACCGCAGTCGTTCCCAAGTACGATAAAGAGCAGGAACTCTGCTGATCACCAGCATTAAAACCCTGGTCCTATTAGAGCAGAGGGACTAACACAGATTAACACAATTGGATCAAACTGATCCCATGGAAAGTAAGGCCTTGTAGAGGTAACATGAGATTCACTTCCATGGAGCAGCATTGAGCTGGACATAGCACACAAAACCTGCTCACTTTTTTCATGACAAGAGAGCTCTGGATTGAGCACAATGCAGTTCTGATGTACACAGGACCAAAAAAAAAAAAAAAAAAAGGGTGGGGGTTCTAGGGATATTAATTATTTCAGCTTTTGCACATAATTTCTGACTTCAGAAGCGTTTGGACAATGCTCTCAGGCACGTGGTGGGAGTGTTCTGTGCAAGGCCAGGAGCTGGACTAAATGATCCTGATGGATCCCTTCCATACTCTATGATTCTGTTCTATTCTACGATTCTCCCTGGTCCTAGCCTCTTTAATTATAAGTCTATGTTTCAAGAAAGTTTCAAATGAGGCTGCTGTAAAAAAAAAAATTTCCTCTCTGAAATGGATCATGTTTCTTTTTTAATATACACTAAAGCTGCTTACAGATTGTACACATACTGAAAAATAAGATGAATAATATCCAAGCTATTTTGTTAGACTTTGCAAGGGTAGATTTGCTGAGAGATGCAAAGCCTTAAAGAATTAAAGGATTGCAATTTCCATGCAACAGATCCTACACACAGGATGGTAAAGAGATTTTCCTGGTACAATAATCAATACTGGATGTAGGCTTCTCCATTTCTAAGGTATTCTACACTTGTTTAAAGCATTTCTACAAAGCTGGGCTTAATATTTTTGCCACTGAATATGTTACCATCAGTGCCAACAAGAGGAATTCCTGGAGCTTTCCTAGCTCTCCAGAAGGTAAAGCACACCAGTGTGTCAGAGAACATATGTATAAAAGGAGACTCAGCTATCTCATCAATTATCCAGGCAACATTTAATGATAGATTAATGTTCCAGGAAAAAAAAAAAATCACTAGGTAAAACCTGATTCTTTCCCACATTCTCTTCTGTGCCACTAAAGATTTCTTTCATAAGGCTACAAAGATCTGTTTCCCAGCACTGACTGACCAGGTGACCTTGATAGGATTTAAGATCATCCTGACCTACTTTTCAATTTTTACTTTTAATTGACAATTCACATTTCTTCCTGACAGCAGAGAGTTCACTTGAAAGTCATTTGGATTATCATCAGACAGGAACTTGGGCAAGCAGAAGTAAAGAGGCTGATTAACAAGTATTCAAGATTTTAAAATCTGAGTAAGGTACGAGTTGTTAAATTCCAAGATCTCCACACCCACACGGTGACCTGTCAACTTCAACTCAGATTTGTTCAGTTGGAAAAGAGGAACAAGTGCTCTGCTTGGCACAACCAATTCCAAGCTTGTGTCCCAAGAAATTACAAGATTCTGAAAACAGTGATTCTGCTCAGACCTGCTATTCTTTTCTGTTTTCTCACTCACTTTAAATGTTACTTAAAATTTTAGCTCAGATTAAAAACAAAACCCAGTATTTTTCCTAAATAACATGGACAATTCCAGTCTTTATAAATGCAACAGTGTAATACAGGCTATGGCAGCCAGGCAGAGCACAAACAGGCAGGTGCTGAACAAGTTTTCTACCACAGGCAGCTTTGCCAGCAAATATCTGGCCTGCAGTACCCTTGCTATTTCTGTCCTGGATGTCTCTGGAGGAGTGACTGCCAAATGAAAAGTACCGTACCAATTTGTGCAGTGGTTTTGTGATGTGCATAAATGAGTTCTTGGATAGGCTTAAATTCATCCTGACTCGTGATTTAAGTGCAAATTTAAATTCTGGTGTGTCTAAAGGGGAAAGGTTTGCACATTGCTATGCAAGTCTGCCAGCTGCCCCACACTGCCACTTTGTTTCTTTGCTTTCAAAACTAAAACATGAAGCTTAAAACAGTTGTTTTAATATTTAGCATTGTAGAAGGTCATGTTCATACGAGGGCCCTGGAGAGAAAAGCTTTTGAGCAACTGGAAGAGCCACTAAAAGTCAGTATATATAGGACACATCAGTTGCATTACTTTTATATCCCATCTCTGCTGACAATGAAGTGAGAACACTCAGGCTTGGCCAAGGACTGATAGAGAACAACTGGTACTGAAAATGAAGTTAAACATTAGATGTTAGGCTGAATATATCAGTGTTCTTTGATAAAACAAAGGTATGAACAAGACTATAGAGGTCTTTTCTAGCTTTAAAATACTGAAGTGATTTTAAGGTGGAAAACTCAGCTCCACATGCCAAACACCTGATACTTATAACTGTGCAGTTCCAGGGGCTTGTTACAGATAACTAATCCAGTTACTACTAGTTACTACTGAGTAACACACATACCTTGCATTTATTATATTGGATACTTAGGTCCTCTTACAAATTTTTTTCTTCTTTAATGTTCTGTAATCTACTCCATAAAACTGCCTTTTCTTTGGCAGTATTATCCCTCAGTTACTGTATTTATTCTAATATGGCTTTATGACCACTGAAACAAGATGGAAAATTCTTTCACTGCCCATGTCATCCTGCTTACCAGGTTACCATAATGCCTCAGGTGATTATGTTGCAGAAATTCAGAGATATTAGCCCTGGTTTCCCTATAAAGCTGATTTAACACCCACCTGTGAAGCAACCAAACATACACACAACAGGATAAAATAGAAGTCAGCTGAGCTTTCACTCAGTACTTTTCAAGATGAGTAAAGCACACAGGAATCATTATCCTGTCCAACTATTATAAAAGATGTTAAAAGGCTTTAAAATCAGAGGCACTTGTTTTAAAGCATATTTAAATATTTACTGTATGCCTTGTGACCTCCCAACTTGGTGCTTGACTTTCAGCTCCTGTAACAGATACAGACCTCATACTCTTGGTACCTCTGCCAGAACACAGATTCTGCACTCCTATTGAAAGGAGGGGAAGTTAGAGCCAAACCCTCCTCTTGGACCCCCTTCAGAGTCCTTCAGTCAGCCTGTTCCATAAACTTCCTTTAACTATGAGAAACAAGAAGCAATTAACTATTCCCCACTATCGGGGGGTTTCACTTATTAGTTCATTTTGGAATTAGTGTCTCATTTTCTCTCTCTCAACAGACCAGGAACAGGTTAAATTTCTTTCACTAAATTTCTTCCACAACTTTCACTGACGTTCATGTAGGTACTTTCCTGGTACTAAATTAGCCTGACAAGCTACCTTGTTATGGGCATGTTAACAGAAATGTCTATATGTTTGCTTAGTAACAAAAACCTGCCCTTACTGTTATTCTAATAATCAGAAATTCCATCTTTTCCTAGCCAGTTGCCAAATTTCTTCTTTCCTGAAAGTAAATAATGCCTATTCTACACTTCTAGATTATCCTTCTAGATCCAAGCCAAAGTTCGTGTCATGAAGACCTGTGATTTAAATGCATCACATGAGACAGAGGACAGCAACAAATCAAACAGAGCAGGATAATAGGTTTGAACAGGATAATGTAACAAGCAGTTGTATAAGAAAGGTTTGGAAAAGGACTAGAAACACACTGTTGCTAGAACAAGAGCCTCTGCTGACTTCAGCTTCAGGGGCTATTTCTGATTTGTTCCACTGTGTAAAGAAACACTGGAAAAAGCAATGTTATTAAAACACAGATGTGTGGAAAGAGCTTAATTCCTTCTAAATATGTCAACATAGCCTGAGCTATGCCATCTTTTTCACAGCCATCCAGGCAGCTGTCTGCACAACATCCACATAGAAATAACTCCTGCCCTAGCTATGGAGGAGAAGCATTACAATTTCACTCAGCTGAAGATAACCTGCATTTATCCAGAAACTCGATAAATGTAACTGATCGCTTGAAAATGTAAAAAACACAAATTTGGCAAAGATTTATTTTCCCCTACCAGCCCCACTGGTAAGAGCTCCAGGAAGAAATCTTTCTCACTTGAACATAAATATGTAGCAGACTTCTAAGAAAACAATCCTGTGAGCACAATTGTTCCAGCTGACAGAGAGTGGCTGGTGATAGATAACAGGAATATTAGTGAACAAGGAGCAGAGTTATTTCTGCACTTGTTCAGCACATCCAGAACACAGTCACTTTGTCTCTGCAGAGTTTCACTGTGCCACACAAGCTGCTCAGGAAGAAGACTATGGTGTTAAATAGCTTTCCCCTTAAGTGCCCAACACAGTAGTTATTTGCAAGGCCATTTAATTTGCAAGATTTGCAACACCTTCTTTGGATATTGAAATGCTAAACACGACCAATTTACTTTTGGAAAATATCATTGATACTTCTGGCACCAGAGAATAAGTGATTTATACCTGTGCACACAAGTAGATTGTTCAGTTCATAGGCAGTGGGTACTACCATACCTAGTTCTGAATGACTGCTGGGGACAGAAGAACCAAGATGTGTATCCTGTGTTGGATCAGGAGTGCTGTGTCAGCTCAGCCAGGCACAAATGGTCCAACTCACACTCCCATGTGGCTCCCACTGGCAGCCTGTCCTACCAGTGCACATTCAGCCTCAGCCTCACTCCACAGGGCACTCAGGGATGGCATCAGGCATTTGTAACCCCTGTGACAACCTCAAGGCTCTACTACTATGACTGTCTTTTGTTGGAGTGATTAATGCCCAAAAAGCAGGTTTGTGATACTGATGTAGTCATGTTTGTATCACAAGGGTTTCTCCTTCTCAGCATCACCCTAGGCTTCAGCAGCACTCCTCTGGGGCTGTCCCCAGCAGAGCCTGGGCATATCTGCAAACCCTTCCTGCTAAACTGTGGAAAAGTCCCTCAACAAAACAGTAAAAACCACTGGAAGACAATGAATATTCTAGCAGCTAACTCTGGTTCACTGCCAGCTAAATGAGTGGTTGGGTATCTCTCCTTTCGTCTTCCCAGCCTCTCTGAATGCAAAGAGAAAAAAAAAATAAGGTCAGCAGCAGGAGTTAAGGACTGTTCTGAATTTAAAATGCTGCCCAGCATTTAAGAGCAGAAACTTAAGTTACCAGCTGAGCACATGAAATGTAATGAAATACAGAGAAACACAAGCCTTTGTGAAATACAACACAAATAAGTACTTCAATTTAGTCTGGTACTTTCCTATTTCTCAAATAGTTGGTGAGTCAAAAGAGCCAACAAATCAAGGCAGAGAATGACCTAAAACCCCAAAAGAATCAGAGTTACTAAAAATTGCTGGTAGGGAAAAATCCTAAATGCTTTAGAAGGCCAGAGCTGTTTTTAACAGCCATTGTAAAATAGATGTCTGCCTCCAGTGCTCAGGTATCAAATGCTGTGTCTCCATTCTCTTTTTTTCTAACATACCACACACTTTTCTTTCCCACCATTCACAATTATAACTACAAGAATACCATGTGTGACATACTCAGTCTCCCCTAAGCAAAGAGCTCCTACCTCAAAACAAAGCAAAACTCTGATTTATCAAATACAGAACACAACAGTATTTCAGATGTCAAATCTCCTCATGCTAAAATATGTATATCCTTGACAAACTAATTGTTTTTCTGTGGCACTGTGACCTAGACAAAGCCTGAACCTGCTCTGCAGTCCTGATCAAGGGGCTGACAGCAGGAAGAGTGATGGATGGCAAAGGCAGCCACTTGCTCTGGCTGAGCAGGCTTCACTGTACCACCCATCCATCACTCTGACAGCTAAAGAGATTCTGCTCAAATTTATCTACAGGGCACTAAGCAGGCAGAAGGCAGAGCATATATCCCACCAGCTGAAAGGGTAGATAACCAGAGAGGAACATTAGACCATTTAGTTTCCAGAAGTAAATTGGAAAATCCCATTTGGCTCTGCTGGCTAGGCAAGTGAGATTATGCCAGGAAGGAACGCCATAGAATTACAACTGTGAAAATGGTAACGATGTAACAAAAATTAAAAATAAAGTTGCTGGAAAGAAGTTTTCCCCTCCTTGCTTTTATTTAGAGAGAAAAGCACAAAGAAATAAGAAAAAAATAAAATAATTAAATGGAGCCTGGGCACTGTGTGTGCTGTAAAGAGGAAAAAGATGAAAGGTCGTAACATAATTGAGTCCTTGAATACCAACATCTGGAGTTCTAAATCAGGACTTGCCTGACACATAGGTTTAACTATCTCTGTCTGTTTTTCAAGCCATAAATAAAGTAATATTCTGCATTATTTTGAAGTGAGTGATGACAATATTCTCTTCTGCACATACACTTCTTCCCAAGCTGACACATTGTGTGCTTGTATTGTACCTGTTACATTGCTTGTGTTAATGCAATTCACCAGAATAAACTTTGTCTTATATAACAGTAATACACCCTAATGTTCCATATATAAGGATCATATAAAGCTGACACTTCTGTTTTATACATAGAGGGGAAATCGATTAGGTTGTGCCAGGCAAAAGGATGCATTTTAAAATTAAGTTGTAGTCAAGTCAGAGTTGGGCAGAAAAAATTTAGAACCCTCAAAGACATCTTTTTTTATCACTTCTGCCTTTCACTTTTTCTCTTTGAAAAGCAGCAGGCTTCAACTTGACTGTACCAAAATACTCCACTGGGTATTTATCTTGAGAACTTCCTGCAGGTGATACAGTGATTTTCTGCAAATTTGAAGATTAGAGAATTTAATACTCATATTGAGTAAACAACTGCCTGTCAGACTTTCAAATGTTTTCCTGCAATAAGGGGGAGAGCCATAATTGCCTGAACTGCTTTGTTTGATTTGTAAATGAACACCCTGCTTTAATCAATTGACACACTAATTAGTAAATTGGTGGTCTGAACATCTCTCACTTTATTTTAATAAACTCCTGTAATTTTGGATACCATGCTCATGTACTCTAAGTAAAGAGTAAGGGTTTTCTCAGAAATATCTGACAATTTTAGCATTATACAAGAATTGACTCATTGACTTTCAAGTTAACTGCTCTTGAAATAAGCATTATGTAGTTCCTGAGCACCAGCTTTCAATTCAGTGAGAAATACATCTAAAAACCTCCAAATAAAGCTAGGTTGCTCACACACTCTTGTCTATTTCTGTTATTGTGTAACTTGTAAACTTTTAAGGGTGTTCTTTTGATGATGCAAGAACACAGACCCTGGTAACTCATCTCAAAGACATCTCTCACATTCAAAACAGCCAAATTCCCACTGGCTCTGGGAGCACAGAGAGACAGTTCAGCATTACAGTGGCTGTAACAATATGCACATCTGAAACCAAGATGTTAAGTTTTACATTTCAGTACTCAAATAGCTGCTGTGGGCAATTCAAATATATGGCTGCAAGAACCTTTTAACCCTTCTGGCTGGCAAATTGCTAAATCCAGGGAGTCACAGGTTACTTTTGGGGGGAACTAATTCCAAAATTTAACAATAAAAGAACACAATTGGATTTACCAAAAAAATTTCAGGCCCTCTTTAGAAGGACAATTACCATTTCTACCCCAATTCTACTGCAATCTTCATTTTGTAATTTCCTCTGAAAAAGAACATAGTAAATCAGAATGTTATGGAGGCAACCTTACCAAATTTCCTTTGGCCTGTCTGGGTCAAACTTCATTTAATTAAATTACTCGATTTCCATTCCAAAGTTCAGTGTTATTATTCAAAGTAATCCTTGCTATTATATTAATAACACCAAAGAAGCCATGCCATGCAAAAAGCATTGGGTTAGGGAGAGGTTTTGACCATGAAGAAGTATAATCAAAGTGCAGCAGCCTTCAGGAGACAACTTAAAGAATAGATGTCTCTTTAATAGTGCTTAAACTATCTACTCCAGATCACAATGCTGGTGTTGTTCTTGCTTGGCTGACCATATGGAAATTAAGCTTTTCCCCTGTTCTTCACTGCTGTTTTCCTAATGTTGGCTTCTGAGCCATTTAATTACACTCTGTCATAAAACTGGGTGCTCAGCCTGACAGGAACAAGGATCACCTAAGTGCTATTGTGATGACCAGAGCACTTGTATAGGCAATGGGGGTGAAAACCTTTATACTTCAGAAAGAGAAGAAAATGCATTTCAGCAGTGGCAGCACAATGCCCCTCCTAAGCCTAAACAATTGCAAATGTACAGGCTCTGGACGCTGCTGTGCTCACAATAAGGCCATTCATGGAGACTTTGCTGAGGCAAGTTAGGGCAAAAGGGTCAGAGGGCTATGAACTTTGATCTATCGCTTCAGATTTGGCAGGCCTTAAAAAAACCTCCTGCTTCAGTAAGTTTCTTGATTAACCTAATAAGAATTACACAAGAAGTGCTGTGATCTTAGCACTGCATCGGATTAGCTGCCTAGACAGTGTTCTGTGAAGCCTAAAAATCTCATCAAGAAGCATAATGAGAAATAGACGATGGAAGTGTCGAGAAAAAGGTCTCGAGTTTGTGTTTTAATTGTGCAGGCAAGGAAATGAAATGAAAGTTACACGAGAGCTGCGTTTTCTGAAGAACCAGAGTATTTGTCCATAGAAACATTATCTTTTAAACTCTGAGGAGAAAAAAACCTTAACAAAATTGAAAGCTGGGAAATGTATTCAAAATGAACCCTCAGTAATTCAGCAACAATTTTTCCCTTTGCAGCCTTCCCCATAGAATAGAATCTAATACCGACATTCATATTGATGATAAATTCTAAAAATTAGTTCAATAAAAAATGTCACCATAAGCAGCACTAAAGAATATCCACAGCTACCTTATCAAAACCATGTCAAGGAAGAAAGAAATTTGAATTGTTACAAAGAAGAAGGATTAGCAATTAATTCCTGAATTAGGCCGTTCGTATAGTAAGAATTTTTTTCCATTTAATGAACTACCCCTACATTAGCCCAATTTTATTACATTACAATATAATTTAATTTATAAAATTAATCAAATATAATTCATCTTTGAATTATCAGGATTATTCCTTTTCCATGGATGTGTTTTGAAAGGCTTCATTGTTAACATAAAATGCAAATCTGAGTAGCCACAAGAAGTCTACTCTTCAGAAATATTAAGAATTTCTTGAAAGGCCTAGGTAAAATATATTCATGCTTCAGCACTTTTAACTCATCCTTGCAAGACATCTGCAGACTGGAAGGTCACTAAGTGGCCATGTTTTGGTGTCCTGGTGTGTAGTGGCTCAAACAGCTAAAAAAGACAGGATTAGAAGCTGACTCATGAAGCACAGTTCTCTGCTCAGTTCTGGATCAAGTGCCAGCAAAGGCAATTGGGTCTGTGCCTTCAAAAGGAATGGGAGAAAGAAGTCTCCATGTACATGATTAATAAAATGGAAGAAAAAAGAAAAGACCCCACACCACCAAATCAGTGGGGGTTTTTTAAAGGTCTCTGTTCCTTTTCATAAGGTGTCAGGCTCCCCTTTAAAGAAAGTGCTTGGATAGCACTTGGGTTCAGGCTCCCAAGTTTCCACAGTCACTAAACACTGCATTTTAATAATCCAGAAGTGATTACACCTTTGACCATTGCACAAGTCCACGGATTGGATTTGCTCAAGACACAAAGCACTCACACCAGACACGAAGCACCACAAAGTGGCTGTGGAGCTTCATAGAGTGCTGCATTAATACTTAGCCACAAGTTTGGGTATATCTTCAACATCTTGCACTGTATGCTCACACATCAACAGCAAAACGTTCCCCAGGAAACATTCCAAAATTGTCTCTTTGAAAAGTAAAGTTCACTTGTGGGTCAATGGGGTAATTATGGCAGAATGAGCCTGCCAAGCTCCAACAACAGTTTCACATTTCAACAATGCTCCTTCCCATAATCCCAAGTGAGTGATTTCTTCTGTTCCATGTGCTTCTCCTCTTATGAAAGTAAGAACAATAAAAGAAAGCTAATCAGTGCTATCAATTAGGAGTCATCTCATAGAATAGAATTATACTCTGAATTGGAAAAGGAAAACATTTTAAGCTACATTTTAGTCACTAACATTCTTATTTGTTTTGCTATTCTGTCTCAGTGTTCCTATCTGTGTTTTCTGTGGAAGAATTTGAAAGATCCTGACATGTATCTTGTCTGTATATCAATGATCCCAGAGAACCAGGAGGGAAACTCCTCCAAGAAGCTTCTAAGATACAGTGAAATAAAACCTGGTGCCAAGTCAAAAGCAGCATGTTGAGTCAAGTTGTTAAACTTGCTAGGAAGCTGTTTACATATACAAGCCACAGTAATTGCAAGATAATAAATTTATTTATCTTCAATTAAGCAAACCTCATGGAATAAGCTTGCATGTAATTTGTGCTGTCTTGCACACATTTTTTTATCACTGTTACAAAAGCTTTTTTCCAACCGGGCCTGTTAACAGCAAAATTAAAATGTAACATGAAAAAAACACCCTTTATAACCAATAGAGAAGAAAGCACCAGGAGGAAATAAGTGCTAATGATTAAAAAAGCAAGCAGCACTTTAAAAAGACATAAGATATATGTGCAGTTTAATGGGTGAAGCAGCAATGCCATCCATCTGCTTTTGTTGTGCATCAAAAAAGAAAGTTATGAGGACCTATAGATACAAAGGCTGAGTGGTGACCCTGCCTGAACATCTACTTTAGTCACTTGGGACAAGGAGTGGAGTCAGGGTAAAGGTTTGGAGCATGGTAATAAACAAAAAGTAGCCTAATAAAAATAAAAATTTACTGACATGGTAGTGGAAAACCTACAGGAGGGCTTGGTTCAGCACTGATCCCAGCAGTGAGTACAACAATCTCCAGCACCTATACCACACCAGCAAAGCCCTGGATGTGCTTGATCCTGCTCCTGCCTGGGTGTTTGCCAGAAAATTTTGTGCTGCCAGCCCTGGCCTCCTTGAGCCCAAAGGACAGGAGCACCTGCACTGGCAGCAAACAGCCCAGAGTTTGGTGTTTGACCATAACTCATGGTCAAAGGCCCAGATTTCTATTTACCTTCTGGTTTGTTAGGTAAGGAGTTGAGTTGACTAGCAAGTCTGGGCAATTCTAAACAATTAGGTACACAAATCATGTTTAAAATTCCCTTTGATGTTACAGCTGAGCTGCCACAAGCAGAGAACAACAGGTCAGAGAGGTGAACTGCCATGCAGGTATAGAACAGAGAAAGAGTTCCAATAAATTTTCTGTACCCCCACATCATACCTACAAGGCTCCATAAACTTGTACACAGAGAGAGTTACCAAAGCAGAAATATGAATCCACAAAGTGTGTCTTGCAAAACAAATATGCTGCAAGTAATACAACAATCATATACTTTGAAATCCAAATCTTCCTTCTAGAAAATGTTTGTCTATCTACATACTAGCACCTACCTAAAAATGTTTGCTTGAACTCTCTGTGAAGCAGCATTAAAAATATTTAGAAAGCTTTAATGTTATTTACCTGGAGAACCATCTAAAATGCCTCCAGGAGAAACTACTGTGAAGATTTTTAACAAGAAAAGCAGAGAAGTGTCTTTTTCTTTCATGCAGGTATGAAAAAACACATCGATTTTGAAAAAGATGAAGCCTATATTCACTTATTTTGTTTTCATTATGACAGTACATCCAGATTTATAACTACTGAACTGTTGACTAGACTGCTTTTGTTTCTTCCTTAAATAAATACTTTAGCCCAATCACACAGTGCCTTCACAAAACTGACACCCTGCCAAGCAGTGGAGCACAGTGTCTCCTAAAGCAAGATTAATCTCCAAATAAGTGAGGATAAGGAACAACTGTGTCTAGAGTGTGTCAGCATCCTTAGGAGAGCAGTTCAAACACAGTTGATACATTAGGTTAAACTGCCTTGGCCGTGCCATAAGCCCAAGGCAGATGCATCACTCATGGAAACTATTATGTTGTGCCTATTTACCTAGAAACACTCCAATTTTAAACCTAATGGTCTAATAGTAAGGCAGGAGCTGTGCCTTGTAAACAGGCAGGAAATTTGACTCTGAGGAAAAACAAAAAACCCCACTATTTCAACACTATTTGCCTGCCTTTCTTCTATTTTTTAAAGGCAGGGATTTTGCAAAGATTGGTTAGTTCTCACAAGTTAGATGACTATTTAATGTAACAAAACTGTTTGATTTATTGCATTAATACTGAGCTTTGCACAGGCTCCATAGGAGTGTTGCTAAATAAAAAAGGTTGTCAGTTTTGGTGTGAGAAAAGTACTTCTCAGGTAGGAAAATATGCATTTATCAACAGCTTAGCCTGTTTGAAAATATTACTCTATTGGAAAAACTATTTCTGTCATTTGCAGAAAATGCATATTTCAATTTTCAGCCACATCAATATCCTACTTATTTATGATTACTCTTATTATTTGTTTTACTCTCAACTCAATGATCCCAGTCATGAACCAAGAAATGCATGAATCCAGAACAAAGAGTACAGCTGCTAAAAGTTCACATTTAGGCTAGGAGCAGTAGGCAATAGATTGTACAGGCAGACAGGAAACAAAGACATATCAGCAACAAAATCAGTGCCTGCTTTCTGTCGGTATCTGGGATAGCTCCCACTGAAAATTTAAATGAAAATTTTGAAAATAAAATTAATGCCCATATGCATATTTTCTGTTGATACTAAAGATTTATACATGCAAATAAAAACACATTTATTACTATGATCACATATTTATAATTATTATTGTGAAATTGTTTAAGAAAAGGCAGAGAAAACACACAAATTTAAGGGCAAGAACATTCTCAAAGCAGCTTCTTCTGCTGGATTTATAAGAAGGCATCCAAAGGGGTTTATATCTCCTGCTGTGCTGGTCAGGGAGGCTTTGCAACACCAGAATTCAAAAAAGGGTTACAACACAAATGCTTTAGATTAGTTTTACTCACTGTTAAGAGGTGAGATAAAACAATTCATGAATTCAAAAAGATCAAGTAGGGAAGAAGATCAATATGAAAGGAATTAGTGCCTAAGTTTTCAGATAGATGTGCCAGCATGTTGCTTGGATTTATAATTATAAAGCAATTATTACTTAGCTCAATAATAAATTATTAGCTGCCATGGAAACAACTGAAATATAAGGCAAGCTATTAAAGGCAAAGGGATGGTCTGCAGGAGACAAAGGGAGGAGGCAGCTTATTCACCAGGCAGACTGAGCTCTTCCTCCAACTTCTTATGCTATCACACACCACTCAGATTGCTAAAGGAGAAATTGCAAAATGCCTGAACTCACACAGAGCCAATTGTCAGGGTTTAGCAGGGCTTATTTTTTTTTTGTATTAAGATGATAATTTGATTATAGTCAGGTATTTTTCTGGTGTAATCCTAGGGATATCACACATCCCTTTTCACCTAAGCAACTAGTTGAAGCAGCTATTTCCAAGAGGTTGTGGGGGACAGGTAAGGCCACTGAAAAGCAGAAAAAGGAGAGTTAATGCCTTCTATCACAAAGAAGAAATTGAGGAGCAAGAAAATTATAGGCTAGGCAGCTAAACTGCAGCTTCCTGGGAAAATTGGTAAACAAACAATTCATTCCACTGAACCACCTGGAATAAAACAAGAAGATTATGAGCAGCCAACATGGATTTGTTCAAAGCAAATTATATCAAATCAGTCTAATTTCTTTCTGTAACAAAATAAAAAGCTCTGATTTAAACATTGAATGCTGCCTTGATGTCCTCATATGCAAACAAGGAAAGTTTGGTCTATGTCAAACTACTGTATGACAAACAAAATTTTGCCCACAGATCACTGACCTGCAAGTTACCAAAGTGGAGAGAAGTATCAAACAGCTCTAGATGCCACTGCCCTGAAAATCCACCACTGATGACTTGTGACGGAAGAACACGTTATTAAATGCAAGTAACATGTTGTAGAAAGTCTGCCACTACTTTGGAAGACAGGATTAAAATTCAGAATGTTTACAGGGGATTCCAAAATCAATATGAATCAATGATGGCGTCCTGTATTTTAAAAAAAACCAAGACAACTGTGATACTCAGACCATAAACAGGCTTCAAGGTACATGGATACATAAGAGGTTTAAGTCCATCACTATCCCTTCTTTTGTGTGACTGACTACAGGACAGATAGACTGGGACCAGGAAAAGAGAATGCCTCTAGAATTATCAAGCCCAGAAAACAGTGATCTGTGAAAACAGCTCTAAAGAAGTGGCTAGAGTTATACTTTAGGGAAAAAGCTTTCTAAACTAAGAAGAGTTAAACATGCAATGGGCTGCCCAGTGAAGTTCTATCTAGAGAAACCTTTGCTGGAGGAGGTCTTTTAGGACAGGTTACAAATTTGCAATTAGGAGTGTCATAGCAATAACTGACATCATTTTCCATCAAGGAGGCACAACAGGTAACATCTTTGGGTCTCCTGTGGTCTTATTTTTCTAAGAATTTACAATATTATTTTTTCCCCATTTCTAATCTCATCTGGATGAATTGTAAGGAATTTGTCTGGGGTTTCCAGACATGAGGCAGCCTTTTCCTGGCAGAAACGTTAGACTGACTGCAGACATGCATACCCTCACAGGGCACATATGCAATATATTGAATACTTCTGCCAAGGACTGTTCTATATCCAGAAATCAACAGCACATGTGCAATAATCCATCACTTTTGGGAAGCATCAGACTTTATTAAATAGGCACTGGGACAACAGTGCAATATTCAGGGAAACTGGAGTCCCGGAAATCCTCCTATTCTTTAAATACAAGAGGGATGAAACAACAGGAGAAATATTCTTTGGTCACAACTCTAGGCCATCACTTTACCAGAAAAAGTACTCATTCTCTCAACTCATATTTTGTTTCTGATACTGTTTTGCTACTAGCACTCAACTGGCTGCATCTGTGATTTCTTTACATCTTTGAAACAAAAAAGAAATTCAACAGTCTCTGCCTGAGCTCCTCTGTTTACTAGTCTGCACAATAACTTCTTCAATCACACACCTGCTATTATTAGCATTCATATAAAGTACACAAGGTGATGGGGTGGTATTTTTTCCAATTTAACTTAAACAAGGGAAAGTGGTTCTTCAGCTTCAGAAATATTTCTACCAGCATAACTGTATTTGGTCTCATGCTTACAGAATCACAGAAGTAACGATCTGCATCAGAAAAATCTGTAAAGGAATTCATACTAAATTACTGAAGCTGCTTGCCACAGAACAGGTACTGTGCAAATAGTTATAAGAAGGAAGAAAGAATGTAGAGATGGTAAAGTCATTGAAAATTCATCCTGAGCCATCCTAGAATTGTTTAGTTGGGAGCAGATAAGCAAATCAACTTCTGACAACTGCCCCTCTGACAGCAGCTGCATCACTGCCTTGCCTTGCTGAGCAAAAGCATGGGAGAAGTCAGTGACTAACTCCAGTCAATAAGCACACCCACTGGTATTATAATACAGAAGAATTGATGGAAGGAGCCCCTGAAAAAAGTTTCTAATTATACTAATCCCAAAATGTACCAGCAGAAATCAGTTCTGCATTCCAGCCCATAGGAACTGAGGTGTACAGTTTGTGCAGCCCCCTGAATGTAGCAGGGTCTCAGGAATTCTCAAGTGAAGACTAGGGCCTGGTTTAATACAGTCTTACCATATTTCTATATTTGAATGGCCCTGGGTTTATATTTTTTTAAATATGCTTCCTGACAAGGTATCTATCCAGTGTGAACAATTCCTCATGGAATTACAACAAGCAAAGCTTCTATTGATTTGCCAAAGGTCATCATCTCCTGTTTATAGCCATGCTTATGTTTGTTTACATCAGGTGTTCTCTTCCTCCTTTTATATCAGCCAGCTGAGCTTGAGAACAGTAAAAAACAAACCCCAAAGACAGCTCACCTTGTCACCCTGTATCAGCAGGAGTTCTCTTTGTATGAAGTTCTGCCTGCAGAGCATCATCACAGCAGATTTCTGTGTCTCACATCTGACAGGGGCAGGATCACCTGCACACACAATATAAGTTACTCCTCCAGAACAACACAAACACTTTGAAATAGGGGATCCACAGCCCTATGGCTTCTCTCCTATTCTCTTTTGGCTTTTCCCTAAAAGAAGTAGCACAGAATAGTGTACAGCACAAGAAAATATGTTCACAGAAGCTAAAAAGAGAGCTGAGCTGTTTCTATTCCACCCATCAGGGTCCTTTGGTTCAATGTGGCTTCTTTCAACACATTAAGTGCAGTGTCATCAACAGCAAGAAATAGCCCAAGTGATGCCCATGGAGGGGCTGGGGATGGCTGGTACCCCCAACCATACCACACAAAGTGAAACACATCACTGTATGCTGAAGGACATCTTTCAACATGGAAAAAGCATAAGGTGGATGATGACCAAACACAAAAGGAGATCCTTTATTTCAGAAGTTCCTCTTTTCCTGGTTATTAAATCAAATCTGACCATCTCCTAAATTTATTTTATCATCTTCTATTGACTTTTTATATAACATTTTCCATGCCCGTATTACTTCAAATTTTTCATTATTGCTGCCCTATTTTTAACCTCACTCTTCCCAGAACTTGGCTCATAGATATGATGTATAAACCACAAGGCTACTCTGGCTAATCTTGTAACAAAAATGAAATTTATATTACTTTGCATAGAAAACATCAACACTTTCCAAAACTGCTTCAGCACTGAAGTTTTAACAACCAGATATGTGAATAAAGTATGTATCTTATCAGGCTATTAGTTTGGTATATCACTTTGCAAAGATCATGATTCCCCCCCAGGCTTCGGTCTCTCCAAGGATGAAAGATATATGCCATTAATATAGTTCTAGAGACGGTACATAACAGAAGTTAGATTGTAGATATAAGATAGATGAAACAAAGATTCAGTGTTTATTTGCTGGCTTAGCAGAAGACCAGTCCTCATAAATCAAACAAAATCCGAGCAAGAGATAAGATATCCCAAAGGGGTTAGCCTCATCATTTCTTACTGAACTCTTTATTTCACATTTAATTCAAAAGGTTATTATTTCAACACTATCTAACTGTGCAGGGCTCCAAGTTCAAGTGAGAAAAAGATGCCAAATGTCCACAAACTTGCTGACACAATAAACAATAAAGAAGGTTCTGAGCACTTTACCAGATCCAAATGTTAATTGTCATATTTCAGTTCCTACAGATAATATTTGACAACTCTCTTCCTTTTACCTGAAAGCACGAGAAGGAGGTGAGACATGGAAAATGTCTCTCAAGTTGCTACACCAAATAATGTTTTGTGCCTCTAGGGAGGAAGTGGTACAACTGAACAATTCTGAAAACATTCCATCCTATCATCACAGGACAGAGCTAATACAGACAAATAATTAGCTACCTTACACTGTCCTTCCAGAATTGCTTTATCTCAATCACTGAACCCTTCACAAGGCACCAGCACTCTGATTTGCACTGCTGCCTGTTTTACAAGCAAACCAGCCACATCTTTTTCTAAAACTCTGGGTTTTTTTATGATCATTGAGTAATGTCTGTAACACATTCTTGATATGAAAGCTGCTCAGCATCATGAGTCAGTGCCCTCCTCCCCCAGCCCCAGCAGGAGTGACAGATCCCAGCACTGATGCCTCAGCTCAGGCTTCATTTCATTTCATTTCATTACACAGAGTAATAGGCCAATATCCACAGCTCGGGCAGGCTGAGCCAGGAAACTCAAACTGCTGCTGCTTATTAAACATCGTGCCATCAGATCACGTTAGGAGCATTAAAATGTAAATAAATACAGTTGGGTCACTGGTTAGACTTCTTAGCTCATTCTTAAAGTGGTTTGAGAAATCTTTTTGCAAATACCTCGGTGAAGCACCAAAGGTTCTTTAAAGATATTTGCCTTTGAAGATCCAGCTGCAACAGGATTAAATTTACTTTAGCAGCAGTCTGTGGTTACAAAAAGACATCCTCCCAACTGGGGGGTTCTGGGATACCTAGAGTGCATCCTAGCAGCTTTCAAACCATTGGAGCCAATCAAGGCAGCCACCTTCTATGTACACCAAGGAGGTAAAAAAAAGTTTAAAAGTGATAATACTGTTGGAGTGCTCCCAGTGTCCATCTTATACATAGAAAGAGCTGTGGAAATATATTTCAGTTTCAGTTGTGCCACCTTCAGGAAATGAAGGAATAGGTGCCCTCTCCCCAGGCCACAGAGTGTGAGGGTAAGGGGTGTTTCTTTATCACACATTTGCATATCTTAGACATATGATCTATGCCTTAAATTTAGCCTTATTCCAAATGAAGTCACTTGTACGTCACATTGTTTTTAGATAATTTTTATTATTAAAAAAAAAAAAATCCAAGCCCAGGGTCATGCGTAGGCAAATACCTGAGTGAATGGGAAGCCAAGGATTGATTCCTTTAAGGCTAAAGGCCTGCACAAACCAAGATGCAGAGAGCTTTTAATAAAGTACATTATTGGATGACCAGTGCTAGTATTTTTCCACTGTTGTTCTGACCTAGAAGTGCCCAGCTGGGCAGGCCTTCCACAGCTACACTCGTGCATGTGGAAGAATTTGGTATCAAGGTATGCTGAGTGCTGGGAAATCTTCATGATTATTGAGCTATAGTAACTGCACCTTAACCAACACTAAGGGCTGTGTGAGTGAGTCTAAATATGATGTCTCATCATTTTAGCATGGTGCACACTACATTTAACCTCTGCAGAGGATTAGAGTAAAACAACCAAGTACCTGGGATTAAAGAAATACATTTTGACCTTGTAACAGGCATTTCATACACCCTTTAAAGAAATCACAATATATTAATTATCATATTTAAAGAGGCATAACTACAATTTCATTATGCATCATTATACGTCTGAAATTAATGAATCTGGAAAAACCTAGGCAAATGCAGGGTTATTAATTTCATTTATTTAGTGCCGTTCTCAAATATGGTAATACAGCTACATTAATTAGGTAAAGAAAATGGACTGGAAGAAAGCAGAAGGAGCTCAAAATATTGAACCAATGCCCAAAAAGTCAAGGAAAGTCATAATGGCTTCAGAGCAAATTCTGCAGTACCTCTACAATGTAAGTTCAAGGTTCATGCAGAGTGAAGTAAAATCCTGGGTCACTATAAATTACCACTGCTCTAGGTGACCTTTACCTGACTGCCATGGAGAAGTGAACAGCTCCTTGGTTTCTATTGCAGAGGAAGTCCTGCAAATAAACAAATGGGGTTCCACTGGTCAAAATGAAATAGAAACCTCTTTGTAGTGTATTAACCTGTATATTTGTTTGGACAGGCACAAGAATGTGTTGAGAAGGAGGCTGAAATGAACACAATCTTTGGACCTGTGACATGGAATATAATTCTATCAGCACCTGAATTTTTTTGACATTTGGCAATGCTTTTTTTCCTACAACTAGAACGCATGGTATTTGAAATTCAGCTCTGGTAAGTAATCACACATGTGATTTCAGAATTTGCTTTCCATTAACATTAACGTCAATTCAAAAGCATAAATATTTGTAAAGAGAAAACAGGCACAACTACATCAAGTCACTTGAAAGGCAATCATGTGTGTATTCAAACTGCTTTTACAATCTCAACCCTATTCCTTTCAACCACCCCATTTCATGGTGGTTGTACTATGTCTGTGCATACGGGTATGCACACTTTAATTTTCTATTGCTGCTAGAATTTGTGTTAAGAATCCACAAACGTGAAGGTTCCGTAATGAAATTCTCATCTTGAACATGTTAAAACACAGCTGTGAAAGACAGCAAGACTAAACCAGGACAGTGGGTTTGCAGTAACAGCCAAGAGCTTTAAACAGCATGAAAGACAGAAGCTTAAAGGTTCAAAGCCAGCTGTAAAAATTCTCATCTGACTTCTTGATGCAAAATTAAGCAGGGCTACTATAAAGGAATATGGTACTGCCTTGGATTTCAAGTAGCCTCTGTATTTCCACAGTATGTAGCAATAGAAGTAGAGAAAAATATGTGAAGGTTTCCCCAAGTAGCACAGTGATGAAGCCACAAGGGGAAAAATATCTACAGGAACATGTTCCTATTAAATATTTTTTCAAAATTAAGTCAGCTTAAGTAAAGCCTGGGTTTACTCTGGACACCATGATTCTTATATCTTTATAATCCTTACATCACCATTTTTTAACAAGACTTGGGGTAGTTGTCTGAGTCAAAGGCCAAGAAGGCTAAAAGTCCCTTGGCTTTGACCACTCTTACTTTCATCCCAAATCCCCTCCAAATTTAGCTCTAATTTGTGACAAAAGTTTTAATATTAATCTGCAGAGACTCTTAATATTAAGAAAGTTTCTCCACTATTGTTATAACCATTTGACTTCCTAGGATGGTGTCTTTAAATGTGTCCCAGCATTTACAAAACCATAACCAGGCCAGCTCCGAAATCTAAGGGAGTTCAAAGCCTTGGACATAATCCCTTGTACATTCAATACAGTTCATGATCCTTTCATGCATGTTTATTCATTTGCAATGTTAATGAAAACCAAACCCGAGCAAGCTTTATTAGATTTTCATTGCAAATATTTGCAACTGAGATGCGGTTAATTAAAACTAAAACAAAAAAATATACCTTGCAGAGCATGTTTACTATGGAAAACTATTCATGTACACTTTTCCTTGATCTCTTTGGCAAGGTCTGTGTTAAATCAAGATTTCAGAAGATGGGACTGAAATAATTTAGGACACAACCACAAACTGGAAACTTGCTTGAAATTTTCGTCACATTGTAGATAAAAGAGATCAACTCTAAATGAAGATTTAAGACATTTGTTTGTTTTCCCAAACCTGAATCTACTTTAGCTATATCTGAAACTTGCCTAAAAAAGTCCTTTATCAAGATAGAGTAGCAGATAACACCACAATAATGCCACAATAACACTGCTTATTCTTAAACAGTACTTGCATCACTAACAAAAACATTGGCATTTAATAATTAAACACAAAATTACTTGCTACAAAGGAATTTTTATTTTTTGTTGAAGGTTTTTATGAGCATTAGTGAGAACAGAAACTGGTCAAGTAACCTTCTGACTGCACATGAAGGAAAACAAATCGAGCACAAGAAAGCTTAATTTAGTAAGACTGCATATTCATGTTTGTTATTTGCTTCCCGCTCTTATAAAATAAAGCTGTGTACATGTGTATGTGACTTCTTAATTCTACTGATGAATGTCATGACATTAAAGACTGTATAAGATCTAAGGCTAGTTCATATTTTGTTAAGGGCAGCTACACTGGGAGAGGATCAAATCACAACAAAGTTAAAGGGATGCATTCTTTTATGTCCAGAGGTGCATTGGCACTAAGTGCCCCTAGAGAAACCATTGCTGCCACTTCACAGCATTCTCCAGCACACACAGGACATGTCAAGGGCTCCAGCACAGCTCCCCCACAAGCAAAATACCCTTGCAGGCTCCTGTCCTAAAGGCAAGGTGCTGAGTAGGGCAGACACCTGCAGTGGGGTGCTGGGGAAAAAAACACAACTCTGAGGGACACAGGAAAACCAGAATTCAGCTGTTTGCACAGCTTTAGAGGACCATTGTTTAAACATAAAAGCAGTGACTTGGGTCAGAAGGAGGCACAGCTCGTTTGGACACATCTTGGACAGCAGCTGCTGCCACCTCTCCCTTCTGCTCCCCTCAATGGGACATGTGGCCAAGGGGACACGGAGGTGCCACCAGCTGCCTGCTCAGCAGACCTGGCAGCAGCCTCAGTGGACATGACATCCAAAACTGCTGCCAAAGATCTATTCAAAAAGCCTTTTAGCTTCCTTTGTGCATTCAGGGAATCTACACAAGCCAGGAATCATTTGGTCCGAAACCAAATTTACCTTCTCTGTTATTTTGGGGAAAACATCCTAACTACTCTCAATTGTGTGTAGGCTTGATGTGGAAGATGCTCCACCCTCAAACCCCAGAAATTTATTCTTATTTACTCTTCCTCACATTGGGCCCATAAGGACTGATGTATTTACATTTACACCTTTTTTTGCAGCTAGATACCTCTCTGGAAATCTTACCTTTATCACTCATGAAGCACTTTTAATACAGCATAGCAAATCCTGTCCTGTTGGCTGCAGTTCATCGCCCTTTTTCCCCCTCCCCTTTTTTTTTTATTTGTAAAGTCACTAGAAAACACTAGAAATAATTCATGAACCCTCTAGAGTAGCAAATTTAATTGGTGTTTTTTCCCAGGCTCTGTAGGACAAGTACAAGTCATGTTTCAAGCTGAAACAAAAGGGCTGATTTAAAGCCCTTTTTCCTTTGATATCAAACTGGGATCACTTCATAGGAATATGACTGTTTTGAAAAGAGACTGACTCATCTTTTAAACCCTTTAAAGCAAATCACAAGAATGAAACTTTATGACATCATTTTAAAGCAATTTAAGGATACAACTAGCTAACAGAAAATACTAAGATCTGTTTAAAACCTTCCAAAACTAAATTAAAACTTTAATTTACTGGATTTGGGGTTACATATTTGTACTTTCACATAGATGTAAAACGTAGTGGACCTAATTGTAATACCCTAGCAACGAACATGGGCTTTACTTATGGATGATATTAGCTATTCAAAAATTAATAGCATTATAACTTTCCAGGAAAATGGCAGGGTCTCTGGAGGAGCATAGCATAATGGCAGCTCAATTTATTTTGAAATGTTTGGTTAGAGCTGATTCTTGGAAATAGCTCAGCTGTAAGCCCATACAAATGCAATCCACCAGCGCAGGATTGAGGAATGAAATCCTTTACCACACCTAGAAATGCAAAGCTTGATTCAAAACAGCTGTTTCTAAAGGTCCTATCATCTGCTCAGGAGGGTAAAACAACAAATAAAATCAGACCTTACTCTTTGAAATTTTGAAAGGTACCCTTATTTCACTAGGTGGTTGTTTTTAGAAGCTTTGCTTGGTTTGTTGAGGTTCTAATACATCTTACAAGTCACATCTATCCAGCAGGATTTCTGGAGGGCATCTATCTGCCTGCAATATCTCTTCTTTAGTGTTCAGCTCCTACTTGGTTTAATAAATTTTCTCTCAGCTTCTAAAAGTCATGGTGCCATTTTAGGACATGACTGTGCTAAAGAGAGAGCAAAGTGTACCAGGTAGCTTAGCTAAAATCATTTGCTACTTTGTGATGCATCTGTTACAGATTTTCTCCTGGACTGAGATAAGGCTGGAGCTGATTCATCTACAGATGAATACCAGAAAGTTTAAATTGGAAGAGGGGATTATAAAGAAAAAAAGTCCTGAGGTCTTTAAATGATGAACTGAAAATGAAATATGCCTCCCCAAGTGACTTTCATGGTTTACAGCTCTCAAGATATCTTCCAAATAATCACCTTTCAGTGTCCCATGTTTACCACAGGAAATTGCCAAAGATCTGTGTGGTGACTACAGACCACTCCACTCCAGGAGTGTGCCTTGCCCTGCTGGCAGCATCTGAGGGGTACCTGAGCTGCTGCTGCTGCACACAACCTGCTCCTCTCCTCACTAGAGTGAGCCCCTCACTTGTGCACAAGTCAGGGTGTCTGGGAGACAAAGTCCCACTGGAACAGATGTCAGGAAGAGCCATGGTCTGGGAGGAAAACCCAAAAAGCTTGGTTGTCTGCTACAGGACAGAAATCTCCCTGCTGAGATGTTTGCAAACTCAGGAAAACCTGTCCCCCACGTTGTTCTGTTCATGGCTAATGATCCCACATCCCACAGGTGACAGGAGAGCCCTGGGATCCTCCAGGGTTGAACCTCACTGTGCTTGCCAGGAGAGGGAATGGCACCCTGAGGAGGATGAAGTATGTCAATAGGACATAAAGCAGGTTTCAAAATTAGCCTGTGACCATCTTATTTTACCAACATCATCACTGTCCCAATGCATATCTTTTATCTGGCAGAAAATACAAAGACTCAGCTATTCCTCAAGGCGTTTTCAGAGGCATTTATCTTTAGCTTTTGCTTTTCCAAAAGTCTTCAGCTCTAAAGACTGAGGGAATTGCTTAGGGTCACTCCCACCCAGGCTTTACTAGAAGCATGAAACCCTATGCTCTCACAGACACTCTTTATTTGAAACAGACTTTTCCTAGTAAGTTACTAGAAGGAAAAAAAACTGAATTACAGAAAATGGAAAGCCTATGCTCATTGCACCTCTGGATTCCAGAATCATGGACTTCAGTCCTAAAGACCCTCCGTTGAGAGCTCTGTGTACCTACCTCACCAGACCACTAAGCTGCATCACCTCCAAGAGGATGATGCAATTTTGTGCATATTGCACAGCTCTGCGTGTACTACCACTACTGAGATCACATTTCACTTTAAATATATGTATGCTTTCTAAGAAAGATAGGTAAAGTGTTTAAAATTTTGGCCTGATTCTCCTGAAGATTAGTCATAATAAAATAAGGAATAGATTTCTTTTAATACTGCCATAAAGATTCAATTAGTCACTGTCCTATAGGTGCCTGGGAGGCAGCAACCAGTGGGAATAGCTGTTTTTACAGTAAACCATAAAAATGCATTAAGTTACAGAAGTAACTATTAGCTAAGCTGCTGAATCATACATCTCATGCTGAAGTATTCACAATGCCATGATCCCCTGAGAATTTATCTCTAAGCTGCAGATCAGATGTCAAATCACAAAACCCAACAAACTAAGCACTATGGAAATCAGTTGAAAATTGAGGTGCAATCCTGTAATTTGTTATGGAATTTAATAGTTACCAGAATGAAGATTATTTCATGTAACTGACACAGAATCAGCCTCTCAGGAGGGGCTGTGTTAGTTTATGAATCAGCAACAAAGCACCACCAAAGACAGGTACAATATTTGGGATTTCATCTGAATAATAGCCTACTGAACAACAAATTTCGTCATCCTTTGCTGTTACATTCATCACCAACTTACCAAAGTGGATTCCTTACACTTATGTAAGTCCATGACTTACACTGTCATGGACTGCTCCGCAAAATTTTTGTCACTTCTACAGTAAAATGGCTCCATCACTAAGGTAAGGCAAGTGGTGCCTTTGGTAAGGACTTAATCAGTGGACGCAGATCAGGAGAAAAATATTTCTAAAATAACCCACAAACTTGGCTCCTTTGGATTTTACCTTTTGCCATAACACATAGAGTCACAAGAGCAAACTATCCCAGTCCAGCGCAATACCTGACATGATTTTATTGTGCTTCCCTAGCAGCTTGCAGAAATCCTTCATAACATATTTATCATCTGCTCTTCAATCATTGATTGATACTGGTCTCAGCTTCTTTTTCTGGCAAGGTTTTCAAGGCCTCATGAGCAAGAAGCTGTCTCAAAGACCACTGAGAAATTCAATTAAAGACAACTTCACTAAAAAGAATAGCACATTTCCTCATTTTCTAAAGCTACTAAATGGCACAATATATGCTTTAACTAACTTGACATTTTCAAGATAATCTATTACCTGTGAGATTGCTCTTGGAGACTCAAGCCCTGGGTTGCATGGCTGCTAGACTCTGACAGTGGAATTCAGCTGTGCAGGTATCATTGTTTCTCCACCCTTTTACAGGAACTGAAGTGTATTTTGATATTGTGCTGAAATTCATCTACAGCACTGGCTTGTGGCTAATCATTGACAGGAAAGCTGCAATGACAGAAATTCTCTGAGACAAAAAAAACCTGGGACTGAACTTTACTGAAAATAAATTTAAACTAAATGTACAGCCCTGGAATGTTGTTGCTTTAAAAGTCATCATTTTTTTCTTAAGTCATCATAAAAGCTAGAGAAAAGTTTAAAAAATCCAATCAAAAGACCCCTCCCAATAAAAGTAGCCTTTTGCTTTAGATAAGATTTCTCTTCAGTAGAGAAAAATGTCTTGAGCAAACAAGAGATGGTACATGATTCAAATTACAACTGTACACAGAAGTAATTAAAAAAATTATTTGTCCTAGAAGAATGACTTGCACTCGAATGAATTGAAATCTAAATTATAAAGTTCAATTTTATTACGAATCCTTCATCTTTGCTACAGCCATGTCTGCCTAAGTATACACTATACTCTGAGGGGGATACTTTTAAGACACAAGAGATTTCACCCTAGCTACTTTTCCCTCAAGGAATGTTTGTAAAAACACTCCCAGCTTTGCATCTCACAACAATAAACAACTCAGAAGGTTCTTTTGACAAATTATTGATTATGACTTCCAAGGATTAAATCTTATATATATATATATATATATCCCAGAAACTGAATAATTATATTTTGATGGCAGTTAAGCAGGTATTAAGACAGCAATATCTCAGAGGTATTGATAAGTCTTTTTCACAATAGGACAAAAAATGCACACTTACAACTGTACAGGTCACAAGCTTGCTCTCAATCACCTCATTCTTACCAGAGCATTTCCCATTTTCCTGCTATTAGATCATAACAGCCCTAAGGAGATCTGCAGTACAGCATAAGTGATATTCACCCCAGCCTGATGATGTTACCCTGGGCCTCTCCTGCGGTTCAGGACTGTGGGTTGGCACCTCTGCCATGCCACCACCCCTTGCCCAGGCAGGAGGGAGGCTCCTGAAGCAAGGGACACCGTGTCCAGCAGCAGCCTGTGTCAGCTCCTGTGAACCAAGGAACATCTGCCCACATCTGGCAGCAACAGCAGGTAAGCCAGTCTGCCAAAGGGGGAATTACACTCCTTGGGAGTAAAGGTTGTTGACAGGTTTTTTCTTGAGTAATTTGTGTAGAGGGCTGGCTGACCTTGGAAGATCACATGGTAAAAGGAAAACTAATATATGAAATTGCACAAGGGAAGACACAAGACAGCAAGCAACTGATTAGGAAGAGGACTTGGGGACTGCATCAAGCTTCAGTGTTTTTCTTAACCTGGATTCAATTTTATTAGAGACACTGCTTCTTCTCCTTTTTTTAAAGATTGATCCCTGTATTTCACTGACTATATGACAATTCCTGCTATTGATCTATTCTCATTTTTATATATATATATTTATTTATTCTCATTGGTGCCATGCCTAAGCACCTCTGCCAGACTTCCTAACGCACATAGATCTCCCATGCAGGGCTTTTACACAAGGGACAGGCATCTGGGGCAGCAATTCACAGGTTAAGGAGGGACCATCACATTGCTGTTACTGCCAAGAAATGCATCTTCAATTCAGCCCCACCAAGAGGTTTCAGAAAATCTCTTTGCTTCTTCCAGCTACATCAAATCATACAAAATTACCCCCTCCTTACCTTCTCCAAAGGGCTTTGCTTCTCTCAGATGCTCACAGCCACAACATTACTGCCTTGAGACTAGAGAAAAATTTCAGCCAGAAAAAATTCCTCACTGAATAGGAGCAGACCCAGAAGGAGATTGAATGCAATTCTTCTTGACAGCTTGAAACTTTTACCCTCTCCTTTCTCATTGACAAGTTTTACTGTAGCAAAGACAATGGACTCCTTCAGCATCTGCGTAAAATTACTTTATTCATTTAAGTATTTATGAATGAAATCATTTAGGAAATGATACTTTGCCTCTGGGAAAGTAAGCTAGAAAACTTGAATAAATGTAATTACTTGCTTGTTAGTTATTCCTCAAGATGGATAAAAGTTTCTGAAAAATCTTGACATGGTGTGGGAGAACAATTAGATCTACTCTTCATCTCTTCTATTACTTCCTACACAATCTTCTATTGCATTAATCCCAGGAAAACTGGGGTTTTTCTTCTAAGATTTCTTTTTTACCTAAGATTTCCCATCCATGCAACCATGGCAGCAAGTGTAATCTCACCCACTGGCCCAGGCACAGTGGTAATTGCAATAACCAGTGCTTACAAAACCTGCACAATTCTACAGGAGCATTAAGCAACTACCAGCACCAAGCACCCAGAGCAGAGCCCAACCTTCCTGAATCAGCTCATCCAAACTACTGACACAGAACCGCAAAGATTTCAGTTTGACTTCTCCAAAGAGTGGAACACAAGCTGCAATTATTAATTACAAGAATACAAAACCTTAGCTGAAAAGCTCTTTAATTGTCCTTTTTTTATAAAAACAATTTTATCTTGGCAAGCAGTTTGTAAACATTTTCTTATCTGCTACTGGGGTTGTTAGATGAATTTTTTTCTTAAAACAGTTAAGCTCCTTAGATAGATGGATTAAAATCTACAGTTTAAAAAATAACCTGAAGCAACCTGCTCTCTGCTCAAATTAGCATTTTTCTTTGAAAATGATCTTTTCAACTTTTGTTTCAAACAAAAGACATAAAACAAAATAAAAATCCTAACAGGATTTTAAAATAACTCATTATTTTTTGTTTAGTTAATATGAAATCCGGGCAAATCTTCCTTATATTGAGCTACTCTGTAACAGTTCACTGAAAACATTTCTGGAAAAAATTCTGGTTTTATTTAAAAATTGTGTACTAAAGCATTTGAAATTGAGCAAATCCTAGCTTAATGCAGAAAGCACTGGAGCAGACATTTAAATTTCCTTACATGATCCCAGTAAGTGAATTGTAAAAATAAAGCAAATCTCATGTGCGTTTGCAATATTGTAACTTTGGGGCCCTGACCACCCAAACGTGTCTGCAAACTAGAATGACCACACAGTAAGCAACAGTACAGAAAAAACCAAAAAAGCCAGGTCTAATATCGACATGAACTATTTTCAGCCTTCATTTCACACTGTTAAAAATTATATCTGTATTCACAACCCAAGTTTTTTCTTAATGTACTGGTTTGAAACACATATGACTGGATTTGAGAGAACACAATGAGGAAAGCATAAATGAAGCAGTGAAAGCTGTGTGGGTACTCTGTAAGCCTAGTACTGCTCACAGAAAACCAAATTAATATGAGAAATATCAAATCACTTCAGCACATCCTTTCTCCCTCTGAGACCCAGAGGAGCACACAGAGCCCACACCACACTAACTCACCACAGTTACACATGGCCTGGCCACTTTGGAGCCAAGCTCTTTCACTTTCTTTCCTTGTACTCTTCATAGAAGAAAGAGAAAACTAGAAGGTAAAACAGGAAACTGCTTTTGAACAAACAAGTTTGATGGATTTTATGCCCCTTATTACATTTAAACACCTTGGTCAACAGACATTCTACCCACAAAAATGTTTATCAAAATCAAAGAGAAGGAATTCATGAGGTGGCACTGGCATCACCACATCTGTTGACAAACTTAAAGCAACAGTGAATGCTTGTTAATTTCTCCTGTTCATTCCTTGCCAGGATATTTTTCTTGCATTTGAAAACAAAAGAAAATGAAACACACACCACCTATTAAAAGCAATTCTGCCAGTCTTTAACAAAAGGTAACACTCTTTTCTTCATGTGTATACTCTTTGTAAACGATTACATATGCAAGAAATTCTTGTGGCTGGTTATGTTTAAGTTCCTTGGCCCAACAATAACGTTGTATTTTTAATAAGAAAAAAATAAACTCTATAGATACAAAAGGACCAAATCCAAGACCCAGATTTATAAATCCCACAGAGCAAATAGGAAGGTGTGATATAGAAACCAAGAACCACCAGTAACAAAAATCTTCAGGGGTGCAAAGCCACAGCACCTGGCACAGGACTTACCACCTCACTCTACTCGAGAACCTTTTCCCCTCCAGCACAAATAAATTCAGAGCTACAGAAAGATGATTGAAACAGAAACAGCTTTTCACCTTCAGCTATACCTATGAAGTGCTCCAAGACCAAGTGATCAAGGATTTTACTCACTGTGCAAGTTAAATATTTCCCAATAGACATTGAATAGCTGTAGAGTATACTGGAGCTCTGATTTAATTGGATCTAATTGAGAGTTGGTTGAAAGCTCAGATGAGCCTGCTGATGATATATACCACTTTTTAATAAGTGAAAGGTCCCACAATTGTTGGGAAAACACACTAAATAAGGAGGTGGCTCCCTTAGAAGTGCAGAATTCGACTGGTGGCTTTTAAGAGTATCTAGTTTGTAGCTGCTGGCTGCATTTTGTCACTGAAAGTGATTGCTTTGAAGATGAACAAGAAAAACAAGAGCTTCTGTTATCTGGTTCACATAATTACTTTGAATGTCTGCAGTTACCACAAATATGTTGATTGTCGGCCAAGCTCTGAGAGAAGGTGAGCACAAGAAAGTGGCTAAATTTATTACCTTCACATTGGATTTCCTTCTTGTGCACTAGAAAATCATGACAATATTGCTATCTTGCTTCTTGTTTAGCATAAATGCACTTAAAAATGTTATAAATAGCAAGTTATTGTTTATACATCGAGTAATGATATAAAGACTGAAATGAAATGCACCAGAAAAAAATGGAGAAACAATGTGGTTTGGTTACATATTAGGGAAATGCCATATTTCCAGGCATAGGGTTTCCAGCATTATGTTTTAGAAGTGTTATTACTGTAGCTTGATGGAGTTCAAAAATGCCTATTTCCCAACTGGCATCTCAAAAGGTTCACAGTTACTCTGTCTTACAGCAAACCAAACTTAGGAATATTTGTCCTCCTGCAGATGCCCTGAAATGACCTAAATCTTTTATTTGGCCTAGAAACACAATAAAGCATACAAGACAGTTTCCAGAAAGTGCGCTTTTGACTTTCTGGGGTCTAAAACCTCTCCTTAATCCTACTTCTTCCATGCAGGAAGCAGAGCAGCCTTCTGGCTACAACAATTACTCCTCTTTACCAAACACTATCAGCATGCCAGGTGCTTAAAGACACCACACCAATAATTCAGCATATAGGAAAACAAATGTATCAAGGCCCAGTCCATAAAATGTTGCTTGAAAGACAGACTGGCACAGCCTAATCCGGTGTTTGCCCTGTTTAGGAGCCTGGGGTTTCCTGGGAGGCAGAACCAAAGGGCAAAGTATTCCAGAAAGGATTCCAGAAAGACTGGATATTATTCAAAAAGGGAGTCTTGAAAGGTGCAGTAGCAGGACTTCCTTATGGTCTGGATGAAGAACCAGCAGGAAAAACCTTACCAGGTGGCTAATCATGGAACTCCAGAAAAAAAGGACTCTATGACTTTTGGAAGAACAAGAAGGCAACTTAGGAAGACTAAAATGATGTAGTAAAGTTATGTAAAGGAAAAACTAGACTGGCCCAATCCCAAGTAGAACTTACTCTAGATAATACCATAAATAAAAAAAATATTTCTATAAATACATCATCAATAAAAGGAAGGGTAAGGAGAAATTCCATCCTTTATTGAATGTGGGAGGAAACTGACAGAGGATGAGGAAAAGGCTGAGGTATTTAATGCCTTATTTGCCTCAGTCTTTTAGAGTAAGATAAGCTGTTCTGCAGGTACCCAGCCTCCTGAATTGGAAGACAGGGATGAGGAGCTGTAAGAAGCCCCCACAAACCAAGGGGAAATATTCAGTGACCTTCTACACCATTTAGACATGCACAAATCTATGGGGCCCAGTAGGAGCCACCCAAGGGGACAGAGAGTTAACAGCTGGACTCAATCTTAAAGGGCTTCTCCAACCTAAACGATTATATGATTCTAGGGTTGATGCCACAATATCACTCATTCTTTATTGAAGATTACAATACAGGCTACAAAGCACAAAGAGTCTTCTTGTTTCTGCTATTTTTTTTTTTTTTTTTTTGTTTCTATTTTTCATCTTAAACGAACTTGTCTTTCTTCTAAATCTTCAAGCAATGCAATAAGATTTTCCTGCTTTGGTTTAACTTTAGTGCGGATATGTCAGCCAAAAACCACCAGCAGCTGTGGGTATTGATTTCCTCAAAACCCTTCCTGGTCTGACCAAACTCCAGGACACAGGGGGAAAAGAAAGCAGTCCCTTTCACATTAAGATGTGGCATTGCATGTTCAGTACACACCACTAACCTTGCCAAAGTGCTGAATAACCTCCTTCAAAAGCTTCAAAAGACTGCAAAGGTCTGCTACTCCCCTTCCCAAGGTGCCAGGGAGTTCATACAAGTCAGCAGCTGCACAGCCTCACTCACGCTGGATTCTGCTCTCTTTTGGAATAAAAATCTCCTTTAACATTTTAATGAAATATGTATCTCCCTCAAAGTTAGTTACTGGAGGAAAACTGTTTCTCCACACCTCTCAGTGGGTGTTGACCTCAGCTGAACCTTTCATGACTCACTGTGGTCCAGAGAGTCAACCAGAGACAGCACAAGTGATTTACTATTCCTGTGCCTCCAGCCCTGCCCTCAAGTAGGGCACCACTTTAGAGAGTGGAGGTCGTATTTCTGACCCTGCTAAGCAAAGGGTGGCTCAGCAGCTGCACTGGTTTTTAAGTTATATTTTACACCCAGAGTTACAAACAACTGGTTCAAGTACAGCAGCTATGATGCACCACCAAGTCAGCAAAGTTCTCTGCTCAGAAACAATCAACAAGCTTTAGCTATCAACCACTTGGAGTGAACTGCTGGTAAGCTGTTTCCAAAATGAGCCTTGTGCCAAACTGTTCCTGGTGGTCCAATGTATTCCAACCCTGACAACCATCAATGCTCCACCAGTCCTGTAAACCATACTCTGGAAAACTAAAAGCTCCCAATTCATTTACTTTATCATTTATTTCATAGCTTCAGCAAGGTCTGGAATGTTCAGCTTTATTGGTAACCACAACTTCAACTTTTCTTAGCAACACAACTCATTAGAATGAATAATAAAGCCTAGTATATACTGCTTCCCTCTAGTAGTGTTTCTCCTGGCTTTCAAGATTCTTACAGCTCTGATCCTATTAACATACACACACATGTACTTAGAACTAAACATAAGTTACAGACAGGGATCACGACTCAAACTGGGTATGGAATACTCATCCAAACTTTATTGATGGGTGTTGTCCACCATGACATGAGTTATGTACTCACACTCTCCAAAACTTCCTGTGGCTGGGCATGCAACACTAAACTTGAATTATTTACAGTGCTCAGAAGCTTCACCCTCCCCAGTCCTATGAGCAAGAAGAGCAGACCCACTACAAATAGCACTTCCCAAAACAAATGCCCCACTTCAGGGAGTTGTTTCTGTTCCATTTATGGCCCATTAGTATTATGAGAGAGTGAGAAAAAAGCCAAACCAAAACAAATCTTTAGCATACCTGGAAAATAGACCCATTATGCTTCAGAATTTTAACATTCACCCAGGGAAGCAAAAACCAAGCAAAACAAGAGGCTAAAAGTAAAGATCCAAGACTTAACATACTGCAAGGTCAAAGCTATTTTCTTTGTGCCCAATTTGTGGCAATCCACTGCAGCCATAAAATTGACATAAATCAGACATATGCGGAGAGCATTGAAAAATGTCAACATTGTGAAAAAAATGCCCAGCAGTAACTTCTGAGTTGGAAAGACAGTAATTTAAAACATCTTACACAAGATGGAATGTACACCAAATAAGGAGACCCCTCTCTGCAGTTGAGGAGATTTGCTGGGTTACCACTTTAATCCAGTGTTTTTAGTAGTGCCCTTATGCCATTAAACTTAAAGTGATGTTCCCATCTATGCTTTAATTTTACATTCTATAACTACTATTAAAACAAAATACTTCAGATTAGATCTAGCCTAGCAAGTTTATTTTTTTTTATTTGTTGCTGGTTTGAGTTTCTTTAAAATGGTCTTTTATGTTGCCTTGGCTGCATATTACACCAGGACAGGGTAAAATAATTTATTTCAACTGAGTTTATATGTTGCTTTTAAAATTCAGAGACGTTTGAGTTTTAATTTGAACATTTATAGTCATCTCCCGTTTTTCTATTGAAAAAGGGTAAATTGCCATTAGCATGCAATGCCATATGATTGTAGCCTTTTAAAATATCACGCAGTCTGATCCTTGCCAACAGCAAGCTCTTGTAATAATTTTTAAGCCTCAGAATCCAGGACAAAAGCTATCAGGCATCTCCCATCCCTGTAATTGCTCAGCACCTTTGAGAATCAGGTCACTTTCACTGAAATGTCTAAATATAGTTTTATATGATTAACTTTAGGAACTCAGATTTTTGAAAAAATGAGGTCAAAATTATTAAAGTAAATCTCATCACCTTTGACATTCATAATTAAATGAATATTCAAATGAAAGTAGTTGCTTAAGACTGTGTGGTCTTTCTGGCAATACTCGGTTCTGAGTATTTTTTTTTTTAATTTGCAATATTTTATGACTTTACTACCAAGACAGCTTGCTCTCAGTGTCTGAAATGCAGTGGTACATTCCAGCAGGTCTGCAAGCACAGAAGCACCGCTCTGCCACCTTTCTGACACGAATGACAACATTACCAGTGCTTGAAACAGCTCAGCAGGAGCTGCAGAGGCAATATTCCAGCAGGTGCACCGATTTGCTCAAACACCAGGCAAATTTCTCCCCTTACCACAACAGGAAATGATAGGAACTGGAAACTTCAGCCAGGAAAAGCTACAGGATTGGGCAGCACCTCACTTCTTTGGGAAGCAGAGATCACTTTTCCCACTCTGAATTTTCCTGTGCAGGAGCCAGAGCGCCGCTTGTGACAAGGTATGATAGCTCTGATCAGCTGATGAGTGGTACCTTACCCTGCCCATGCTCCTAAGAAGTTTAGAGCTTTGCCTTCCTTTCTTTTTCATTCCTCATGTTTAGTAGTTGCCCAAACTTCTAACAGCCATCGTGACATAATCATATTTAAGCTAAGACTAAATGTGTCTTGCTCAACAACATCCTCTTGCCCAACAGGAGAAATATTTTACCTACAACTAAATAGTGGGGCAGCTAAACAGCACTCATTCAGGATTATGGAATCACTTACAAATCATAAGAAAAGCACAGTTACTGTTGGGGGTTTTTTTGTTTGTTTTTTCAGTCTCACAGCAGTTCTATGCAGTTACTCCCACTATCAGAATGATTTTAACCAAGATCATTCTGTGTGCACATGCTGGTAAAGGGCAATGTAATGCTCACAGTCATCTGTAAAAATGCAATCCCTAAGATACAGCAGATAAAGGAGAAATTACATTTCCCCCCCCACCCGCCACTTGTGGTTAGTCTGGATACCTCAATCCAATTTTCCTAACTGACATTACATTACTCTGCAGTTACATGTTTGCACTTTAATGTTTATCTCCTAAATCTTGAGCCATGCTCTTCAGTCATGTCTGAGGAATATGTGATGTAATCTCACTAGATGTGTGCAATTAGAAAGATATAATCAAAAACCATAACCCAAAGGAGGATTTTCTTTCTTTTCCAGACTTCAAATTCATAAACAATGTTGAAAACAGTTTGTAATTCAATCCCTGTATGTAGCAGATCACCAAAGGATACAGTGCATAAACTGAAAGGGCTTTCTTTACTGAGAAAAAAATAAAAATGGTTCACATGACTGTTCAGTATCTACAACATGCAGAGAACCCCCATACATGTTCTGCTTCTACAGAAATAGATTGCAACTTCCCCTGTACATCTGCAGCACCTGGAGGAACATATTTATCCCTTATTGCTGTTACTCAAGAACAAAGGACTTAAGCTCACTTTCATCTCCAGTTCAACACAGCACTGCAAACTAGGAGTGAAAACTTCTTTCTCATTGTAATAACAAGATTAAAATATCATTAAAATAAGCAGCAATCTCAGTAAATGATAATTGCTATAACTAATAGTCAGGAGATTAAATGAAGGGGAAAGAAGTTTGGTCTGAGTATTGGGAATGAATTCCTAATGGCAAGACCTGCAGTGCACAACCCCAACAGCCCTGAAGGCTCCAGGGGCAGCTCGCTGGGAGCTGGGGCTAATCTGCACACACAGTTAGTTACAGCAGCTCAGAGAGCACTTTATAAGGCTTTATTTATTTATTTACACTGTTCAACATACACAGTGCTTTTTGAAAACACACAGGGATGGAAAACACAGCCTGAGAGCTTCAAAGGAAGGCTTTATCAGTGGAATGACTGGCACTGCTGCTCTGAAAGCAGCTCTGAAAGTCCAACTTTATCTACAATGAGCCCACCCGCTGCATGGACTGTGCTGGAGCGAGGACACTGCAGCATTGGTCCAACCCCGACTCCCAAGGAGGCTTGCACAAATAGACATCATACACAGGCAAAAGATGGATTTGAACAAACTCTTGTATGAAGTTGCTTTTAATGAGAAATGGCCTCCTTTTTTAGAGCAATTTCAGAGAACTGTTTCTTTCAAAAAAAGAAAAAAATTAGTTTATGAAAACAAGAAGAACTACACTGATTGAAACATGTTTAAACACTCCTGTAGCAGATTAACAAAAAAAATGGGTAAATATGAATATATGTCCTTTTCCCCAGTGCAGTCAGACAGGACACCTTGAGCTATTTCTCTGTTTCCAAGTGGCACATCAAGAACTTGTCTGGCAGCATCCTTCCAAGCTGGATCAAGGAACCAACTCAAACAGCAGCACAGCCAGCAGACTCCCCTTCCTCACAAGAACACAGCTATCACATTTTTTGCAATACAGCAGCCTCAAAACCAAATTAAGTATGAATAGTTTTCTAATAATTCTTACCCACATTCTGCCCAAGGCAAATGTGTGTGAGAAACATTTTGAAGTGTGTCTGATGGTCATATTCCTTACTTTAAGGCTACTGAAGAAAACCAAGTTTGCTGAGCAGCTGAACTGGTTAACTTTTTGCTCTGACAGTGAATTGCACCATCCTCTTTTCTGAGTGACGTGGTCACTTAGTAGAAAATGTGTCATATGAGATGTTTTACAACACATTAATAGCTGCTTCTCAACTACCAGCCATCTTATTAAATTCTCACCGTGTTCTCACTTTGGAGCCATCCAGATAATATAGACAGCAACATTAACAGCAATAAAGATATTGCTAGATGTAATGTAGTATCTAATTAACAGTGATCTCAGTGGGGCACGGCCAGAAGAGGACAACTGAATAAAAATCATCTGCATTATTTAAAGTTACCGAAATACACAATTAATGGCAGCAGCACCCATATTAATTAAAACTTTGAGGTTGTGATCCAAACTGGTTGAATCTGACACAAAAGTAATGGCCTTGATCAGGTTTAAAGCAAATAGTCAATCTCTAGCCATCCTTTTTCTTGTCTTTCCCAATTATTTATGGTTTAATATCTATTAAAGCCCACTGCCATGGCCATCACCAGGCACCCAAACTCCATACTGTGACAACAGAGCTCTAGAGACCTTCTGGAGCTCTTACACCCTCTCCCTTTTGTGTTGGCTAACCACTGAAACAAGGGTAGGGTTATTTACCCCTGCAAGCTGCTTAGGACAAGCAAGAAGGAGAAAGTCCTACAGCTGTCAAGGCCACAGGATTTGCAAGAAATAAAGTGGCCACGCTGGAGCCCAGTGCTGAACAAAATGAAGCCACTTGTTAACATATTCCTCTCTATTTTAATCTCCTGCTTTTCTTCAGTGTCAAAAGAGAGCTTCTATTCCATGCTGTAATACAAACGCTTTGTTTGCCATACACACCCTCAAGGGTGCTTTCCAAGGGCTCCAGCACCTGTTTCCCTCATCATTTTTGAAACATACAATGGAAAGGAGGAATTTTTCTGTGTCAGTATGGGGGAGCATTTCTGCAAATACACAGGAGTCCATGGTTGCAAATGTTTGCTCTCCATTCATTAAAGCCACCCCAAGCCACTGAATCTGCTCTCAAGCAAGAATTCAAGTTGTATGATCACTGATCCTCACATTTTTTGGTACTCCATTCTAAAGAGATATTTTGTTTTTCTCCTCCAGAGTAGCACTTCCCCCTCAACTTGTGAATCATTTCAGGTCTTGTTTTCTGTCTCTCACAGCATGTCAGTTCCAACGCTCTGCATTAATGAAAGACTTGGCAAGCCAGTACAGTTTTTTCACCTGTAGTTTTTAAAATTAATTTAGCATCTTCTCAAGCAGCACATTCCTTTATAGCCCACATCAAGATAATGCTTCAGCCATATGTGGATGAAGGCCTCTCCCCTCCCTGACACAGCCAATCCAAACATGAGCAACCACTCCCAGGAAGCCTCTGCTAATAACACCTTTCCTCAATTTCCTTTTTCAGTTTTTCTTTTTCATTCATCCTCCTTGACAGGATATTGAAAGGTTTCTGACCTCCATAAAGGTCATTGCATTAAGAGATAGCAAATTCTTCTCTCAGCCTTGATATTTCTCACTTCTCAGCATTTCAAACTTTGGTATAAACTCTTCAGCTAATTACAAACTTCTTCCTGAGACTCTCCAAAATATCCTTCCCTAAGTTTTTGCTTTCATCTCCGCTCTAGAACTTCATTTAATCACCAAGAAATAAGCGTTGTTTACGGCTTTGCCTTTTATTTTTCCATTCCCTGAGTAATCTTCCATTGCACATCACTTGCACACACACAGCCCTAATTCACCACTTCCAGAGAGGTTAAAACAAATCACTCTTGGCCAGACTGGTTAGTGAGACACAAAGTGCCAGCTAGAAATGCTTCCTCCTCGTGGGTTTTCATTCAGACATCTACTAAACATTATATGTGGAAACTTTTATTTTTAATGGTAACTTACTAAATGGACCTTGTCAACATGTTATATATTTCATTTCAAGGATGTCTTCCTGCACAACATGTGCCATGATTTCCCTAGGCATTGAGTTGAAACCGAGTTTAAATGTTTTTGATATTTCACTCTTTTTCCTTATTTTCCAGAGTTCCTGCTTGATATTTAGTAGGTTTTAAGTATTATAGAATCTGACAATAGCTGAATGCAATGAATTATTTACAGAACTTTTCACTTCAGTCTTCTACCTGCTTCTGTTTGGAAAGTCAAACCATCCACAGACAGAAAAACTTTTAAAATTTCTTGATTTGTTAAAACCTTTATATGCACAAGTTATTTAAAACAGTGAGTAAGTCTGTAGTCAATGAACTGGAAAAACAGTGTTGAGATTGAATCAAATTTGATTGAATCAAAATTTCATTTAGTAATTGGAAAAGTTTTACAGGGTCAGGCTGGTTTCTGAACAGAGAACTCTATTTAACTAAGATAAACCAGGTAAAAAGAACAAATTATTCTTTCCACAACTGCCAAAATAACAATCAGAGTCTGACTCGTCTTTAACAAAGCCTGGTATCTAAATAATAAGTCACCTCAGTTCAGCTTGCCATAAGATGTTTTTTCCAGCAAAACTAAACTCCTATAATTTTAAATTTCATTTTTGTTTCCACATCTAGTCAGTCAGGTCCATGAATGTACTGATGGAGGGGAGAACCTAAGAAGCTGGGAAAAGTGGTTTGAAATATTAAAGTCAGTAAAAAGGTTAAATTTTACTAGTCATTTCATGTTTCTAATTATTTGCTCTGTTTTAATTTCATGCCAATAACTATCAGTTTTAATGCTGTCAAACTAGGACTTCATTTAAACTTCTCAAAACTTTGATATTTTAATACCTACAGATTTCCTACAAAAAGGAAGCAGATTTGTAAGCACTTGAAGAGGCAAAGTAGAAGAGGCCAGAGCTTCAGAGAGCATCAGGACTCTGCTTCCTGACTCCTATTATGGCCTGAAGGACTAAAAAGCTCCTGCCAGATACTCCCAGAGCCCACTGTGACATTCCTGCTCTCTAAGTCTTTCCCTGAGCCTACATTAAACCACTCTTGGGTTTGACTCACCCACACACCAAAAACTGTGTAAAGGATGAAACGTGAGGAAGTGATCTCATTCTGAATCCAGCAGATCTTTCATTGCCTAACTATGGATGTGGGAATTTCCCACTGCTTCTGTAACAGAGTTTTTTCTGGGGCACTTTCAAGGCTGCACTACAGAAGAGATTTACCAAGTTCAGCATTAACAAACCATAGCAGGTTGGTGTGCCAGAGCCCACAGATGGCTAATGAGTCATTTGCTAAAAAAACACTTCACCATATACAAGACAATGCCCAAAACATTATGGAAAATGTGATGCTTTCAGCAGTCCCAGGCTCTGCCCATATCTGACATCACCTCTACACTGCAACTTATGCCCCCAGTTCAGCCCCGAATCAAAGGGCAATAAGCAAATTGCCCTCTAGACTGTACATAAAACATCCCCTTCAGAAGTGATATCTAATCATCCCCACTACCTCTAAGAACACAATTATTTCCAGAATCCATATTATATTACCTTTGAAAATTGCTCACATCAAAGCCCACTGCTATCAAATTAAACTACCAGCATTGCTTAAATAAAGCAAAAGCTCAGAGCATCTGAGCATTTCATAATCTTTTGAGACCTTTCTAATGACAAACTGCCACAATGCAAACATAAAATATTCAGTATTCTTCCAGCTCTGTATAGTACAGGTATAGTACTTCTAAAAGTAAATTAAAGCAGTATTTTCTCGTCTCTACTTGTCTTTTTTTAAACAAGGAAAAAAGTATGAACTGAAGATTACACCTGAGTTTGATTTTTTTTAAACATATGTTGGGAAAATACTATATTCCCTGTTCAAATGGACTGTTTGCCACCAGTTTTGCCAGTTCCAAGCTCAATACCACCCCTGCTCAGTCCATATAGCCAAAACACTTTCATAACCCTTCTTGTGTCCAGCAGTAGCTTAATAGCAGCTTTCCAGTGAACTTGAAGATGAACAAAAAAGCCTATAAAGCAAACTGGAGAAAGGTAAAGAGGATCTGCAGAAATAGCAAGCAGCACAATCATTTTGTGTTTTACTAGACACCTGCCTCTTATTATCGAAGTGCAGCCTTCCCTACACGTAAAAGCAGCAACACTTAAAGTCAGACGAAAAAACACCATGTTTTATATTTGCCCATTCTTCCTTGCAAGATGAATACAATAGTCTATATTGTACTGAAAAATGGCTTTATGCACTGCTTTTTTAGCAAAATGAAATCACGGTAAATGAGTAAGAATTCTATCCTGCATTCCATCCTGACATGCTGAGAATATAAATTATGTTTTATAAAACCATCGTACATAACTAATCTAGATGGGTGCTGCTCACACAAGCTATTAGCCAGCACTTTAAAAGCTGCAGTCTAGTTTAGTGGAGATAATTTTAATTGACTCAAGGGTGTATCTCCATGGTCATGAAATTGTTAGGAAAATGTATTGGAGGGAAAGAGCATTCCCTCAACTGTGGGGAGCACAGTCAATGCAATCTAATAATGCTCTGGGTTTCCAACTGCTAGATGCATTTTGTGATTCGAAGTGATTGCATTGAGGATGTAGATGGGCCACATAAATGGAAGCTTTTATTGCTGGTTAGCATAATTACTGCCACTGTCTACACTGTGTTTGCATCTGCTGGAGCTTGGTTAAGATTTTTGGAGAGTCACATAATGGGAGAATAGTTGTTTTCCCAATGAGCTGCTTCCCTGGCTATTTGCATGAAATGCTTTCTTGAGGTTTTCTGCTTGTCTTCTGAAGAGGATAAAACTTATGAGATGGGCAGAGCCCTGACACCACTACCTGAAGAACCCACTAAACTGGTAAATCATTGATAAATAACTCAAACTAGTTATAATAAGGCATCTCCCCAGACTCACAAACATTATCTGAGAATCTCGTAAACAAGAAAAAGGCTATTATAGAAAAGTCTGCTCCTTTCTATTGTATCTTGGGAGTATTTAGCAACTTGAACAAGGCCTTTATTCAAAAATCCCAAACTGGAGATAGCATTTGTAAGTCAATCATAATTTTTCTCTCCCTCTCAATTTTTGGAATATTTGTTTTGTTGTTGCTTTTTACTCTTTTTCTTAAATGAAACCTTCCTTACTCCTGTACTTTCTCTCCTTTTCTCTTGCTCATTTTTTAGGCAATAAACAGTTTCTTGATTTTAAATAAACTCCATATCTGATTTTCTTATTGAATTTAAAGCAGAGGAGTTACATTGTTCAGTTAAGCAAAGTTCTGCTCCTTTCATACCATCGCCCATATTATTGGATTCACTGGGAGTCACCACAACCCATCACACAAGGACTTGGGTGTTATGCTGAGATATTTCCCTTCAACAGAAGTCAAACCCAAAGTTTCAGCCCTAATCTTCAAGGTCTGCCTCAGGGTTGGCCTGTGCCAGCTCTGCTCAGTGGGGTCACCCCAAGATGAGAGCCACAGCCATGGGAAATGGGGTTCTGTGCAGCTGCAGCTGGGACACAACATCTGCAAGAGATTGTGAGGCTGGGCTGTGGTTCTCACTGCTGGAAGAACAAAGACTAGGATTCCCTCTTCTGCTTTGGCTGTTCCCACCTGGCTTTTGAAATAAATCGATACAGGGGAGGAGAAAGAAGGAATTAGCAAGAGCAATTGCTTAACTGAGGATTTTTCATATGCTTTGAACTCTGATCAGTACTACCAGGAGACTTCTCAGCTGAGAGCCTCCCAGTGTTGTGCATATTGCATTTCCCTTTAAGGGACAGGCATCTAAGAATTCCTTCTGCCTTTGATTTTGCCCAATACCCAGAGAGCACAAGCAACCAGCAGAGGCCTCTGGCAGGTTGTTGGCCCTGGTCTCTGTGCCTGCAGAACAGATCAGACCTTATCGTGGCTGAGCCAGACACCATCACACCCCCAGCAGGGCCCCGGGCCCTGAAACCACAGCCTCACTTGTTGAGCCAAATCGGATCTTTCAGCTTTGAGTCCTGCCAGGGCTGGAAAACAAGTGTGCTAAGCTGAGCTCCTTATCTAGCTCATTTGCAACCAAATTTTTAAGATTAACTGGTCTACCACTGCTCTAGCTAAATATTTAATTGGCCTTGAAACAGCAAGGGTAACATAAATCAGGATGCAACAATTTCTTGTTAGCCCCAGGAGACACAGCACCTACTTTTACAGAAGCAAGTAAGGAGATGTGGAAGCCTTTGATTATATTAGCACAGATCACTTCAAGAGAAACAAATATTGCACTTGCCCCTAAAGCTGGGACACTTTCACTTTGGCATCGCAGATTCAGCTATACAGATCTTGTTTTCCAGTCCGTGGGTCATTGTATTCAAATGATTCATTTTGTTGCTAGGTTTGCAGTTCATTAAAATACATCCATCATCTTTCATGTGGTTTAATGTAAACATAAATGCAAGTCAAATTTGGGGTAAAAAAGTTTTTTCCTTGTTTTTTTTTTTTTTTTCCTTCTCTGTCACACCCAGTGATGGAGGTTAATGCCAGGCAGGATGCTGTGTCCAAGCTACAATGACAGTGGTACCCAGCAGTAATTAGGGCTAGTTGGGTTCACACATATGACTAGGTTTGAGAGGTTTCTTTCGTTTAGTAAAACCAGTACAACAGTCCCAGTATTAGAGGTGCTTCTCTTTACTGCACAAAAACAAAACAAAAAACAACCCTACTGCTTAGGTTTCTTCAAAGCTATCTCAACAAAAACTAAAATCCTAAAATTCTCTTGGCTTTACAGTACCTCAACTAATAATTTTCATTGAAAAATCTGGCATGCTACTCTTTCTATCAGTCAAAAATGGCTTAAAATGAACTGTAGGCCTACACACCAGGATTTAGACTGCAATAAGCTTGTGCTAATTGCATTCCAAATCCTGTATATTGTGTCTCACAATATAGGCTACCAATGTACCAAGCAAAGCTTTTTGTCTAAGAGGAAGTAGTCAACACCAGTCTTTAACCTTCCACAGTAAATGCTTTCTGAAAAAACTGAAGTTAAAGGGAATATCTCTTGGGCACTGATTGCTCTGCTTTCCACAGAGCTAGAGACACACTTTGCAGACAGCAATATACTTTTCAAGAATGTTTGGTGCATTAACCACAGAATTACATATAAATAGTTCTGACTAAAGCTTGCTTTTAGGTACCAGTACAACGTGTGCCAGGAGGAGACAAAACGTACTTAAAGACCTATTCAAATTTTATTTGAAGAATAAAAATGAGCCTCAGTTAAGACTTTTTTCATTGCTACATCAATGCCAAATCCTTATTTGCAATATATAGAGCTAAAGCGAATTAAGGGATCTATCAGTTCCAGTCCTGATCCTTAGATACTCTATTATTATTAAGTACAATCTTTTTAAATGAATGCAAAATTACTGTCACTCAAGGTAATAAGTTCCAACCATGTAACTTGACAAATCTATCATCATTATTACCTTGCATTTTTTCCTCTCCCATTGCAATTGCACAATATTGTCTGCCTTAAATTAATCGTTATTTTAATGAAGTAAGACCAATTTAATGAATTCAAATATGAAAAGGTCTAAATTGATTTTACATCTTTCCTTATCAACCTAGACTGCAATCCTTGTCTTTAAAGTACAGGCTCTTCAAAAATAATTGTTCAGGACCGAATTTAAAAGCTTCAGTGAGAGCTTGATTTGATCTTCTACGTAGCCCCCAATTAAAAGAAATACACTATAAAAACAAAGTTGTTTCAATACAATGATGGCAGCACTGAATTTAATACATTTATTTTAAAACCACACAAAAATATGTTAAAAGCAAGATGTATAGATCAAAGAACAAATGTTTGATTTTACACAATACGTTCTCTCCAGATTTTCTAAATAAGTGGCAGTATCCTGCTGTACTGAGCTTTATAATCATAGGTTAACAATTGCTTCATCCAGAAAGAAATCACCTTTATGATAGCAAAGTGAAAATCATTATCTTGGTATTTGAAAGCATGTAAATAAGTACCTGAGACTGCCTATTTCCAGGTTTACTTTATCTGCCTATTCAAACATTGCTAATATTATATATACAAACATTAATGTACAAGGAAGCTTAAAAAGCTGAGTGTAACCATTTACCTTACAACTGGCCCAAAGCTCAAATAGAGGCCACTTGATGCTAAATATCACTTTTTCTAGTATGTCCTCTTCCAAAAAGTAAACCTTTGCATAGGAAAAATCTTTTATGAAAAGAAAAACAATTGATTTTAGAAGGATCAATATTTAATTTAGGATGCACATTATGCATCACTGCATAATGCCTTAATGGCTGGAAATGAATCACATCCAGAAAATCTAAACCTGGATCCAGTAATAAATATTAGCTTGCCTGTCAGGCAATCAAGCAGAACATTTCTGATGAATCTCTCAGTCATATGCTTGAGTCAAACCAGGGATAAACACCAGAGGCTGAATCTTTTAAGATCTCAAAAGGGAATAGGATTTTTATACCATATCTCCAAATTTTACATCAAGAATCCCATTGACCAACAGAGTCTGGCTCAGACTCTTTGCAGGACTATGTGCATTGACTAAGAGCCAAGGGCACTGAGCACTCAAATTTAGGGACCAGCACTGACCTGAGCAGGGCAGCTCCCAACCCAACCTATCCCTGCTCCAGGAGAACAGAGCACACAGCTGCTGCTCTGCCTTTGCCCTCCCAGCAGTTACAGACAGCCCAGGAACAGGGCTACACTCTCAGTGAGTGTTTTTCATGATATAGAATACTTGCACCTATGCAGGCTATAATGCCTTCTTTAAAATTAAGGAAATGAAGATGGTTTCTCTCACACTAAATAATCTCTGTAGCTGAGCTGCACAACAAGTTTCAAGGTAAATTTTTTAGCTGTGTACTATACCTACAGGTATCTCTAAAGTGGCTGGTAGTTAAACACACTCTCTTGGCAGGGCTTCTTGGGATATGATTATTGAATTTAAATATTCAAATCCTCTCACGTGAAAGCAACACTGCCATTCTTTTGCTGAGCACTTCCAGTCAAAGTAACTTGTGAGAATATTTTTCTATTCCCATGCTGTATTCTGTGTTTGCCAACAGCAAATTGATTGGAGGTCAGAAATAAAAGCCAAGTCACCACAGTTGGGAAGGATAGCTGATTTCTCATCTACCTACATGGTTATTTAGGGCATCCCACAGTGCTAATTTGAGAAGACAGGAAAAGAAGTATATAAGTGGAAAATAACAAGAAGCAAGAGGATTGTCAAGCAAATTTTGGTTTTCTTCCAAATGCACTCAGAATTATAGGTCAATATGAATGCTATTAGCATTAAATACCAACAGTACTAACTGAATCATTAGCACTTTTAATAGCTCTGGGTTTTTTGGCTGCTAACAAACAACTGGACTCTTTTCTCTCATTATATCATTTTTCTATTCCTTTATCTCAGGGTCTAGCATGGCTTGTAGTCTTCAAATAAACTCTCAGTGCCAGAAGTATGCCATGCACTTTTTAATTTTAGGTTTTAAGTGAAGATTTACCATTCTTCTTTAGCTTAAATCGTGGAGCATTAACATCTTCCAGTGATCAGAGGAATCACTAACAGCAGTATTCTGACATATTTATAATGTACTGCACTGGATCACATTACTTTTTGCACTGGACTGAAATAGAATTTTGTCTTCTGGCTGATATTCTTGTAGCTGTATCAATCTTATCTTAGAAAACAAAAATCAAAGAATTTGATTTGATGATGCACTCTGTGATTCAGCTCATGTTGCAATTGGTTATCTGTAGACGTTGGCTGGAGAGGATCATTTGTCTTTCATTTTGCATAAATTGGCTGCCCAAAATATTTAGAAAACTTAATATATTTTTGTTGATGACAAAAATATGTATCCAAACAAACTCTAGCAAGTGACAGTTGAGGTAATATGACAAAGTATGCAATGACAGAAGAGAATTGATTATGTTAAATAATTCTACATTAGTTGCATAACCAGCCTTTATCACACAAAGAAGTCATCCATTGACCTATTCAAACATATTCTTATCAAATGCACATTACTCTGTTTGGCCTTTGGGGATGTTACCAAGAAACTTGGCCAGAACAGCCCAAAAAACACAACTCCCATCTCTCCTAATACTCTAGTTCAAGATGGATACTAGGCTATAAATCAGATAAACATTTTTTAAGGCCCCAAACAACAATAACTAGCAATTGGTTGGTTTTTTAATTTTACATAGATTTTTTTTTCTATAATATATTTAGCTAGGAATTCAACCAATCAAAAATCATAGAATCATTTAAGTTGGATAAAAGCTTTAAGATAAAGTCCAGGAGAGGTCTGTGGGGACAGTAACCCACAGCTCATTCTTCACTGAGCCAACTGCAGCACTGTATCAGAACCAGACAAACCTTTTTTCCTGAACCACACCACATTATGATCTGGGAACTGTGCTTTTGTTAGGAAAGAATTCCCTGCATGACCTCAAGTGCAGCATTCCTGTCAATTTAAGCTGGGACAATCAAAAGAGAAAAATTCAAACCAAGCAATTCAGCTGGATGATGCAATAGGGAACATTTTAGTATGTTGTAAAAGGAAATTATAATTAAACACAAAAATCCTGGAAACCTTCTTCTACATGAACCAGACTGTGACTTAATCACACAAGCCTTTAGAAAAATCTCAAGACATAATGGGATTTTTGCAAGAGCCTTCAGAGTTGACAAGTCTGCTAAAGACACATTCAGCCTCATCCCTTTACTGAAGATGTTTTTATTTCCTATATTCTTTTGATATGAAATAAGCACAGACTGGAAGTATAGAGCTGCTTTTTTAGCCAAACATAACATATTCTAATATTGTACAACTTGAAACTCAAGCTGAACACTGACTCATTGCAAAATGGTGAAATTAGAAAACTGTCTTGGCCAACTCTGCAATAACTCACCAGCACAGGAGAGCTTTACTGAAGACATTGGCAGAAGTTTCATTGCTGCCTTTTCCTGAAAGCAGTCCTTCAGTTACTGCATTTTTTAAACTTTGCACTGCATAAAAAGGATGACCTGTGCATGGCCCAAATATTGATTTTGCACTCTGAAGCAAAAGCCTCACAAACTTATTCATGAAATGATTCACAGCTTATTATACAATGTGTTTCACTAGCAGTTCTCCACCCACTGCTGATTTCCTAAAGCTCATGAGGTAACCACAGCAATTACTTACATAGAAAAGCAATATGCTACATTTTAGAAGTAACATAATATGTTTTAGCAACTTATACACAGAGCAGAAGACAGCACCATGCAAGCAGCCAGGTCTCTGTTGGCCACCAACAATTCGTATTGCTGGTTTGTGGGTTGGATTTTTTAAATAGAAAAAAGGAATTGATCCCACCAAGATTTCAATTAAAGTGTGGGTATTTTCCACAGGCAGTGGTCCCCTCCCCACACAGAGAAGTTCAAAGCAGTGTTACTGGGAAAATCCCTACAATTTTACAAATTAATTTTAACCAAGATGCTAATGGCCCATTTGCTGAAAATGTGATATCATGTTTTCCCAAAAAGAAACCTACTAGAATCTCGAGTAAAACAAAATAAAATAAAACAAAACAAAAGGAGGCTATTCCAGCCCTTTAAAAGGCCAAGATAAAAAATTAAGTGTGGGCAGAGAAGAGACAAAAGGAAATCATCAAAGGTGATGCTTTGACATAGTTCTGCATTTCTTCCTCAAGGCAAACACTTGGGAAACTCTGAAAGGTCTGAATCTTCCAGTACCCATGACAGCCCCACTGGGCACCGGCCAGCACCACTGGTATTAGGCTGTAAGGAAAGTGGTACAGCACAAGGCAAGACAAAAGGAGTGGCTACTGGGTTAATTAACATCCTTTGCCTTTTATTAATGAGAAAATAAGCCCTTAATACGAACAGTTTTTCCTCTTGAAGTCTAGGAAAAAAATGGCTCCAACATTTTTAAAGTCAAATTCTCACTATAGATCAGGATATCATTTCAGGAACAAAGAAAAAAATTACTGAGGTCACAGAAGCTAATGAGTTCTCCCAGCACACATTCAAAAATACTCTGTGCTACATAAAAAATTTGTGAGGAATTATTCTGAAGTCCTCAAGTCTAAGTTAGCTCCAAGGGCACATCAGCTCTATGCAAGGCAGAAGACAGAGCATGGGCAGAAGCCAGGTAAACAGTGGACTCCTATCCTGTTCTCACATAGAATTCCCTAAGACACCCCTACTATTTTTCCTGGGTTTTATTTATACTCATAGCTAAGGATGTGCTGGAATCAACAAGGAAACAAAGACACTGTGTCAACAGCTTCAGGTCATCTTGCTGCTAAGAGTTTCAACATCAGAAGCTGATTTTGGTGTCTGAGTTACTTTCATCTATACTGCCAATCAACAGAAAGAGAAAGGCAAACTCATCTGATTGATTTTCATTGCCCACAGCTAAAATCTCTGTCTTAACAGAGGTAGCAAATTTATCATCATACAACACTATTTTCTTTATAGAACTGTGCACACAGTGAAATACTAGAGACATGCATCAGTCTCAGACTCCAACTTTACAGTGGAAGAGATACGATATATTTTACCTTTGTGTACCCTCCATAGCTGTCAAAATTCGAAAATATGTTAACTCTTTCATTCTTTATCTTTAACGTTTACCAATTCTTATACTGTGCCAAGATCCTAAATGAAAGGTTTGGGCCAAAATAATGAATTTCACACCAGGTTTTAGTCTACTGAAATGGAGAGAAAATTCATCCCAAAATAGTCTATGAAAAAATATTTCCTGTACTTGCAACTTAATGGAAAGCATCAGTAAAAGCAAACAGTTAAGAGTTATTAAAGAATAAAAGCTGTGTCATTTGCTGTTTCACATCTAACTCAAAGGAAACCAAGTTTTATTATTCCCACTTTCTAGATATGCCTACTCCCCCTGAGGCACCTCAGTTTCTCTAAGAGGAACTGAACCCAAGAACAAAAGCTGCTGTAAAGTTGGGCTGTGGTGGCATTTTCCCTCTCTACAGGTGTGATCTCAGAAATACTCGTTAGACCTCAGCCTTGACAAACAGCACCTGGCCTGAGCTTCTCTTCAGCTTTTTAGAGACACTAGCTGCCCAATGAGTTCCTGCTCTTTTTTTTTTTTTTCTTTAACACCTTAGATGCCTTTTTTGCCTGAATAACTACCCAAGCAGTATAATATTTTTGTTCTCAAACTTTCAAAGAAAGCTTTGAACCCAAAATGCAGCCAGAATGAAACATTGTTACAACTAAAGCCATCTCTCTTGGGGCCCTATGAACAGTGGTCCAAAATGAGACCCTTGGAGCTCTCAAGCACTGCAGGGTCTGCAGCCACCAAACTCCCTCTGAGTGGGGTCTCTTAGAGCCAGTGCACTCTCACATTCTCTGACACCCCCACTCCCCAAGGCTCAGCCCTTCACCCACTGTGAAGATACTAAGGCATCTGAAGTGATTATTTCACTACCTTCGAGAGGAATTTTTCACAGGTACCCTGTGCACACTCTATACTGTGTGCACATGCTATAGCAAATGTGCCAGGAGTGCTGCTCTCCTGAATTAAGTACCCTATATTTGAAAGTCAGGTCTGTAAGTTAGCATTGTGGTATACTAAATACTTTACAAATCCTTTGCTAAATTGTTTAACTTAGGTTATAAATGAAGTTAAATGTTGTAAAGTTTAACGTTAAGTGCTGTTAAGTTTAAATGCTCTTGTGCCTCTCAGCCGTATTCCTTTCTATCTTTTTGTCTCTTCACCCACCTCTGCCTCTGCATAGTTTTGGATTTATTTTGGTTTGGATTAGTTGACTCTGGATTTTTGTTTACTTTGGTGTGCATTAACCATTTCATAAGTAGCAGAGTGAACCTTGCTAATGAACTCTGTTGTGCTGTCACTTTTATATTAAACCTATTCATACTGCTGCCTTTGCCATGATTCTTTCAGCAATCTAAAAACACTCATTCAAAACATAAAGGCCATTGTTTTCTATTTAGTTTGAAGTCATTCTGGACCTCCATCATCATCATTTCCAGTAGGGAAGCCTTCAGACTTTCAGTTTTGTAAGGAGTTACTTCTGCAAGTGACAAAGCGTGCAGGGAAAGGAGGCTGAATTTCAAGCAGCAAGCTCATGTCATCAATTGTCAGTGAGCTGTGTCCGAAGATGCACACTCGAATGAAAGTTTGGCCTTAAAAGCACTACCCATCCCAATGCTCCAGGGAATTCACTGATCATTTGAAGATGAAATTTCTTTTCTCTGCAACAGAGCTCTGTAAAGAGCAGATGTTCTTGATGAAGTATCAATAATGATGCCAAGATGTTTGGATTTTTTTCCCTAAGCAGTTAATTTCACATCCAGCAACGTGTGCAAGTAATTCAGAGTTGTTCCCTGATGCAAAACACCTCACACTTGCCTGTACTGACTTTCACATGCTGTCAAACTGCCTGAGCCACAGCCACACAGACCCCAGTGACTGTAGGGCTGGACATGGGGACATGGACATGGGGAGCTCCCAGCTCCCAGCCAGAGCCTGCACTGGCACCTGCAGGTGCTAAAGCAGAAAGCTCCACTCTCAGGACCATTCCTTCCACATTAGATGCAGCCTCAGCCCAGTTGCTGGGTTTGATTAGAACTCTGCTCTAGGGTACATTAACATCCATCAAGTTAAATGTATGTCACCCATTTATTCTCCAATCCTTGAAGTGATTAGGAAGCATATTAGCAGTTCTGTCTTGATATGGAAAAACAAACAAAGCTATTGCATGGCTGAAAGCAGGTTCACTCCTGTTCTGATCTGAAAACCTGTCCACAGAAGTGAAAACAAAAGGAATAATGCAATTACGTTCTCACATTTAGCAATGATGTAACTTCAAAATTCACATATCCTGTTTTGATTTCTCTAGTAACTTTAACCATAAAGGGATAAAGCACAGTCCCACTCATGCCAGCAGCTCACCCAGTTAGGTTTCAACCATACAGTTCAAACATTAGGACCCCAGCTACCAGACCTGCTCCTGTGCTGAGAGCTGAGCCAAATTAGGGTCTATTTTCAATATCTTTGTGCTACACTGCAGAAATGTGTGTAACCCTGTCCTTTTACAGGCAGTACACAGGGAGTTAAGGAGTTTATCAAAGTTTTCCTGCTCTATCACCCTTCCAGAAAACAATGGCATCACTGGATGAGGTTGGACAGCAGTGTGCACTCTTCCTGCTTTCATGCTTGCTATGGGTAAGTTAAACTTGGAGAACATTTGAAACATTTGTCCAGCATGTACTGCTATCAACACAAAGCCTTTTCTTACAGTCAAAGGCAAGAGTATGCAAATCCAGGCAAGAACACAGCCAGGACACAATGTGTTTTGGATATCCTGACTGGCATCTAGTCCCTTGGGAAGCACTGCCAGCAGAACAGATGAGCTACTCTGTGCTGAGAAGGTTTAATAAACATGGCACTTTTCAGCAGCTCCCTGACACCTCCACCATCTGCTACAGTAAGATATTATTGTGAAACAAGAGTCATGTGAGTCTGAACGTGCTTGGAGTACAGTGAAATGAAACTCCTGTTAACCAAAATGGGGTGTAACAAGCACAGCTACACACTGGGAAACATCCTGCAGTGGGTCTCCCTGTCTGATAGCTGTGGGCAACCCTTCCAAGACCTAACCTCTGTTTCATGAAGACAATTATTTTCTAAAAAGGCAGAATTTTCATTCTTGATAATTTCAAGGTTCAGTAATCACTGCAGAACATCCAAGGAAATTGCAAAGGATAGATAATGGAGGATCAAAATGCAGGATCCTTGCCTTAATGGACCCAGTGGAACTGAGGTGGCTTGTCACAACATCCTGTAAGTCTATTTTAAATTTCCACAATGTACCTGGAGAGGAAATACATTTCAGACCAACAGCATGACAAAACCACGTCAAGTAATTGCTGTGGCCTCTATCATCATGTTCTGACTTATCAGAAATCAATGTGAAACAATATGAAACAATCTAAATCTGGGTGGTAGATACTAACTGCCTCCAGAAATGTGTAACGCCCTTGGTATTAAGACAAAAAAGGACCACAGCAGAAGTCCAGCTTCTTTATGCTAACAACTGGGGAACTGGCACCACAGCAGCCACTTCCCAACAAGTTTAGCTTTCCACAAAGCATCTAAAAAATGAAAGAGCTTTTGCAAGCAATTGAAAAGAAAAAAAAAAAAAAAAAGAGAAAACAAAAACAACATAAAACCAAAACAAAGAACAAAGCACCCCATCACACAACAGAAAACACAAACTAGACACAGACTTTGCAAAAAAAATACATTATTTTCAATCAGTCCCTTGACTGTATTCAGGCCTTCCTGCAGCACAGGAAGGAGCCCTGTCAAAAAATTAATCCCAACATCAATGGAACAGCAGCCAAGATAGTTATCTGGTTCATATTTTACCTCATGTTTGGGTTGCCTAACACACCTAATCAAATCCATAGGTTTGGTCCCTTCCCAGCCTCCACAGTGCCTCTCCCTGTTTCAGATGCAAGACAATGTTAAAAATGCATTTCAGATGGAATGATTCAACATGGAAAACATACAGTTCACCCAGAAGGAAATATTTTCTAAATGAAAAAACTCCAAACCTCTGTGTATCTGGTAACTTTTTTGCTATAGGTTATTTTTGCTTTCCTGGACATAAGAGACAAGAAATGAACTTTTGATTTCATAGTATGAAAGTTTCCTATCAATACTACTTAAATTTAACATTGCCAAGGTAGAACCTCAGCACACATCAGCTTGACAGGAGATATGAAAAGGCAATGTAACATTTTGATGATCTGGTGGGTCCTTGGAATTTGGAAACCAGCGAGTGCCACTGTTTACAGAAAGTCCATCTGGTCTTTAAATATCAGTCAGATTCTTTCCTAAAAATTAAAAGGAATTGAAGCAGGAAATATTGTATACTTCATCTCACACTGATTTTAATAGCAGACTGTGTATTACAGGTCTATTGTAATTATGAGTCCTAACCCCACATTTCAGAGAGTTAAGCTAATGAGTTAATTTGCAGAAACTGCACAGGAGCAACCCAGAAGCCTGGCAGCCCACTGTTCTGAACATCTCTCTGATTTTAAGCATGGGTTTTAAGCTGTCACCTTCACTTTGCCTCAGAAAGCTTCAATTTATTACATATTTGAAACTGAAACCTATGTGTGTCCACTGCTTTTGGGTACTGAGAGAGGCTCTGGGCTGAAGGGGTGCTCTGGTTTGTGCTCTGGCTGTGCAATCCAGAAAAGCTTGTGGCTGCTGTACCCTGCTTTTCATAATAACAATCAAGACACCTTTAGATAATAACACTAAAAGAACACAGAAATAGTGTGAGTAAATTGTGGATAACAGTGACAGGGTGCATTTGGTTTAATTTGCATAGGATGAGATCTTTCATTTGCCTTAAAATGCTTAGTTCAGAATAAAAGAAGTAGCAGAGCCTAATCCTTTCTTCCCATCTATACAAACTGACAAGTTAGAAGCTCAACCAACACTTTTCTCCAGCAGAAATACTATAGATGTAGAAAATTATTACCCTCCACCAGCCCCACAAAGCCAGAGCAGGCAGTGATGTCCAGATCTCCCAAGAAAAGCTGTATTTTAGTAGGTTGTTCCCTTCAGCAGCCATACAAATCCATACATCCATATGCAGTCCCACAGAGGAGTTCTCTTGCTTGAAGCTCTCACTGAGGCTAATTTGTACAGCAATGATGATTTGGCTGTGTGACAAAAACCACAAGTAACACCTTCACACAGCTCCTTCCTAATGCTTCACCATGAAGCTCTCCCCATCAGTCAGGATCTCTTTCCAACTGCTCTACCTATTCTTTACTTCTAAGTCGTTCCAAGTTCAAGACAACTCAACACCCATTCTCCATGTAACTGGGATTTACACAATCCCATGCACAGATGGGGTACTACAAGGCTCTAGTACTTCACATTAAAAACCATATCCCAATCTTCTCTCTCTCATTCTCTTACCTGCTCACATGCCTGTTGAATTATACTAAACTGTCATTGTGCAAAAAAGCAAAGAAATAAACTGCATTAAGCATTCTCCAAATATGCTGTACCAGTGAGGCAGTCCCACTATGAGGCCACACATAGCTCAGATATTTCCTGTTATTCTGTTTGACCAGAAGGCATCCACTGCCTTGTTACAGAGCTCTGCAGTTGCCCCCAGTGGAAATATCTTGGCACTCCTCTAAAGACATGAAATGCAGATGTAGCAGTTTGCACTGAGCTGATGCTTTGGAGATGTGCCATCACACAAACTCAACACATTATTAATCTGGTCACAATTTCCATTTAAACTCAACGACACTTGAAATGATATGCCTTTACATTTAAATTATAGATAGGCTTGGAAATATTTTAATCAGTAATCAATTCCCTACCCCACCTAAAAACAGATGGTAAAATGTTTCAGTTAATAGCAGGAGCATATGAAGGGAAAAAGGCTTAGAAATAATACTACTAAGCAACACAAAGAATATTTAATAAATGGGCCAGACCCTGAGCTCACCATAGTCAGGAAAAAATACTGTCTGCACTTTGATTAAGTCAATGCTGGGGCACTCTGACACATGTTGGTATTTGCTTATTTTCAGCACATGCTGCTTAAGTCCAGCAGATGCTTTCCCATGAAGAATTAAAAAATAATTTTCACCTTGTCAATTTCTTATTTTGATCAACACTTTTTTATATCAAAAATGACAAATATTATTGGATTACCAGTAGAAATATACTTAATATAAAATCCTCACAAGGGCAGGCTTAAAAATGCAGCAATGGAGTTACTGATTTTGGGGGTTTTTTTACAAAATACAGTGTAGCATGTTATTATATAAAAATCATGTAAGCAATGGTTATAAAGAACCAAACACCATCTAGTTATCTGATTAGAACCTCCTGTTCCAGCTCCAGTGTAACTAGAGGGGAATAACAATTAACATCTACCAGCCAGCTCAGCACTCATGTCAAACTAGCCTTTGAAGGCAAACTGTTCATTCCTACTGGTGCAGGAAATTAAAGATCAACGTGTAATTAAACAAAGCTAATGTTTCTAGGTACACTCAAAGTTTGGCCAGATTTGAGTAGGCTTGTGTAGGAAGAAATACATCCTGAACTCTCAAAAGAAGATCCTATGACTAGCATGATAAAAGTTAGCTTTGCAAAAGAAACTATTTGGAAGGGGTAAAGTATTTTGTTTTCCATCCCTCATTCTTGACATGGGTACATTAGTGTAAGTGGAACACCTCGACATAAGTTGTAGAGAAGTACAACCAAAAGATAGAAGTCAGTGAAGTTATGAACCAAAATGAGGATCTGATAGAAAAAACTGCTCAAGAGCCCTGGCACCTGGCACTATCACCAAGCCACCTGTGCAGAATTAACCAGCCAAAAATCATTCACAACCTGACCTCTGGCTGTAGCTTCATTCATCTTTCCTTAGTGAGAGCATAACACTCAGGAGACACACACAGATGCTTAATTTGAGAGTACATTTCCTTCTTAACCTGACAGATCTTCCCTACATCCTCTTTTGCCACAGAACAGCCAAAATCATCACACAGCCTGACAGGTTGCCTTGTTGCAGCGTTTTTCTTTGCTGAAGGGAAGGAGCAGCTATAGCAGAAAGATTAACACTTGCCACCACTGCACAAAAGGAAGATACATCACAGAACACCAATTCTCTTTTTAGGACAGATTAACTTTCTGTCAGCCAGCTGAAGACAACTCGGTTTCAAGCCACCTCTAGTCCAAATTGGTGGGTTTTGCCAAATCTTTCCAGGCCAGCCCTCAAACTGATATTTATCCTGCAGTTCTGCCATGTAATATATCTATAGGCAGAAGAACCGTATTTTAATCTGTTTAATGTTTTGCAGGATCAAAGCTTTTCTTTAGCAACCACTGCACAAACCCAAGAGGCTTACAGCTCACCTTCCAAAGAAGCTGGGTTCTAGTATTTGCTGGTTTGCAATATACTTGCAAAAGTTATGATGCAAATAGCATTTATGCAGTCTGGGTTAATGCTGCTGTGGTTTCTGCAGCATTCTTTGCACTTATAAGGGAAATATTTCAAGGTACAGACAGACACCGTAGGTACTACTGTCTCAAATTCAGCTCTTTTACTGTTTTCTGCTAATAACTTTTTCAAGACATGCTGTTTTATGCGATTAAAATAAACCCAAAAACAGTGTTGAAAAAATACACTTAAAAAGTGAAATAAAACATGAAGTAATTATACACTTAGTCATGGATACTCGGAGTGGAGAGTCAGAAGAGGAAAGGCAAGGGAGTTTCACCACTGCTTTCCACATGAGCACCTCAGGCCCACAGTTTCACTTTAGCACTGAAGAAACTACCAGAAAATGCAGCAATGAAAAAGAAAAAAGTGGATTATGTCTTTTCTGCCCCAAAATTCTTGGCCTCAGCTTGCCAATTTTAATTTATTTATTTATTACACTGTCATTGTGTGCAGTTTTTTTTCCTTCTTAAAACAACGTGCCCCTGGTAGGAAAAAAAAATAAAAATTGACATTTGAGATTCAGTTAAGAATGCACATTTCAGCAGGACCAGGACCAACAAACTGCATTATGGGTTAAGATCAGGAAACAGGCTGCACTTCATTACAGCATTTTTCATTTGCATGAATTTCTGAAAGAAAACCCAAAGCATTTGGCATATGCTGCAAATTGATTTAGAATACAAGACATTTTTCAGATCAAGAAAGTGCAATCCTTTCCCTCTGGAGGTAAAATGGATGTGAAATAAGACAAAAATTACATATTTTACTATCACAGATTTCTTTTCTGACCCAAGTCCTTGGTTACAGATAGCAAAATATCTTCCATACCATGCCAGCATCAGTATTTCTGCTACATTGAAACACAACTCAGTCTGAACACAAAATAGAACATTAAAAAAACAGCAAATACCTGTACCCTCTCCTTACAATTGATAAATGCTATGTACAGAGCTCTTAGTGCAGCTGCTTGGTATGGAAGCATTGAAGTTATACATAATTCCTCACTGCAAAAAACAAAGTCTTTCAGCATCTACTTGCTTTCAGTACTACCCTTTATATTCTATGCTTTCCAAAATCCTGGGACTGCTGCTATCTTAGAGACATTGCTGGATCGATCAAGTATGACACCATGAAATCATCACTTCAATATTAAATGAAATAGCCTGTATAATTTATACCTAAAGATCATTATTGTCACACTGACCTAATCAAGAGTATGACCTAAGGAAAACATGTGTCATCAGTGAAGTGCAAAAGCAACTAGATTTATTTCATTAAGAAGTTGTCTATAGTCATTCTTAGACTTAATCTGAAGAAATCTAAATCAAAGAGACTTAAATCCTATATATGGCTCTCTAGTTCTCAAAAAAGAAAAAAAACGCACCAAGAACTTATTTTCTTCATTATATGTAAAGACAACCAGTTTTGTTACCTGGAAGAGTTTCTTTAGAAATAAATTGAAACACAGAACATTGGACTGTGTGGCTCTTGTAGAACATGGACAGCATGTACCAACCGGTATTTCTGTCATAAGATTCCAACTCACAAATAAGTTCTGCCTCCACATTCTCTGCTCTGTTTCCTAAGCAGCCTGCAGGATCCTTGTACTGTTACAGCCACTGTATGGGAGCTGTGCTGCAAGCAGAGCACCAACACTGGCCTTTGCTCTGTCAGGGTTTGCAGGATGGTGACTGAAGGAAGCAATAAAACCCAGCACAATTTCACTGATCTCACAAGAGTGCGGGACATTTCCACAAGGGCGGCAAAAAGAACCAAGGCCAGTAGCTTTGAATCTGTGTCCAGAACAATTTCTCAGGATCATGGTCAGTGCTGCATCAGTTGCTGTACTAGGAACCTACAAATTACCTCTTCTCAGGTGTCTTCAACAGATTTGAGGTTTCAGCTGATGTTTCATTTGCTTTCTATTCCTTAGGAACATTAAGAACTGCTCTACCTTAGGAAGCACCAAAAGACTGAAACTTTAACATTGTTATGGTATTGTGCGGTCCAATTCCAACAGCTGCTCTACCTCCTTGGTGCTCAGAAGGAGCCTGACTGGTCTCTTTATCACCTTCTAAATTTTCATCCTGCAAAACTGCTTCAGATGAATCCATGCACTAGAATGGGATCCCCAGTCACTCCAAGGAACTTCACTGGACTCCACAGATCTAAGCAAGCAAGTGCATCTAAGCATGAACCTTCTGTGGAAGTTTATAAATCATCCCAAGATTACCTAATCACCATGCAGTGATTTACCTCTTGGAGCCCTGAAATATATTTCTAAAAGTAGAGCAAGTTCTATCATTACTCCATTGAAGTGGCAAAATATAAAAAATTATGACATGGTAAGAGTATTACATATGCATGAAGTGTTCCTGCTTGCTAGGATAACACTGCGCATGGTGGTTGGAATTAATTTTCCAACTAGAATACAATGTTATTAATAAAGCATGACAGAAAAAAATCAAATATGTTGATTTAAAAATCAAGTAATGTCTTTGTGCAGCAATCAGATACAACTTCAGTAATGAATGTGTTATCATAACCCACAAGAGACAAACAGGCACTTTCTGTGTAGCAGTGAAAGAAACCTTTCCTGACTCAGGCAAGCAAATCAAGTGGGATTTTCAGAAACAGTCATTTGACTCTGAGCAAGACAAATTCTCAGGGAGCCACAGCCTCACGCTCAGAAGAGTGTCTGAAGTTACACAACTTGTGTAGAAAACAGTAACATTGCCTGTCTTGGCCCTCATCTTGCTTTTCTGAAGAGAAACACCAAGATTTCACACCAAGAGAGGAACAAAGTCCTTTTGCTCCTCCACTCAGTTACAGACCATGTTTTACCCTCAGCTGCTTTGGGCAGGGCAATCAAGTGCCATTCACTGACCCATTTACTCCCAGCACAAAGGCTGTGTGCCAACGCTGCAGGGAGGTGGTACAGGGAGGATGGAAGGGGAAGGTGTAGCATCATCTGGGACAGCATTCCCAGCCCCAGAGAAGGTGATGGCTTCTGACAGGAGCAGCACACACAAGGAGGGGTGGATGGCATCCGTCAGTCTCGATTCCCAAAGGCTGAAACACGAAAGGAGAACAATTCCTGAAGATTGGGGGCTGACAGAGGTGAAAATTCACTGGAGAATCAGTCACATGATCCCTCTGTACAGACTGTCTGTGGATTTTTCTGAAGACCACAAAGACATGCAGGCAAACAGGTGATTTTGTTTCTGCTAGCCAAGCCTTCTGTTCCTCCCACATTCCTCTTGTCCTTCATTTCAGAATCCAGGCCAGACAACTCTTTATGAAGCAAATATCTACTCCAGCCCTAAGCATCTGTTCCACACATCCCTGCTTAGGCAGAGTTCTCAGCTCTTGCTGCTTTTCCTTCTCCTCTTCCTCTGCCCACTCTCACATCCACAGCCAACCTCTCCCTTCCCCTCTCTCAGCATGGTTCACTTCTTATGCCTGTTTGGTTCCAGCAGAAACTGCCACTCACACACTCCCAGTTTCCCAAAGGTACAGAGAAACATTAGGAAACAGCTTGAAATAGAGCAAAGAAAAAGGTTTTGGTCTTGTCCTGAAGCATTTGAAGTCTGAAGTGCTGCAATTGTTTTAAAGCACCTTAAAACATATTCCTAGCTAAGCCATGCATTCCTGAATTTCCTGACAGAAGCTTTTAGATATCTTTTTAACTCCCAGTATATGTCCACAATGGCGTGCACGTGTCAATAGTTTAACAGCTGATACTGTGATCTCCTAGTTATCCAAATGTCTGTTCAGTCATTAGCCATAACCTGAGCCAGAGATGCAAATGAACAAAGGTGGGGACAAAGAGGATCTTTCAAATCAGTCTAAAAATTATTTCCTAAATAGCCTTTGACACAGTATGCTCCAAAAAGTGCTGTGGACTAAAGCAATCTTTACTAAACAATGCAGGAAAATAATTTGCTGTGTGACTGGTATCAGAAACCGCTGTGCACTTCAGAGTGGGTAGACATCTGTTACATCTGTTTGAATGAAAACCCCCAAGGGATATTCTGCAGTTTGAATGTTATAATGTCAAATATGAAGCACATAACACAGCAGGGTGTCCAGGGACAGGGAAAGGCAATCCAAAGGACTGCCCTAGTTTCTGTTAAAAATAGGTCAAAGACCGGTATAATCAAAGTCTGGCAGTGCATACTAATTAGTGACAGCGTGTCTTACACTTGCAATGACTGCAAGAAACTCATACACAATCTTATTAGCTAAACACACAAGAAGCCTTTTCAGATATCTAATATTTGAAACATAAATTCTATCACTGAAAGAAATTGGTTTTACTCTGGATGACCTGTCAGATTAATTTCCAGTTAAATCAATAACCAATGGAGACATACTTTCCAGGTAATGATTTAAAATTCATTAATATATATTTGCTGAACTAATAAACAAATATTTTACACTATTAATATCAAATAGCTTGTAGATGTTAATTAGAGAACATGAGATTGCTGCACAAGTGCATTAAAAAAACGCCTGTGATAGCACTGGCAGATAGGAAATGGAAACAAAGCGGAGAAATTTAGCATGCTTTTACAGATAACTTCAAATATTAGTCTACATACCCAAAAACTACTACATATCCTCGACAGCATTGTATTTAAGGTTGATCAGAAAATTCCTTTTAATTTGATCAGAAAGTAGCACAGGAATAAAAGGACAATGTTACTGTGTCACAGAAATAGACCATCACTAGTTTAGTTTCAGTCACAAATTGTTCTATGTATCCATGCTTTGGAAGTCAACCATGCTACCAGAGAAGGGAAAAGGCTGAGAAATTAATTTTTGCAGTTTATACTAAAACGATACATGCATTGACATGTTAAACAAAGGCTTTTTGAGGAGTCCCAAACAACCTCACAGAAACCTCCTAAATGAACACCTGAAATGAAATAAAGAAAAATCTTGACTCTGAAAGTGATGTGATACAACAATGATTTCAGTTAGATGCATCCATAATTCACATGTTGCAAAATTATTGACTTTGCTGTATCCCCTCTCCTCTTCGATCTGCTCACCCTACCAGAAAAATCTGAAATAGCAACAAGATTATGGATTTCTGCAGCCTAAGAAAGAATTGCAAAAAAAAAAAACGCTTTCAGAAAATTACTTCTCTTGATAAATTTCTTGATTTTCAAGGGGTGGGATAAGAAAACAGATAAGTTTTTCTAAATCCCTTTGGAATCAGCACAATTTTAGCTGAACAAAAAAGGTATTTCAAAGTTTTTTTAGTTGGGAAAAAAGGAAAGGTTCCCTCTTCCTGCTCTAATGTAAATGTTTTAGATACAGCCAATATGTAGAACTTGCTAATAACAATTTGCTGCTCACACAGTAAATTTAAAAACCAGAAAATGCACTCGTCCCTTCAAATGAACAGATTTCCCAATTACAGCGGAAGCCACACTCAGCAATACAAAGAAACTTTCTAGTATTCCTAGTTTCAACTTAGAAACAAATAAAGGAATTCCATTTACTTATAATCTTTATAAGGGTAATTTTTTTTTAACAATTGGGTAATTCTGTCCATTAAGCTGAAAGAAACTCCTGCCTCAGCAAAGGTCTCATGGTGAAGAGTGCTGCTGATTGTGTTTTGCAATCAGCAGCAGAGACTTGACTGAAGCATTGTTTGCCCAAGAACACACAACTGAGCATTACTTGTCAGGAAATAACTGTGCTAATTTAGGGCACTTAAATTGGATAGGCTAGAATTAACGGCTCTGTTTCTCAAAGCTAATTTTTCCTATGGTATTAGATACTTGCAAGATATATTCAGAAATACTAGAGTAGGAAATTGTCCAGGCATGGGGCAAAAGGGTACTTGTGAGCACTTGGCCCCATAGGGCAACAGGAAACTCAGGCACCTTCAGTTTTCTCTAGCACTAAGCGTTTTTGTGCTCATTTCATCTTGTACAAAGCAGCAAGACATCAGAATGCTTTTGAATCAAGAGTTGTTGCTTCCAAGTCAGATTCTTCTGACAAACACATCAATCTTGAAAATCCATTCATCCCTCCAGTAGGATTTTGCTGACAGCATGTTCGGACACACAGGGAAAAGAGACCCTTATTTTAATAAATGGATGTGTATGGATGTATTAGGCACATTAAGAAAATTTAGTAATGTGCCTGCAAGAAAGCTATCAATTTAGCAAATAATCAATATCAGAATTCTGCAAAGTAATCAGAGAGCATGTGAACTCAATAAAATCTATTTAGACTAAGTTATCTCCTTTTCTTCTACCAAGACTCACATTATTAATTTCAAATTAGATAATTTCCAGCTTGTTTATTAAATCTAGACAACCAAAAGGAGAGACACAGGCAGTGAAGACATAGCAGAATGGTGTGGCACAAAAGCTGTGATTAGAAGCATTTCCTGTACTAAATGGTGGGTCACAGAATCTATTTGAGTGTTGGTAAAGTCTACAGGAATACTGATAGAAACATTCTGCATTTAAGAAGCAGTGAAAATATTTCTATGAGATGGTCAATTCTGCTGTATAAATAATGGCAGCCTCTTCAGTTTTCTCCTGAAAGCATTGATCCTGGGAGGCAGGATTGGTAGGAGATTGATCAGTGAAGCTTCACACCAATCCATCATTCAATAGAGGTTCACTAATGCTCATAGCTAGTACTCTGCTGAAACCAGCAACCCACACAGTATCTACTATAAACTCTCTGGTTCCAACAGTGCCAACATGGACAAATTTGCCTGTAACAATTTGTTAGTGAATGGTGTCAAAGTTCCTGTTATTCAAAAATCAGCACCTTTTCTAATTGCTCATCTCTGTGCTTTCAAGGCATAATGTCCTTTACTATTATTTATTGCACATTGTAAAAATAATGGAGAAAAATCACATTACAGTCAGATCTTGGCAGTACTCTTCAAACAGAGGATTCTTCCATGAACAATATATTATGAACAGTTTGGAGTCAATCAAACACTGTGTCTGTTAACTTACAAGCTCAGAAAATGCAGTCACTCAGCATTGGTTTCTCTTGACCTCAGCCACAGACTGATGAACTCTCTGCAAGCACAGCCCAGCTCATATTATAAAACCTCACACTTAAGAGATAAAAAACCCCTCAGTCTCACACCTGACCAGTCCATTGTAGCTGAATGCTGCATACAAAAATTCATTGTATAAACAAACCAGCCTGGCTTATTACTTTAAGGGATAACTAGACCTTGTGAAAACACTCATCCAACATTGCTGAGCACAAATACTAAACAAGAACTCCACAGCATTCACCACCTTTTTTTTTTAAATTTCTATAACCCAGAAACTTCCATAAATGCTTTCCTTCTTAAAAAAACTGGACACAAGAGCTGCATCCCATAAGTAATACTATGGGAAGCTACTCTCCCCTTTGATATTAGTTAATGCTAAATGAAGTCCCATGCATACACGATGAGCAGGCACAGCATCCCTTATGTGAAAGCTTCTGACCAAAGCAGATTTTTCTGTCTAATCCCCCAAAAGAAATGTCTTAGGCAATCATACTACACATGTGTGCTTGTCCAGCTATGTTTCCCAGCAGCTTTTCAACACATTGACCAATGTGAGGTCTATTTGAACTTTGAGAACATTAAAATTCTACAAGTTTCCCAGAAATTGGAAGCTATGCAAAGGAGATGAGGAAAGAGACAGGTGCATAATTTTATTTTCAGGCATTTAACCTGTTGCCCTACCAAAACCTCTCCTCTATACAAGTATCTGAAGAGCCCATACTGCAAAATGCAGGAACAGCCATGCTCAGGGCAGCCAGAAACTGCTGACCAAGTCCAGGACCAATGTCCTCTGAGCCACCCCTGGTCACCCTTTATGCCCCTGGGGTTCCCTCCAGCACTGCTCAGGCACTTATGAAGAACACAGCTTGTACTCCCTAATCCTTGCTTACTGTCACCAACCAATACATGCCTGCCTTGAAATAACATTTTCGTTCAAGAATCTCAAAAGAACAGACAAGTACAAGTTATTCATTGTGCAATTTTTTAAATCTTGTATATTTGAAATGAGATTCAAAATCAAAACCCACAAACTCTTCTCCAAATGATATCAATATTCATCTACATTAGACAGTGGAAAGATACTGAACCTGGGTCTTAGCTCCCCAAATGTACCAAACCCCCTCTGTATTAATGCATTGCTTATTTGTGCCCTGGGTTATCAATTTTTGAGACCTGCTTGGACAGAGTTTTTTGTTTTGGTTCATTATGAGAGCAATGTTCCCTCGCAGTGTCCAATGCAGAGCAATGCTTCTGTACAACATCTATAAAAATTCAAGCTCACTTTTCAAGTAGGGCTGAGCAAAAATCAGCAACAAGAGTAGAGCCTTAAGACAATACCTGAAGTGGCACACAAAATATTGAAATTCTGATAATGTACGACTTAAAATAAAAATCTGATGTCTCATAACTAAGTCATGAGACCTCATCAGCTCACTACAACAGTCTCAGTGCTTCCTCTAAAAGCCAGGCTGTCTCCAGGGAACCATCTTGCTAATATTTCTCAGTAGAATGTAGTCTGAGCACAATTGCCGCTAATTTTACTTACCTCATTTGCTTGGTATCTCAGATTTTTATAATGGCTGGCACTTCTGATGCATTTTAATATAGTTTAAAAAGGAATCAGGCTGAATAAAGAGAAGAGAATGCTATTGTCTCCTTTCCCTGTGTAGCTGAAATCTAATTGCAAGCCCATTTTCCTGGCAGAGCTACCAGTTTTTCACACAGGTCTCATTCCTGAAGATGTGCACTACAGTTCAGTGCAAGGAATCAACTGGTACTAGAGCAGCAATTGTTCAAAAGCACAGACCCTGGGCAGCCTGGGGGGAGATGGAAAGATCCCTGACCACTAAGGGCAAGGACTTGGGTCTGCAACTGGGAGGGAGGTGGGAGCAGGAAGGAACAGGACCCAGTTTCCTGGGGGATGCCTGAAGGGCAGCTGTAGCTGGACACAACAAGCAGGGCAGAAGCCCCAGTGCAGAGTTCAGGGCATGTCTCAGAGGAGCACAAAGGGCTCTTTTGAGGGACTTTTGTGCCAGATGGACACCAGTCCTTTCCTCTCTCCCCTGGATAGATGTTCCTGCTCCAGCAGCCATGGCTGTGACCTCTGCAGGCTGCTCAGAGTGCTCACAGAGCCATAGGATTTGAAGTTATCAAATAAATATTTAATCAATTAATATCAGGCAAGCATGACAGACTCAGATAAGCCAGTCTTTTCCACAGTGGGAAGTCACTAAGGTTTCCTTAAACAGAGTGTATTTCCATGCATTCCTTGTGTAAAACACAAGTAATAAAACAAAAAGAAAAAATTAGCCCATGTCCACAAAATACTCTACAGATTTTTTTTTTAACATATAACACAACAGCATCAAGGCTTTGGTAACCATCTATGAAATAAAAATTAAAAGTTATAAATTCTATTAGTTTCAGACCCATTGGAAAGGAAATTACCCCACACATCTCATGTTTTTTTTTAAATATCCCAAATTCAGATAATTGTCTGACCCTCATCCCCTGGGTAGTTCTTCTGTCAAAGAGCAGCAATAGGTCTGTTAAAAACTCTGCAGCTCATGACTCACAGAAGATGCTCTGTACCTGCTCAAAGCAGCAGTACGTTCCTTCCATGAGCAGAACTGGCTGCTCCTGCCCATTTTTGGCACCCCAGCTCAGGAATGTCTGGTCAAGGCATTTACAGAACCCATACAGGGCACCTCTACCACAGCTCTTTCCACCAACTAGGTTTTCCCTGGGCTCCTCATCCTTCCTGGAGAGGGTTGTGAGAGCACATTGTGCTCCCAATGTTCAGGCATGGCTGCAGGAGCAAGTCTGGGTCCATTGCAAACTGGCAACTTCTTTCTCCAGTCAGAGGGGAGGAAAGAGATCAGAGGGGGGGAAAATAAAACTAAAATGTAAAGCTAAAAAAAAAAAAATACATTTTTAAAAAACACAACAAATAATTAAAAAGAAAAGGACACACTTTTGTTGTCACCACATGCACACTCTGCAGGCACAATTACTGGACTAGTTGTAGCATGAGTATGATTTTCAGTGGAATGAAATCTGATTAATCTGCTGTGTTGTCACACCAGCTTCCACAAAGCTCCCAATGAGGTTAAATTATAAGCCATAGACATAGGTATGGGTGGCCCATCAAGTCCATGGTTTTAAGAATTTTCATGAAGGATACAGAACCTTGTGCAACAGCTACTGGGGAGTGCTTTTCCCTCAAGTGTTCAGGGCTTTTAGCTTTTCAGAGATGATAATTGGCTTCAGTCCCCAGAGTGGATTTATGCATGCTTATTTCCATGGATCATTTTTTATCTGTGACAGTAATTGCTGTCCATCCCCACGTGCAGTTTTTCATCCTATACAGTGTTAGAAAGACCATGCTGCTGTCAGAGAGCACAAAGCACTGATTTCCCAGACCACCACCTTTCTAACTCCAAACCCCACATCCTCAAAACTTCTTGTTGATCATGAGCTCACACAGACCACCAGCCACCTGTGAGTGTGTTTAATTTACAGCAGAGATGCATTCTGCCTAAGAAAAATATCTCCCTTCAAGCATTAGTTGAACATAGCTAGATTCACCAGCAGCACCAGGAACTTTGGGGATAGTGAATGGGCACTGCCAGAATTTTTCTGCCTTGTCATTCTGCAATCATACCCAAAACAGCACAAGGGCTGCAAAAAAAAAAAAAAAAGCTCTTGGTGCAACAAGGCTGTCCTCTTTCCAATCCTTAGAAGTGTCCTTTCTTGGATTCCTTGGTTAAAAAGTTAGGGCACAGTGGGAGGTAAGGAAAAATATCCATTTTCTTTTTTCACCTCCAGGAAAAACAAACTCCCACCAATATCTTTTTCATTGGTATGTACCTTTTCTTCTAAGAAAAGGAAAAATACTCTGCTGTATTTAAAAAACATAGCAACCAAGCCAACTCTCCTCTAAGGCTTTACAAATACTCTAAATCCCTCACAGAAGCAGAGTCCTTGTTTTAAATGGGAATTTGCAACCTGTGTCTGGATTCTGTCAAAATATGCAACTTCTACCCTTTGGTTCATGTTCAAGGATAAGCCATTTGCTTGGGAATGAGATCCTTCTCAGTCTGCAATTAAGAAAAAGTCTATTTTAGAGCAGGATAGCTGCCCTGCAGGTTATGTATTGAAATTCCTCTATTGCACAGCTGATAGTCAAGGAGGCTTCTTTTAATAAAATCTAAATTTGCCTTTAGCCTTCTTGTAAATGTGGTATTTACCTTATGTTAACAATCTTTCAGTGATGATAATAAATGCACTGCAGACAGAAAAGAAATACAATTCCATACAGTAGATTATCTGTGTGACAAAACAATAGCACTACATTCTTCTGTGCAGTAGCATCTGCCAAGTCTGATAAGCAACTGCAAGAAAACACTTTTTTAATGTATAAATCATGATCCGTGTACAACACATGGAAGAAAATTTGAATTGCCTGGACAAAAACCAGAGCAATGCAGTGTTCTGGAGTTACAGTCCTGGATTTTACTTATCTGCCTAGCAGTGGGAATAGTATCACCTCCAAATACAGTCTTTTTACTCCAAAAGAAATCCCATTACCAAATTGAAAAAAAGCTGCTTAAATCTGAGGCTGTGGACAGCCTTTTCCTTTCAGAAAACAAGTTAGTTTGTTGTTTTTTTTCCAACAGCACATTCGAACATACATATTTTCCATGCAAGAAATTATCATACAATGTATCTCAGTATAAACATTGTAAATCCACCATATTTCACTTCAAATAGTAGAGAAACAATGAAGCTGGAAGGAAACACCTGACTGCACTCCAAAATTATGATTAAATCCTCTGAATTGAATTATGTAGAGTTTATACCTAAGAGAGAAAAAATATACCATGGTACTACCCCCAAAATTAGAGCAAAAGTGCTTAGGACACAAGAAACTGTACTTTGTTGGCAAAATACAATATCAGCCCTGTGCCAAGCCATAGCAAGCTGAGGTGTCTTGAAGTTTATTCACCAAGAGATGTCTCTCATGCAGACTTGGTTTTCTCCCACACTACTTTTAATTGTGAAGGCATTGTTCTGATTCTCCAAAAGGAAGAGATACACACAGCACACAAACACTATGCAAACTTTGGACATATTATGTGAATAATATATCCCTTCTCCCTCTCTGCTTGGACCCTTCTTGCCCAACATAGCAAGAAAGAGCAGAGAAGGTGAAGTTTCCTCCAGCAAACCACCAAAGTGGTGTGCCCCAGGCCCAGACTTGTCTCTTCAGCCCTGGCAGGAGCAGCTTCATGCAGTATCCGAAAAATAATTAGCAGAGGGCACAAGAGACACTGAATTCTGTAAGCATAAAAACTTCTCAGGATGAATTTTAGAATTTATACTTTTGGGGGTTGGGAACGCCAATCCTACCACTGAAACCTCTGAGCATCTCTGAATGGTCATTACCATGAGCACCTGACAGGTATATTATACACTCACAGCAAATACTTAAACAAGCAGAAAATAAGCTAAAGGGCTTTCTTCATTTGCATAATTTGCCAGTACCTGTAAAGTGTGTGCTTGCAAGTTTTAGAAATGTCAAAATATGCTTTCAGTGGTAGATGACGCTGAATGTTTGATTCTAGGTCTTTAAGTCCAGAATACATTTAATTTAGAAATATAGTACTAAGGCAAATGCCCCTTTCAGCTAAACATATTTCAAGTATATGGGAAGTTTATAATTTTTTAAGTATTTTTATGGGAATACAGGATTAGAAATATCTTAGCCTGTTATGCTATACTCTTGTGTCTGCATTTTTACAGAAAACATGAAGTTGGAGGTACCCCAGACAGGCATTTATAGATGAAGGATGCAGTGATTCCCTGAAGTGAGCTGCTGCAAAAATCAGTTCCTCTGCACAAAATTCAAGCCCAGGAGGATTAAAGAGTTCAAATTAAAACATTAACTGGATGACCAATGATGACCATCTCATTCCCTCTGGTATTGATTTTGGAAGACAAAGTGCCTTCCAAAAGTAGGAAGCCTCTATTTTAATATTTATGACCCAGTCACAGGAGACAAGTGTTCTTCTAGCCATTTTTTTTTTCAATTCTCTCCTGCGGCTGCCAAAACACAACCACAGATATGGCACCACTCCATATCTGCCTCACCATCAGGTGGCAATGCAGCAATGTGCATCCCTCCCCTGAAGCCACAGGGGCTGACCACCCACTTACTTGAATTGCTGGAAAAATGGAGAAAGTATTTTGGAAATACCCAACTGAGAACAAAAAAACCAAAACAAAACAAAAAAAAAAAAAAACCCTAAACAAACAGAAAAAAAAAACCAACAACAAAAAAATTGATTGGGTTTTTTTTCTCCTTTTCACACCACCTATGTTTCTAAGAAATTCAATCTACAATTCGCTGCCTCAAATATTCGTGGTTTTTTGTAATAATGATTCCTTCCTTCATTTTGCTCCAAAGAATACCTCTGGAGAAAGGACACTCTGATAGTGTGTCTGAAGGGCAGGCAACAGCCTAGAAAGTCCAACAGGTGCCTGAGAGCTGGTGGGACCCAGTTCTGCAAACCTGGGAACATGAGGAGCCACATCAGTACAAAAAGCGCAGGCAGTGGACTCAGTTAAAACTGAAATCTCCTCCCACATCACATCACCTGAAGGAGGCTTTTTGCAAAACAAGGAGCACAGAATCACACAAAATGAGTTTCAGCACAGGCTGAGGGTTCCCTCACTGCCCCTCCAGGTCACAGGCAAGGCACAGGACTAACCCAGAGCAGGCGGTTACATCATCAAACACCAACAAAGTCCAGTATCTAACTTAAAAAACAAAGCAGCTTAAAATCTTTGATTCACTTCAAACCTGCTCCTGTCTTGCCTTGATGTCTATTTTTACAGCTTAAAAGTCCAGGAAGGGATGTTTAGGACATATAAGATGAACTTTAAATAAACACAGGAGACTTGTCCTTTGCTTAGACACCCTGTGATTTCACAGCACAAAGGAGATGCAGGAGGCTCCCATGCAGGGTGAGAGCTCTCCTCTGTCCTGCCAGACCACTTAGCCCAGCAGTAATCATAAAAAGTCTTAGGAACTGATTTTTAAGACCTCATTTCCACAAAATTTGGATTAGCTTTCCTAAACACCACCAGCATTTAAGCCTTAAACAATGGATATGTTTTAGGAGATAAACGCTGTAGTTGCCAAGAAAAATTGCCAGAGATTTCAGGGGGGTTAGGTGAGAGGTAGTTTGACCAGGAAATCACATTTCAAATCTGTCAAGATGAACCGGGAGATGAGATTGTGTCTTGCAGAAAAAAATCTTAATGAAAAATGTATTTTAAAAGTTACAAACATTCGCATTTGATTAAGAAAATACTTTTTTCAACTGAAAGAGTAACTCAGTCACATGTGAATGTCCTGGATTTCTCTTTTTCTTTCTCTTGCTTTGTTACATTTATAATGCCAGAAAAGTAGCTTTTAACTAAGCAACAGCTGGAGTCAGACTCGGAATTATTGTGTTTTCATCTATGCTTGGTCCGACTCCTAACGAGACCACTTCCTCTGGAGGGAATCAAAGAGTTTTACATCACAGGGTCATGAGCTATGACATGTGTAAGTGCTCTGCAGGAATTCAACAAAAGCATTTGCACATAGAAAGGACTGGAAAAATTGCTTCCATTAAGTCTTATACACTGACTCTTTAAAATTCCTGCAAACAAATTCCACATTCTGCTTCTTGTTTTGTTTGTGGACCATAACATTGGCCTATGCATTCAGCTTGTATTATGAAATTCAGCTGCACCCAGAGCAGAGCAGCCAGCTCTGAGAACCCAACAAACCAAGAGATGCAAGTACAAACTCTCTCCCCTCCCTCAGTGTGCTTCTGCAGCAGTTTGATACCACTGATTCAGGTGAGAGAAACTGAAGATTCCGGCTTTGTATAATTTCATTTTAAACAACAAGCACACACAAAGGAAAAAAAAAAAAAAACAAAGAAGCACAGGAAAGTCCAGAAGTTTTAAAAGCTCTAGCCTGGAACAGAAGTCTCCAACAATCTAACTTTTCAAATTAATGTGGGCTACTTAAGTACAGATAACTAAACTAGAAGTTGTATGTATGTCCAAAGATGACAGCACTTAAATTTTAATCTTTTAAAAATTACCATCTATGTGGAGCACAAGCATTCCTTAAAACTCATTATGAAATGATGGGTGATATCAGAAAATGACCAAAGAGTGAGCTATAACACTTTGTTTAGCTTTCATGCTCAGTTACTACATGAAGATTTATACCTGATAGGGGTTGACAGCTCAATTCAGCTTACATTTACTACACTCTGCACCAACAGCAGCAGCAGAACACAGGTAGAAAAATCAGCAGCATTCTATAATCCCCATTTCACCCTGCTACAAAGAGCTTTCTGGTAACAAGAGTTCTTAAAATTGCATATTGTGACTAAACATAAAAGGATAAAATAAAATACATATCAGGCTTCTCTAAGAATTTCTATAGAGAACAAAGTGCTCCTCACTGTCAACTTGAAAGCAGCCACGTCCCCTAGCTCCAAGGTGTGCCTTTACACAGGAAAGGTGTGAGGACCTTTGGCATGTGGCATGGCCAAGCACACAAAGGAGCTGCAGCAGGCTCAAGTGGCACAGATTTCAAAGACTGAGAGCCTTGTCTCTCTGGGAGCTTTCCACTGAAGAGCTGCTCACTTTCACAAGGCATCATTTTTTAAAGTAACCATCCTGTTGAAAGCATTGCTCAAGATTAAAGTTACCAGCAAGGAAATTATTTTACTCATCACTGATTTATACATTATTGATATATCCTCATTTTTATCATCTCTAGGCTATTCCTATAGCTCAGAAAATATTACAGGCCTAATCAGCCCTTCTGCAGAACAAGATTCACATGACTGCCAGACCAGGTGGTTTGTTGGGTGCAGTATTTTACGAAATTCATGCCGAGAGAACACTCCCTAAAAAACATTAGGAAGTGTGAGCATTAAAAGAAGATCAGTGTAAACATCTTAATTTTATAGAAAACACAAGTACACAAAATGGAGCCCTATTTGTAAGTTCAACACCAAAATATTACTCAGATGTTATTTACAAGGCAATATGAAACCCACTCAAGCAGGGGAATTCAACTTCAGATAAACTTACATCATCTTTATCCTACCTTCTTGTGTGTGCTCTGTGCACTGGGGTACCATGTAACAAAAGGCAGCTGATTACAAACAAAGGTCTGTCACAGTGTATATTTACCATGATTCCACAAGACTAAACAGAACTGTGGCGGCAGCAGCAGGGGACTATTATCCTAGGTAAAAAACCCCAAAAACCAACAACAACAACAAAAAAAAAAATTTAAGTAACCACCAAGAGGCAAGATGACTGAGTTTAGCTCCTTGAGACAGCAAAGAACATCTGACTTGTCTCCATGGGTACAAGAACCAAGTGGGTCTGCCAAGGTGACTGCCTCAATGAGATCAGGCTCTGGAGCAATAGATATCACTTTTCTGATGGTGTCTACAGAGTATTATTAACAATCAAAAGCTCCAGAAACATGGCTATAGGGCACACAAATTCTGAAATAACTTCCTCCAGAGTGATGTGTGAAAAGTCAGGAGGCAGGTCTGTCATACATCCATCCCTGTTATTGGCCCTGTGAACTCCCCCAGGCATTCAATCCCTCAGCAGCCAGCTCTGAGACTCTGGCAGCGTCACAGATTCTGACTTTTAACTTTTACCACTGAATCTACAGTTAAGTCTGATGCCAACATTTTTATTGTATAAAAAGAAGCAACAGAAAGGAAGTTAAGATTATCACCGTCATACATCTGAGACAAGATTGAACAGAATTTAAGTCAAAAAAGAAATAGCATTGTCACAGCCTTAGGGCTTTCCTCTGCTGACTTCCAAAGGCTGGAGATCCACACAGCTGAGATGCTGAGCTGCTCCAGATATTGCAACAATCCCTCATAATGGAAGAAGTCTATTCAGAGAGGTCACCATCCCTTGAGCCTCTGGCCTTATCCCCATCTCTTAAGTTTTAAAATCCTATCTGGCCCCCTGAAGAGGTAAAGAGTCTTACTCTTGCTTTGCTGCACAGTATTTCTGGAGATTTCCATCATCCATCTCCCCAAAAAAGTCACTGACTGGCACAGCAAGAGCTGGAGCTAACAGCAATTCCCAAAAGCACTCCTCACTGCTTTTTCCAAGGGGAACCAAGAAACACATTACAAGTCACTTCCAGTTCCCACTGTATCCATAAGACAATCTGCAATTTAGGGCACATCATTAAAACCCTGGAGATGACAAGATCAAAGCAGGATTCTGAACTTTGAAACATAGGTTCATCTTGGTTTGCACTCACTTCTTCTTCTTTGTATTGTTAAAGCACAGGGTAACGTGGGAGGGAAAGTTGTGAAAACGTTAAGGGGAACGCAGAGGAAAAGGCACAGCTGACAGTAAAATGACAGAGCTTAATTCTGCCAGATTGTCTGTAGGTGCAAAAGACTTTGTTCAGCTCTGGGGGAGCCTGGGTTTTGGATTGTTTTTATTAACTCCTTCCTCAGCCTATCAGGGCAGAAAAGCATTTGGAGCCCAAATGACTAATTTATTTATTTTTTATTACCAAAGCAAATGAATCAGACTTCCAAAAATGTAGGATGATGGATTCCACAGACACAAAAATCAATTTTTCTTCCCATTATTGGTCATCTCTGCCAAGTTACAATTCATTGCAGATTTTATGCATCTGCATTTTAAATCCTCAAACAGAAGCGTTTGCATTGCGAAGTAACAGCTCAGAGCTGCAGAGTGGGACAAAGAGCTACAGCCAATATGTTGTGAGCAGCAAAGTGCAGATCTTTGTTAGCAGCACAATCTTGTGTGCAATCTCCCTGTTTCACTCTGCAGCAGGGCAGGCGCCAGTCTCCCAGCCAGCAGCTGAGTTCTTCATTTCACCTATATTTTCTCAACTACTTGCTAAAGCAGTGAACCAGATGAAGCCGGTTTGTGCTGCCTATGACAGGATATTAGCTATTGAGAGGCTGCATACATTAACAGCCCGAACAGATGAGTGCTTTAACACTTACAAATCACGGGAGGGGAAGAATAGAGCAAGAAGAGATCATTCACGTGCTCCTTGCTTAGATATGCTGATACCTTATCAGCTCAACACAGACAAGCCAGATGTGGAGGTGAGGGGAATTCAAGTACAAAAAAACCTCAACCTGTCTGCAGGCATGTACAGCAGGGGTGCAAACTGGAGCACTCTCAGAGGTGCTTAGATCCAGCATGACAGAAATTCCAGCTGTCAAAAACCTCAATCATATATGGAAATTGAAATTCAACCCCCGGTGAAAAAACATTGGAGGGTCAGGGCAGGCACAACTTCCTTGATTCAGTGCAGGCAGAGAGCTTGCCTTGTTACATTCCTTAATGGCAATCTATTACTGAGGAAAGTACATGAATTCTGTTTAATCCCCATATTGCTGCATATTGCTAGTTGCTCGCACAGGAATTTCCATTTGTTTCAGCTCTTCACAAGGTTATTCAAGGGACAGCACGAAGTCTTAAAGGAAGGCTAAGAGATCATTCTTCCAGAAGCTCCTTTATAATAGAAGAAAATAAAATATCTGTTGCCTTTATAGACTAGATAAAGGATGAGGTTTCCCATATAAACATAATGTTTGTTTAAATGAGTACAGTAACATTACATTTGAGGAAACACATTTATTTCTGTATATAAACAGAATGATGAAAGATTAAGGACAGCTGTGCATCTGTTTATCCCTAACATATACACTATTATCTGCTTTGAGGCTAACAGACATTTTAACCTCTCCTTCAGCACCTGATCTATCATTTCTTTCATACTTAAATGCCTTCCTGTGGCTGCTCACAGACTGTGGAGCTGCTTGGGGGGTGGTGAGGAATGGCACTGCTCACATCACACACAGGGGAAGGGAGGGGGGAAACTCCTCTTTACTCAATCTCACTCTGTACCAGTTTGTGCTTCAAGTGCTGAAGCACTTGTACTTGGTGAAAAAAAAAAAAAAACCAAAAAAAAACCACCCAAAATTAAGAATGGACACAAATTTCTTTAAAACAAATGGAAAGGGGAAAGAATCAGAATTTAAACAGCAAATTCCACAGTGACTCAGTTAATTTATTACAAAGGTGCAGCTCTCAGAGCCACCACGGTTTTTTGCAAGCAGTCAGAACTCAGCAGATTTCCTGGTGTCCATGGGGGTATCTGAGGGGTGGGGATTTGTCAGACTCGACTGAGGGCACCTGGATCTGTTTCTCCAGGACTGGAGCACAGCTGCCAGCACTCAGTGGCAGGGGGAGCAGGCAGGTACAGAGACCAGGACACAGCCAGCCAAGCATTCCAAAAGCTCATTCCATGAGCACAGGAGAGGCTCAGAAAGGTGACCATGGAGCATAATTAAATACACAGAAACTCCAGAGGAACCAGCAGCTGGGGCTACCCTGATATCACCTCCCTCAAGGGCTCATCCACAAGATGTTTGGACATTTACAGCAGTTTAAACACCAGAATAATTCACAACTTTCTGAATCACTGCAGTCAAGAGGAATATTCAATGCCAGGGGAAGGATGAATGGCTCCACTTCAATTCTTTCTAATATAAGATTTCAAGCATTACCAAAAGAAAAGGGTTACTTTTATGTATAAAAAGGATTAATGAAAACTGGAACAAACCATTTGTCTTCAGATAACGTTTGTTTAAAGTTTAATGGTTTTGGACTTTTTAAAGTTTTAGCTCAATCAAAAATAAGATTACTTTTTTTGCAGTCAAATATTAACACAGTTCTAATAGCCAAGTTGATGCAAAAATGGGGCAGCCCATACTGGGTAAAGAATGACAGCATGTTCTTCTCATAAGAATGTGGAAAAAGTAGTCCAAGAAATCTCTACACAGGGAGAAGGAAGGCAATTAATTCCACATTTCCCAAAACATTTTTTGAGTGTGTTGGTTGGGCTATTAAAAACACAGTTATTTTTAGAAACCTGTAAGACTTGTGTGAAAGGAGACCTTGTTAGGAGAAGTGGTAGTCATTTTGGACTGGCCAAGTATGATGTGTGCAGTGCTTTTATACCTGCAGGGCATTTCCTCAGGGCAGAGCTAACATTAGAATGCAGATTTTTGCAGTATACCATCTCCCTCTCCCATATTTCTAGAGGTTAGTCTTCCCTAGGGAGGAAACGGATAACAAAGACCTCTAAAGAATCAAAATATGGAGGCACTGACTGTCTATTTCCCTTTCAGAAGAGGAGATAAATACACACACACATATACCATGCACGTGTTATAAGAAAAACATTCTTTCTCTGCTTGAAGAGACAGACCACACATACATGGAACCCCTGAGCTTTTGTCCAACTGGGTTTCCCCCCCCACCCCCATTTGTTTTGGTACCAGACATTGTTTCTTAAGGCTATTTAAGCTGTAACTTTATTTTTCCCCTTCAAATGTAATTTGAAGGCAGAAAAAAACCATACCATGCTACATTTCCATAAGATACGTACATGCTCCCAAGAACTGTTATCTAAATTTGAAGGTCTAAACTCATGAAATGGGTGTGCTTGCACTTTTGGTAGCTGACACCCTGGAAAGCCCAACTCAACACAGAAGGACCAAGATCAAAATTTTGTCTTTATTCTGTCAGCAAGACAACCCTTTCCACAAACCATCAGAGAGCAGCTTGTCTTTGCTTGCTTGTCTTTGCAGTGCTGCCAACAAGAACAGATGCAGATACAGCACAAGGATGCTGGGGGACAACCCTGGGAGCAGGAAAAGCTGCTCCAGGCAGAGAGGGCAGGGATAGCTGTCCCAGCCAACGGGGAACCTGCACCTGCCTTGCTTTCATCTGTGAGAGGATTTCTTGTTTCTCAAGGCACTGAAACCTCTGCACCCCGGAGAAGTCCATGCAGTAAGAAGATTTCTGGATATCAGCTCAGAGATTTATGTCAATTTTCTATCGGATTACTTCCAGTAATTACATCTATCTAATTATTTCATTTGGGCCCACAGAAAAGCTGAGCAGCTTCCTGTATTCAAGACATTCTTTAAAACTTGGGATGAAAAGCTGACTCTTATTAGGAACCAGAAATGTGCTAAAACAGCATCAACATGACATTAGTGGAGTGTCAAACCAAGACTCCTATCCTCCTAGTCAAAAACCATTTTTAAGCCTTTTTTCAGTCATTGCAGTGCAGAGACTTCTCTTTTTCCTGGTTGATGATGCCTAATCCTACCATTTTCTGCTCTATACTGCTTCCCTTTCCACCATTTTTCTCTCCTACTCTTTACTAAGAGAATAAAGATGCAGGCTGCTCTAATTTCTTCCTTACTCCACCACAAATTTACACAAAGCTCATGGAAGCTTCTCTTCTTGAAGTCCTTTACACATCTGTTCAGTCTGATTAAAATTAGCCAGTAAGTGAGGTAGGATGCAGGAGAAGGAACTAACAGTTAGACAGAAAAAAAATCCCACGTAATTTCCATTAAAAAAGCAAATAAAAATACCCCACAACATTTTTAACAAAGCCAGGAAAACAAAAAACTGAGTCTGGGCCCATAATTGTCACAGATCACTTGGCTGCCTTTACTTGAACTACTTAATTCATTCTCAGTCAGGTCTGTACCCTTTAGAAATGTGAACTTTTCAGGAAAGGATAAAGAACCAAAAATAACAGGGTCACAATCCTGAACAGAAATGCAGATGCAAATCAGGTTAAGTGTTTTATTGCCCACAGCACTCCTAAAAATCTCAACTAGCAGCCAAGGAAGCCATACCCCAGGTGTTAGCAAGCACCATCAACAAGGTCTTCTCATGCAGTCCTGCACAATTATTGATGCCCAGAACCTTCAGGCTCAGATGAAAATTGCCATTGATCAATTGGCACAGAATCTCCACACACATTTACACTGTTACAGCCATGTAGTGTGTTACACCATTACTTTTAGCCACTTGATCTCCTGGATAATTTTTTTCTCTTAGCAATTAATAATGCCAGTAATTACTACATGAAGTTATACTTCTTTAAAAGCATAATTGCAATTCCCACTCCCAGCTAACACCAGGTAACAATCATTTGTGTGATGAACCTTGGTGTTCAATGGTGACATTAATGAACTCAGAGCAGAAATAAAGAGAGCAAATGACACACAGTCCAAGGAAACACTTGCACTATGGACTTAAACACCAAATCACAAAGTTATTTTCTTCTTCTGTCTGGGAACATACAATTATTTAGTATTCATATTACAGTGCAGTCCCATCTCAAGCTGATTTAAAGCCTACATTATAATTGCTAATGATTACTCATGAAAAAGAGACTATTATATGTAAAAACTGCAATCAGTGCTAATCTATTCACCTATCCATTTTATACTGATACATTTTCTAAACAAAGCTCTGCTGAATTGCTCATAATTAGCTTCTATTCTTACATTTTTAATTGCTCTTCTCCCCCTCCCATTTTCAAACAGAACATTTTACATATCATCTATTTTTTTTTTTAAAAAAAGATTTGGACTGAATTTTTATGAGTGAAAACCTGACACTGTAGAATTTGGAGTTTTAAAATAACTCCTCTGTTGTCAAATAATAAATGCCTAAGCAGTGTTTCAGGAAATAAATATTTTAAAACAAGATCAAAATTTCAGGCGCAGCATCCATGCAGTCTGAGAGCATCTAAGAGAGCACTAAGGGAGAAGAGGTGGCTTAGCTACCATTTTATTTATTTTTTTTTCAAAAGCCAAGTGCATTCTGCCCCTCATCGGCAGGCTGTCAAGAGCCTGGTAATCAAGAGACATTTGGCACTCCAGCTGGGAAAAACACTGCATTTAAGGGTCTCTGTCTGCTGAGACTCTAGTGCTGCTATCCAGCTCTCAAATACATGGCACTGAAGCTGCCCTTTTTACTCCACTGTCTTTCAGACACCCGAGCATCATTTCATGGAAAGATGTGCTGGTTTTGGCTGGGACTGAGTTAATTTTCTTTGCAGTAGCTGGAATGGGGCTGTGGTTTTGGATTTGTGCTGATGACAGTATTGCTGGCACAGGGATGTTTTTGATACTGCTGGGCAGAGCTTGCACAGAGCCACAGCCTGTTCTGCTCCTTGCCCCACCCCAGCTGTGAGGAGACTGGGGGTGCACCAGCATTTGGGAGGGGACACAGCTGACCCCAACTGAGCCCGTGGGACATAACGTTCAGCACGTAAAGCTGGGGGAAGAAGGGAGAAGAGGGAGGGATTCAGAGTGATTGTGTTTGCCTGCCCAAGTAACCATTCTGTGTCAAGGAGCCCTGCTCTCCTGGACATGGTGAACACCCGCCTGCCCACAGGATGTGGTGAATGAATTCCTTGCTTCGCTTTGATTGCATGCACAGCTTTTGCTTTACCCATTAAACTGTCTTTATCTCAACCCACGAGTTCTCACTTTTACACTCATGATTTTCTCCCCCATCCCAGTGCAGGGGGAGTGAGTGAATGGCTGTGTAGTGCTTAGTCACTGGTGGGGGCAAGCCACAACAAAAGATAACTGGAACAGCTCACATGTGAAAGCCAGCTTCTGCACTGCACATCTTAAGTTCTCCTAGTCACTAGGTAGTGCTCCTACATATTAGATGATGTGTCTTGCTCAGGAGCATCCCCCTGTCAAAGTCACATTTGGAGAAAATGGAATTCAAATCGTAACTCCCATTCAGGTATTTTCTTCTTTTCACTCTATGAAAAATCAATCCCACCTTATATTCAGAATAATATCTCTGGTCCTCAGTGGGCAAGAAGGAATACATCTGGCTTCAGCTACAGGCAGAAGAAAGCAGCTTGTTGCTTAGTGTTCTCTGCCAAATCTCTTCCCCACACAAAAATTATGTAAAAGCAGGCAAAATTATCCTGCTTCAGTGCATACAACTTGTGGAAAAAAATCTCTGATTTTAATGAACTGTTCCTCTGCTAAAGCACTTAAAAGTGGCATTTGCTAAAGCTCGTCTTTACATCAATTTCAGCAGTTGTTGGATCAGACTCTCAATCTGCAAGAGTCCTTCACGACCAGTTTTATGCAATTTCCAAAGTGTTGCACTAATCAGTAGATGCTTTAATCTTCATAAATGCAAGAGAGCTCTTAGGAACTAGTGCTACAGTGACTGGAGGAACTCATTCCAAAACATTTTAATCCTTTCAGAAGCCTTGCATGTTCAAGCCTAACAAAAAAACAGAGTGCATAACCTGCATGAGTTTGCATAAGGAAATACTCAGAGCTAAAAATGACCAAATTCACTAAGTGAATAAATCTACTTGCCTGCACAGTTTGTGAACAAAATTCATGGATGAATTTCTAGTCAAGCCAGACAGCACCTTGAACCTTTTAATTTGCATCTGTGTTTCCAAACTTTCAATAACTTAAAAAGATTCATATATATATCATATGCATTCATGAGAAAGTCATGCATACCAGCACACCATCACACACATTCTGTTTCTAGTTACATGTCCCAGCAGAGTACCTATGTTTTGACATTTGCACTACTGCTCAATATATCTAAGAAAAGTCACTGTTAAGATTTGCTGGTCTCACTGTGGATTTGGTTTAGCTCACAACCATAACTTGCCATATTGTCAGAACTGCTCCAGCAGATACTTGCAACACATCCAGAGAGCCCTGTCAGCATGAACAGGGAAGCAGTGTGTGCTTCCTGACACGCCTTCTTTTTCTCTAGGCCCACTCTTCTCCTCAGGGCCACAGGACATTATCATAGATGAATTTATAAAGTCACTAACATTACAGTAGATGCAAGGAAGGGAGGAGAAAATGAAATCTGGTTAGCAGGAATGTTCAGATTCAGCAGTTTCCTCTCAATACCAGCTGTGGATCTGACTGGGATGGAGTTAACTCTGCTCATGGCAGCTCATGCATTTGTGATAACATGACAGTGATAATGCACCAGTGCTGTGGCTATTGCTGAGCAGCTCACACAGCAGCAGGGCTTTCTCTCCAACCTCACCTTCTCTTCCCAAAGGCCAGCAAGCAGTTTGAGTGCAAGAGGATGCAAAGGCACATAACTTGGGCAGCTGACCCAGACTGAGCAGAGATATTCCTTACCACATGATATTGCACTCAGCAATAAAAATCTGAAGGATGGGAAGGTGGGGAAATTTGTGGTTAAGGCACATCTTCCAAAGCAACCATTACACATAGTGGGGCCCTACTTCCCAAGCAGTGACCAGACATCTGCCTGGTGATAGGAAGTGGAGAAAAAATATCCTCTTTTTGCTTTGGTTTTCTATGCAGCCTTTACTTTTCTCATTAGACTGCTTTTATCTCAACCCTTGAGCTTGTCCATCTTTTATCTTCCTGACCTGCAGAGGAAGTGGATCAAGAGAACAACTGGGTCTGGCAGCCAGCTGAGGTCACCACACCATCATATCTCTTTTAGAGTAAAAGTTGACACTGCCTGTTTCAAAGTAATGTTGGGTTCTGTTGCTATGAACTTGTACATTGGATTGCCTTGAGGCTCACAGTTATGCAGGCACAACAGGAATCCAGGGACACCAACATCACACTCACATTCATGGTTTAATAAAACAGGACAATATTACCTCTGCCAATTAAAAAATTTCTGATCTTTCTGTGGAAGCCAAATAAGTCATATATAACAATCTGAGTATGTAAAGCTACTATATTGCTTTGATGCACTAACTTCTCTAAAAGGATATAAGTTTCCTCCTAAGATTAAAACCTTAGGAAAAAAAAGCAAAGAAGAAAAACCCCAAACCCTGTACAGCCCATCTATGCTTTCAGCCACCTGAGCAATAAGATTCTCTCAAGCTGCAGCTGTATCACCTTAAGTGCTTTCCTTGTTCTCTCCAAGGAAAAGAAGACTGCAACTGTCTCATGTTCAAAATAATTATTCATTCTATTGTCTTATCCTTGTGCCAAGAACATGACCATCTTTTATGGGACTTGATTTGAATCAAAGCTGCTGTGTTTTGAACAGAGCTGTCACTGATACTTAGGACTTACACAAGACTTTCCCAAGACTTACAAAATAAAATCGAAGTCATTTAATTATCTGCCATTCATATGTGCTTGATAAGTTGAAGAGAGCTAACTTTCAAATCCTTTACAAAGAAATGAAGGCATTCTTTTACAAAGTCTGACTCTAGCTAAGGACGAAACATCAGCATGGAAAAGTAGAGTGATCAAGCTCCTCTGACCACTTTGTACAACAGACCCCTACAAGTAAAGACTTCCATTTTGAAAGCATTGCCAAAAAGTGCCCAACATTTTAACCCCAACAGAACAGATATTGATTACATCAACACAACAAAATCCTCAACATTGCTGGGTCCTGGGAACAGCCATTAGCGTTCAGTTTCCACAGAGCCACGCTGCAAGAAGGAAGAGTTTAGAAAGCAGCTTGGAGGCAGAGCTCCTCAGTGCTGTGTGATCCCAGCTGGCACAGAATCCTGAGGTACAGACCAGGGAAACAAGCTGAAGTTGCAGTTTCTTACTTGGGAGATGAAGTGACTAAATTGCTCTAGATTTGCAAGAAATGCAGATCTTTTCCTCTTAAAAAGTCATCCTTCTTACTGAGGCACTGCCAGTGAAGCAGTAAGTACTTTAAGTACTCACTTCAGTCCTTACTGAAGAACTAAGGACTCTAAAGTGTCCTTACCTTCCCTCATGCTACACACCAGCCACCTCTACCAACTCTGGCTGAACTCTGCTTTGGCCCCAGCTGCACACACTTGGATTTTCTGCATTTTTTCCTTCTACTCCCAAAGTTTTCCAGCTCAAGCTTCAAAAACCTGTCTTCTTTCTGTGTCTTTATTTGTATCATGACATGTCACTGCAGACTGACAGCAGGCTTTGCAGTATGTGCTAGGTCAGCTGTTGTCTGCCTCTCATGTTCCAGAACATCCTCAGCTTTAGCTGCACAGAAGTCCTTACATATAAGAAAGATCTGAAGACAGCAGGTGAGAAAAATTCTGCTATATCTAAGACTTTGTGACTGATTTTTCCCCAATTTTTTTATCCCAGGTATTTCCTAGTCTGAGCAGTTTACTACCATTTCTACTTCGGGAAGAGCACATTTGCTGTAGTTAGATGAATATAAATTGTACAGACATCTTTACTCAATTAGATAGTAATATTTTAGTTCACTTTGGGAGAAAAAAAAATCAAACTGGGGTTAATCTAAGTTAGAATAATTTGCCTTTCCCTCAGACATTTCCCCCAAGCTGTTAACCATTATCATTAAGGAAAAACAAACTCATACAGCATCCTTATGTTGTGGAGGCAAGTTGCTGATGTCAGCATTGGCTGGCATGATATTAGATCTACAGGCAAAATTCATGAGCATACTTTACTTCTTCCTACATGCTGTTTCATTTTCATTTCAAAAATGAGGGTTGCACTAGTCTTTTTGCTGCAGTTCAGAATCAGAGCAGTCAAGGTAGGTGAGAAAACAACTAGAAAACAACTCCTGGCTGGTATATGACAGATCAGTCAAAAACCTACAGATTTTCATCACTGCAATCAAAATTAACCAAGAGAGGGTCTCAGTGCCTTGCCACATTACTGTCTGATACAGCACTGTCTGGCTGTCTATTGAGTGCATGCCCCCACCCCTGAAAGCATTCTCAATCAGAAGCTTTGAGCAACCTGGTCTAGTGAAAGGTGGCCCTGCCCATGGCAGGGAGGTTGAATTAGATGCTCTTTTAGAGCCCTCCCAATCCAAAGCCTTCAAATGAGTCAGAGATACACTGCTTCAGTACCTTTGGAAGAAGACTGATTCGATAATGGCTTTTATTGGCTATCAGTAAAGCAGGTTTTTTTCCTTGCAGAAATTTTACATGCACGTGCTGCAGTAAATGAGGATGTTAAAATTGTATGAAAGATCTGAGAGAAAACTCCATGGAGCCTGCAGGAATTAAAACAATAGTGCATCTCCTAAACACTGATTATGACATGATAGTTAGTGCACTGACACTTATGGGAGGAAAAAAAACTAGTTGGCATAAAACATATACTTCTCTGCAGTTGGTGCTTTTCTGTGCCAAAACCTGCTTATAAATGAAGCAGTGATTTGGGTATCTGAAATAAATAAGTGACAGGTTCTAAGGCTCCAAGTTGCTGTATACCACATGGGGCAGCTGCTGAGACATCTCAGCAACAAAAACTTTGCTCTTGCAAAGCCAAGTGTGGCGTTAGACAGCCACAGAACATCCCAACAGCTCAGCTGCTGGCAGACTTCTGGCTTGATGCTGAAATGAATTTGTTAACCCAACAATCATCTATGGACAAGGAAGCAGCTCTGGGCTGCATATTTTTACAAGCATTCTGTAGTTTCTCCTGTGTTGCTGCAGCATAATGACTTTTCATACTGACAGAAGAACAAACCAGTGTTTTAATTTTGGATGTGTCATTACTCATGTATCCAATCCTCATGAATTAGTTTAAGTAGAAGACATAAATGAATGCTGAAGCTGTGCCTTTTCCTTCAGATTTTTTCTTCTTTCATATTGTGACTACAAAATGTAAAATGTATTTCTGTTCTGCCTGTAAAGTCATACAGTCAAGTTTAACTGAATGGCATCCAAAAGTTACATATGCAAAATTCTAAATTGTGTGTAACTATACATTTTTATATTTTCAGCTTTCATCAAATTACAAACTTAACTAGAAATTATATAAAGTAATTAATCACATGAATAATTAACACTTCCTCACATGTTACAATTATTCCTGAAATCAAGAAACTATTTCAAATTGCAAACAATTAACTTGATTTTTGGACATCTCACTGAAGTACTTCTTAGGAGTCTTAGTATGAGCTAGGTAGTATTTCATACACTAAAAACAATGTCAGTCTCAAGTCAGGCAACATTCACATACAAAGTAGCTGAAACTCAAGTACCCAGGAAGACAAAAATAATAGAAACTTGAAGATTATTATGAACAATAGAGAAGCCCATGTTTAAAAGAGCAAAATAGAGCTCACTCTTTCCAAAGGAATTGTTTTCATTATACTTATATTCATAACAGATAAACAAAGATATAATAGAGAAACAGATAAAGATGATTTAATGTTATAAAGAGAATGAGTCACAAACGTTTCATGGTTCCTTAAGCAGAAATCATGAGTAAGACCAAGTAGCTGAAATTTTAAAGCAGAATTTGCTAACATAACAAACATAGTAAGTGGGAAGTAACATTTAGCTACATTACTGTGCTATTGGGCCACAAGTACTACTTTTGAAGAATATAAGCTTCTGTAAGGAAAAAATAAGATTTTATTTATATTTCTGTCTAACCGTGCATTTACACCAACTTTTGAAAGTAAAAAAACCCTAAAGACCTATTAAAAATTCTTGTAATGTTATTACAAGAACTGATTTCTTTACCTCCTTTTTGTTTTCCAGTCCTTGTTCAAGCTGATGGTGAATGCTGTATATGCAATCATAATCCTGCTGTTATCACAGCTGTTATGTGCTTTATTTTTGATGACTTAAAGACAGATGTTCCAAAATTGCCCTAGATTCCTGCCAGCCTTTTCAATTGCATTATACAAACAATTAAACTTTCCTGACCCTATTCCTGTCTCTAGATAAAATTCAGACGCTGACACTTCAAGAAGCAAATCACATATGTAAATTGGTTCTAATGACAGCTATTGATGTGTAGTCATATGCAAATAGAGTATTATCAAACATTAAAATGTCCAGGAGCAGTAGCTAGATGGATACAGTCAAGAAAAATTAACTAGAAGACACATATTCCAGATACTTCCCACAGTATGTAATGCAATTAAACAGAAGCAAAGGGAAATTCACAGTAGAAATTGCCTCTCTCCTGCCATGCCTATTTATTCCCCATCATCTGTTATTATTGTTGAGAATCTTCACATTGTGTCCCAATTAAGCAAATCTCTCAGAATTAATAAGGGTTCACCTTCTCTATCACCACATCTTTAATGTTTGGAACTGAAAACATTGGCACCTCATGCTGTATGTGAATGTAAGCAGTTAGAATAATAACAATTGTAAGATGTGCTTGCCAGAAAATGATTACAAGTCAAGCTTTATTGCAAAGGTGTCTTGTTTAGGAGGATTTAGCACAATTCGATGGAGTGACAGCAGTTGTCAGGCATTGATACTAAGAATAATAACTATTAAAGAGACAACTCACTTATTGAATATTCAGAGTGCTATGCCATTGTTTGGGCATGTTTGGAATACAGATGATTTTGCTATGGTTTGTTAATCTTATAATGAAGATTTTAAAAACATCGCAGAAAAAGTTATTTTTGTTTGATATTCTACCCATGGGTTTCATAGAAGCCAATGATAAAAAGATGACAGAATTCAAAATTTCCAGAGAGTGTGACTAATTCAACTTATCCAAAGCAATTCTTGATTCTAACTTGTAAGTCACTTGTTAGATTTCAGGATTCTGCTGTATTTTTCTGTACCTTTCAGTTGCTTCAACCTCAGCATTGTCTTTTACTTCCTTTGTATTTTCAAGCAACTTCTCCAGGCTTTTTGCCATTTCCTTTCCAAAAACATTGGAAAAGGATATTAAAAAAATTATTCCTTAAGAAAGGATTCTAAGGTTTATTTCTACTTTACAATATAAGGCAAGCTGATAAGTTTAAGAACTATGAAAGACCTTCCAGTATTTTCCCTGCAATCTGAGTCCTCCCCTTTAAGTATTGAATCCCCCCAATATGCATCAACAACTATTTCAAAACTATTTTGTCTTTTATAGTCATCCCTGATAAAAACAATCTTGAAGTATGATTTCATTTTAGAATTTCTAGTCTAATATGCTGGCTCAGCACAGCTCTACTTTACTCTTTTTGCCTCTTCTTTCATTATCTCACTTTCTGCACCCACCTCCATTCTGGTGGAGGAGATTGCATCATATTCAGAAGAGAGTTAATGCTGAAGGTATTTGTGTTACACCACAGGGACAGTGGTGATCCACAGGCACTCGAGGTAGCTGCCACCTCCACATAGCACACTAATATTTATCACAGCCAAAGTTAAGGGAAAGCAAGGATCCATTTTTTTCCTACACATTATTTCACAGAGTGGAAAATGGCAGATATGCACTTGTGAAAAAAAGTGAAGTGAAAGAAGCAACTGTTTTGGGATCCCTCTGCAACCAGAGGAAGAAAAATTCCCCCAGGAAAAAGGAGGGGAAAAAAAACCCACAGGACAGATTCAAACTCCGCCTCCTCTTTTTTCAGTCTAGTCTGGTATTGTACATAAATTCAGGCCAATGTCCTACTTTATGTTCACCTGTGTAAGACAGAAGTAGACAGGAGAATTTAATACTATTATTTAACATTTTAAAGCTAAACCATTCCATTTCTGACCTGAATTTTTCACAGGATAATTTGTACCTTCATGAAGAGTGAAGCAGAGGAATGGAGTTAGGCTTGATTAAACACCAGCTCATAAACTGGGTTTCTCTGTTTCTCTATCATGGATGCACTAGAAGCACATTAAGATGTAAAGCTACAACATTTATCCACATTCTCCCCTTTCTTCTTCCCTTGCATTGCTCTCCTTGCCTGAAGAAAACTATCCTGGATAGCACAAGAAGAGACTAATTTTTAGTGCCAGGCAAGTTACCAGTTCCTTGTGTCTGGAGAAGTGGTAAGAGCTCCCAGACACATTACAGTGTTTTCCCAGGAGCCCTGATAAATGCTTGAAATTTAATGTGGATTCATTAATCAGGAGGAAAAAAGTCTTCAGTCACATGTAAAGAACTAAAACTGGGAGACTGTGACAGTCACAAACTATTCTAGTACAGAATCACTGAATATTATATGGGCTCAAGTTAGTCATACTTCATCATTTCTCCTGGTCTGAAGGGTGACAGACTTGCATACATTGCTTATTTGCCAACAAATACAACATCTTTTCTGGCTCACTGAAATCAAAATAGATGCCCATCTCATCCATAGACAGCACAACACTAAAATTACCTGTTCAGCTCTCATGCCACAGCACAAAAATGAACTGAACCAAGGGGAAAAAAATACATAAGGAAATCTTTCATAGTGCACCTGCTATAAATACACATAAGGAGGACAACACAAGCTTGGCTTATTTTTGTTTCAGAACAAATGTGTTCCAGTTGAATTCTTGTGCTTAAGACATTAGGTGGTATTTTCATGGGAGATTTTTGACTAGTTTATACAAACATTAAATATCTTTTTTTTTTATGAACTACTTCTTCAAGAGTCACCCTTTCCAAGTGGGAAGCTACATTATAAAGTAACATTAGATGCAAGGCCAGCTGTTGCAATTAGAAACCTTGCAGGGATGAAATGACCACTGGGATGAGGACACAGGTACTCACAGGGGATTTTCCACTGGAGTCTTTCTCCTCCCCTTAAGTGTTGTAACTACTTCAGAAATTTTAGCACCATGCAAGCTAGACTCTTTTGGGAACTCAATTTCCTTGTTTTGTCTTAGGCACAGGCCCACTGGGCCCAAATTTCACTCCGGTTTCTCCCACTTACCTCATCATAGGAAATTACTTGAGAGAACATAGGGATTTTGGTGAAACTGAGGTGAAAAAAGTGGGCCATAAGATGCAGCTCAGCAGATTCCTGAGCTAGAACTTAGATCTGAATTTAAGTTAATATTTAATTGCTGGAAAAAGACTATTCTCCTGTTAAGTCTATCACACAGGTATGCACAATTATCTATGAGATTGGAAAAGGTTTTTCATTTAATCTAGCAAGCACTTTTAACCAAAGTTAAATCTTACTTCTAACAAAGCACATCACTTTTCTAATAACAGCCTTTATCATTTCAGCTTTGTTTCTTCCTTCTCTGCCCTACTGAAGGCAAAGAAAAGGCTCCAAACTAAGCCAAAAAATTCCCCCAAAATACATGTCTTCTGTGTCTGCTGTGGTCAGAGACAGCTGTGCACATAGCACAGTCAGACATATCACCCTGTGTCAGCAAACAGGCTAGATCAATCCTCAGTTTCAGCATTTGGGATCACAAATCTGGCCTACAGTCATATTTGCTTCCTTCACCTTTCCTCAGAATCCACCATCTGTTACACATTTTAATTATCAGGAATCTTTTAACTGAATTAGCAGACTTTAGGTCAGGCCTTTGGTGAATGCTTTTTCCTGCTGAGATTCAGGGAGTTCAGACTTACAGGTCTTGCTGATCCTACTGTTCTTTCAGATGGACGTGTATGAATAGCTTTCTTCTTTCTCTACAGATTACTGCAGAGTTTATTTTGAACTACCACAAAATTAAATTATGCCAAAAGATCTTTCATCTATAGAACTATTCATTTTTTAACTCCTGCCACATTTTTGGAAGAAACCTTCTTACTCTCAAGCTATTAAACGTTTGCCACAAAGGCAAGTTCATGAAAATATCTATGTTGTTAAAAAGCTTAAAAACCTCACATCTTAGTGAAATGATATGCAAAGACATTTGAAGGGCATAAACAAAACATTTCAATGAACAGTAACAATGTGCATAAGTGTTTTCAGATTCTAAACTGCGGCATCTTTGATGTTGTGTATTGTAGTTGTAAAAGAAAGCTGTTCTTAAGATTAAAATAATTATTTCAAAATAGTAAGGCATGCCAGCTCTATCATCTATTAGGCCTCCTGAATAACCAAGTACAACAGGATTAAAAGCACACATCAGAAGTAAACTCAGGAAAAGCAGTATGGGTGTATCTTCAACTCAAGGAGCATATCAGATCTCAGACATATGCAAACCACATAGCAAAGTAATTCCAATCATGTTTTGTTTTTTAAAGACTTTCAACATAGTTTTACATAGGCATAAACTGGTTAAATGAGACCTTCCTTAAAAAAACAAGGTCTTCATCTGTGTTTATGATGAATTTATATTTGACATCAACATGTTTATTGCATCATTCATTAAGTATATTACCCTTAATAAGGATCTCTTACCTAAATTACAAAGGCTCTGCAAAAACTTAATGCAAATTAAGATAATTCTAGAGCTCTTCGAAGGAGCAGCCTAATCTTATCTTATCTTCAGGACAGACCCCATCTAAGTCCTGTTTGATCAGAACTCTTTCATAGAATCTGAAAGTAGGGAATGTCTTCCCCAGTGTCAGAAAAATTCTCATTAAACTGTGTACTTTGGGCACAATTCTCTCACAGGGCTTTAATTTCTCACTGCATGACCACAGCTCCCCATGTCATCTTATTTCAGTTTGAAACGCTTCCTAATTATCTTTTTATCTTGTTAAAGGATGAAAATTTTCCAAGTAGTACTTTCCTCTGGAGACTTGTTTCCACCAGAGGGGCTCTGTTAATATGTACAGTCCGATTTGCTGTCCTCTTGAATTCATCTTGGTCTAAGGCTATTCCTTTGCTACAATCTAACAGGTAGGCTAGCTATAAAATAGAATCATTCCAATATCTTCCTTTCTTCTTTTCATATCTTTAGATTTAAAGCTTATTTCCCCTTGCATACCTCTTCCTTCTTTACAATCGCAGTATCTCATAGAAAATTTTCACATACACTTATACATGCTACTACTTTCAAACCAGATTTTTCACTAACAGACAATGAAGTTTTCGGGTTAAAAAAATGAAGGAAACTACATCTAATATGTTTTTTATGAGCACTAACAGTCATCTGGTAGACTTCATAGGGTCTCTGCCACAATGCTCAACATACACAGTTCTTCAAACTGAGAAACAACAAAAAAATTTAAATTGCCTTCAATATATGAACTTTATCTTGATTTCCAAAATAAAAGTTTAAATCAGTACCTACAGTTCAACCCCCAGTAACTGTGCATATCATGAGTCTCAATACTGAGAGAAATGTATTATTTTTAACATATACCAGATTGAGTAACATAAAGGAATTATTCCAACCCTTGCTGAGATCTCAATACAAAGTACTGAACAAATAAGCATTACAGTCTTAAATCTCAAGATAACCCCTCCAGTCTGTGGAAGAACCTACCCACCAATTTGTCATCAAGCACTTGGAAAACTTTTTCTTAGTACTACACTTACATGAAATGTCTACGTTGCCAAAACAGCTTTACACCATGGTACAGCACTTTGCCTGGCAACTGGCAGACCTCATGCTATGGGTTCTCTTGCTTCCAGAGACCAATTTGTGTGTGATCTATTAACATTCATCCTTCATTCTGAAACTCCAGTGTACAGTTCAATTTTATATTTATGAGCACTACTCCAAACAAGCCGAAGGCCTCCTGCTGCTTTCTGCAGAATGAAAGCATGTGCCTGACAGGAAGAGAGAAAGCTATTTCAGGATTATCCATGTGGCTCAAAGTTAAACAGGATTTCAAGATGAAAAGGTAGCAGATCTGTAAAATAACATAACACCTTTAATGTTTTTTTCAGGAGTATTTAATATGCAAAACCATAAATCTGTATAATTTGTTAGCTAAAAACCAAAAAGGCAAAAATACTTCAGTTTGAGATCTTTGGTAACAGAAGTCTCATTTCTTTAAAAGGAAGGACCTTCTTTAGAAGACAAGTTAACAAAAGGTTAATATATCTGTCACCTGACAGAGATCAGTGTCTCCCCATTCCAGTGGGTAACGTTTCAGAGGCTACAACAATTAAACCATAAGAAAGCATGACCAGTGTAATGCAATAGTTGTATTAGTCAGGCAGATCATTTTACATCGCTGGGTATTCTGAAAGATCCCAAGAGGATTCCAGATGTAAATTCTTGACAAGAAAGGAAATGATAGCAGAGTCTCAAAGATTTATTTTTACTTTCTGTACAGCACAGTGAGCACATGGTAGAATAACGAGTCCATTCATTCATAATTGCAGATGTTTTACACATCTTGCTGAAACATGTGCATTAATGTGTTATATGGAGCTCTTTCTTCTGTTTCCAAAGTGTTAGGATAATTATTCTTTGATTTGCATGTTTGAAGTGTATACACATATGCATAAACTTTTCTGAGCTCCTGTTCCAGTTATTGCTGTTTCAACACGTGTCAATCACAAATCAAATCATCTCCTCACTGGAAGGTGGGGTGCTGCACAATTATTGATACACAGCTGCAGAGTTCACACTCTGGCAGGTCCTGGCAAGGCAAGGCACTAGGGCTCGTTCCTGTGGGCTACACAGTGTGAACCTCCTCACCAGTGGTAGCTGATAAGGCACCTCATATAACTTGGATATTTATACTTCTGCTGGAAGATTACTTCCAGTCATTCTGGAAATCCCATAAGCTCGCTGGTTACTACACACAAACCTTTCATAGTATTCAAAGATACTATCACAGTATTTCAAACAAAGCAGAAAACTACTAAGCAGTGAGAGAAAAGGAGGTGGTTTGTTTTTGTTTGTTTGTTTTTTAATCAGGTACTTAAACTCTTTGTATTCAATCTTTCAGTTCCACAGAGTTTTTTTCCCCTCTTTTGAGTCTCACTTCCTCTCCTGTTGTTTCTCCTTCCTTGTCCTCCAAACCAGGAAGGTGGTTTCCCTATAAAATGCTGTATTCTCTCCAGGTTTATTATCAATGCTTTGTTATCCTGATATGCTTTTACAGGCATTTCACCTCTAACCACATTGTGCAAAAGATTAATCTTGACATCTATTTCAGTCCTGCCAACTTTATCTACCCAAAGGTGCTTTGCCAATGTATTTGCTTATTAGTAAAAATAATATCTCAATTCGTGGGATTACTGTATCCCATTTACCTAACTTCTTGCCATCTTTTCACACAGAGATAACTTGTTTGAAAAAGTTCAACCAACACTTTTTAAACTCGAGCACATCTGACAAGTCACTAAAGTAGAGAAGTAAAATTGAAAGGAGCTGCCTAATTTTCAGAAGTTCCAAGCCCATCAGCCTCTATTGACTGCAATGTACATTCCGCCCCTTCGGCTGCTGAAAACAGACTCTACTGTAAACTCAAGTGCTCAACCAAAATGCAAGCTGGATCACATCAGTCATCTTGGACTACAAAAATATTTTATCAACCAAAGATCACCAGTATATAGAGTTTCACGGTAGACAAGATTAACAAAAGTAGCAGTAACCCCAGGAGCATTTGCAAGGCCAAGACCAAAATACAGACACTGAATAGGGTGAAAATAAGTTATTGAACTACTGATGACCAGAAAATGAAATAAGAATCATAGAATATGCTGAGCTTGAAGGGACCCATCAGGATCACCTAGTCCAACTCCTGGCCCTGCACAGAACACCCTACAGTGTACCTGAAAGTGTCATCCAAACACTTCTGGAACTCAGGCAGGCTCCTGACTGGTTTTCTTTGAACAGAATAACACTTCGAATCCACAAACCATTTCAAAGTTTAATGTTTCCAAACCAGTATTTTGCCTTTGATTTCTTTTTATGTTACCATTCTAATCATAGCATAAAACCTGACACATTATGAATGACTGGAACTATTTGGTAATTTGAAGAACTCTGCAGAACTTGCTCCAGGAATAAGAGCCTGGTACACAGCTTGACAGCCCCCACAGTCACATTACCACAAAAGCACAAGGAGAAGGACTTAAAAGCCTACAAAAGGGCTAGGACTTTTCTCCTAAGACGTATGTTTCTAAGGATGAGGGAAGAAAAATAAATCACTGAAATAATAGTACAAGAGAAACTCTTGAACACTACAAGATTAATTGTCAGCCTGATCTTCATCATGAGATCCCTGAACATCCTGGTTATGTTTGGCAACATGACAGCAAAGACACAGAAGGTCACTTGCTGCCCAACAGCCTCTTTCCACTTGTGTTGGTTAAGCTACTTGTTGAGATGAAAAAACTCATAATTATAAAAACTGCAGCTCAAGATTTTCATTATTTAGCCCAAAAACTACCTCAGAGGAGCTGAGCTGGAAGTCCCAGTCCACAGAACCTGCTTGGACAAAGTTACCACATGACAACAGCAGTGGATGTCAACCTGAAAGTAGATAAAACCTTACTTGCTATGTCCTGTTTCCCACAAAACCCTTTTAAATTCTTTAAGTACTTAAAATGCTTCTCCCAGGTTGCTCTCCACTTTCTTAAATAGACAAAGAAAATAAAACCCCACATGGGTCCTTTTAGCAGAGGAGAGGTGCCCAAGGTGCATCCTCAGCCAGTGCAGGGTGCTCCGGTTGCCACCCACGAGCACAGCTCTGATGATTCATCCTTCAGCACAAAGGGGTGTGACAGTGTTTGTGCAAGGTATGTCCAGTCCCAGGGGAGGGCAGGTGAAGCTGTGAACTGATGGATAACAGAGCTCTTGTAAACAGTGTAGGAGTCTATAACAAGAGTATTCTGGTGTGTTTTGACTACACTGACAAGAATTTTGCTGCATGGACTGCACCTGAGGTCTTTCCTTTTTGGGGAGTTTAACACATCCCTTGGTGCTTTCTGAATATTCCTTTTCCATGAAAAAAACCAAACCAGAACAAACAAAGCAACCAGAAAAACCTCCACCCTCACCTGTAGAAATTTAACTCTTCTTTTAACTAGAAATCCGCAAATTCCACACCTCATGGACGGCTTTAAGATTCCAATTCACTTGGATGCTTGATTCCTCTTAGTTTAACCAAGTCAGAGGGAACATAAATGCGTTTTTGCACAACAGAATTATTCTTTTCCACATGCCACTGAGTTTACCTATAGTCAGCCTCAAATATTATTTACGGCAGGAAAAAAAGTATATATTGGGTTATTTGACTAGAAAGGAACATACTTAGTTATTGACATCTCAACTTACCTAGGAAAGGAGTAAAAATTTTATTTTGAAGTGTTCATGCCAAACAAGTTGGCCCAATCTGTACCAGAACACTGTACAAAGCAATTTTGGAGTATTTTCTAGCACATTCTACCTTAGCTGTGGATCTTGCATATATTTTTTATATAGTTTACAGGTATGCACAAGTCATCACTGGAGAAAATTCCTATTATTGATGGATATATGCTGACATTTTCATTCATAAATGCTGTATCATTATTCTTGCTAGAACACAGGTAAAGTTTATTTTTACCCCATAATTTCTACCTAGTCAGAATGAGTTAAGAGGCTTGCACTTATAAAGTGTACAGGATATAAAATGAATTATAAGCATGTCTAAGTATGAAAGGGAATTAGTGATGATGGTTGAATCTCAGAAGAGCTTCAAGTTGAATTCACAAAGGGCCTTATTTGAGCTTTATACAAAACCACATGAATCTAAAATCTGGGCAAATGTAGAAATACCATCTGTCAGTCTCAACCCCACTCTTAGCATTCCATTCAGGTGAGAAATACCAGGAATCTTATCCATATTTTTGATATTTCTTCTTCTAATCACTGCTGAACCTGGAAACTGCAGTGTAGGACCCAGAGGGGAAGGGAAAAAAAAAAAAAAAAAAAAGGGAATTTTCAGAAACATTTTGGATTTGGGATTGAGAAGTCATGTGCTAATTTCATGCTCAACATACCAGGGTTTATTTACCTAAAACACAGAACTGTAGTACACAATGGTCCCTACAAAGAATGAGAACCCAACCATAAACTGGGGGACCCAGAGGGCTGGAGGGTTGGCATGGAGAGTAAATTATGAGGCAAAAATTCCCATGAATCCACATTTTTGGATAATTAAGCTATTGTAGATTTTCATATGGATGAATGGTTTTAGGACACTTGACGAGCTATTAGATGGAACAATGCAAAATTTAATTTACGCAAAGAGTAAAGGTTTTTTCCTAACAAACTTTTTGTGACTAAAAGTGAGGGTGGAGTACAAGCAGCACATTTGCCATGAAAAGTCATTTTTCACCCATGTGACAGAGTCAAATTTTCCCAATATGGTGATTAAGAAAAAATGAATTATTTTGTCTGGAGGATGCATTTTTTTCACTCTGTCATAAAAAACATCAGCTATTGAACTCATAGCAGGTTTTGTGTGGACACATAGTTTTTCTCTGGGTTAGAAATTTAAAAAAAAAAACATTATCAAACACACTTGAAAACATATTTTTTTTAACACAAATGGTGATAGCATGAAGCATGGAAACTGATGGGGTTTCGTATTTGGGAGTTTGAGGGTGGGTTAAGAGTTCTATATGATTTGTATATCATATTTATGTTAAAAAAATAAACATCTATTATGCAAAATGCATATGACATTGCACTAGGCAGGCTTTGGATTTTTTTCTTGCATACTAAAATCTTGTGTGTTTCAGACACTAAAGCAATGAAACAGAATCTACAGAAGAAAATGGAATTATATAGCCTTAAGCATTATGGAGTCTGCATGCTGTTCTTTGTTAAACAAGCACCATACTCCCTTGTCTGCCAGGGCTCCCATTTTCAGCAGTAGTTCAGCACTGCCTCTCTAAATGACACATAGCAAGGAAAATAAGGTTTTTCAATGAAGCCTCACACAATTAAAATGTTAAATATTTCACATACTAGTCTGATGTCTGCAGGAGGTAAAGCTTCACAGGGAGCTAACTTATCCTTCACAGCCAAAGGAAATGAAGCAGTTTCAGCCATCAGATGGCTCAGTACATGCTCCAAAGAGATTCACAGGCTTTGCTTTTATATAAAAAATAAAAAACAATTTAGAAAAAGAGGGTGATGGAGGCCATATTACAAAGAGAACAGTTCAGTCTCATTTGACAGGCAATAGCTATGGGTCAGACTGTACAATTGATTTTTCAGCAGAGCACTTCTTTGATTTCTATAGGGAGTTTAGCTTAAAAATTGATGAGACAATATGTCCTTATTAAAACAACCATTTTAGGAAAAAAAAACCTCTCACCTGTTTCAGTTTAACTCTTGTTCCTATTGAAGGCTGACAAAACCATCTATTACAGCAGAACATCCCTTCAAGCCCCAGTTTTTAGGAATTCTTAGACACAAAATCTAGTTTGCAGAATAGGATAAATACAACTGTCTACAAATAAAGTTTGGCAAGTTCCTAAGAGCTTGTACCCAAATTGTTGCTTGAGTTTTTAGTGCCACTTTTCTCTGCCTGCCTCCTTAGAGCTACAAGGTTAAGTGTAGCAGAAGCACGAGCAAAGCACACACAAAGACAGTGCAGAATTGATCTACACTGACTTCCTAACAGGGGAGCGGCCCCAGTTGTGCAGTACCTTTGTACCCGTGTGTTACAGGGTGTGATCCGAGCAGGGCTCTGCCCAGGACACCCGGCAGTGCCATTCCCAGGACATCCCTGCAGGATGCACACACCGGAGGAGCCACAGGAGGGCTGCACCAGCGCTGCCAGCCCGGCACCGAACGGAGCTGGCCCCGGCTGGAAGTGACACAGCCACCTAAGCAGGGGGGCTTAAACAACTCGCAAAAGCTCCAGCGAGAAAGGGTTTAAAAGTTTTCTCTGCAGTGAATCACAGAGGCAACTTACTGAAGTATTTCAGTGTCACACCACATGTTCTTCAATTTTAAAGCACAGTGAGGATCAATGTCCTTGCCTGCCTTTATCTACAGCTGTCTGCAAAAGCAAGGTGACATTTCTCCTTTAGATGCCATCCAGGAGACTTTTTAAATGCAGTACCAATGCTGATGTCTAAGAGCAATTCTGCTTTGGAATTATTACACATTTTTTTAAACTTGAACAGCATTTAAGCCTGTGCTCAATCCATGTCCACCCTCTGTCCTCAGCTGCACACCAATATTACACACTTGTTCCCATTAAGTCCAACAACAGAGATAAAGAAAGATATGAAACATACTGCAGTCACGAGGGTCAGAGAGTTGGAAAGTTAAGAACATGACAGCCCCATGTGTAGCAAAATGTTCCAGATGCATAATGCCTTCTCTGGAGGAAAAGAAAATAAACCGAACAAACCAAGCCCAGGTCTTTGACCTTTCAAACCAATTTTCAAATTCACAGAATAGTTTTTCATACCAAAAGAAAAAAACATTAGGGGGCATAATGTCATGGGGGACACACACATTTTGGAAACACCTGGTATGACAACCATAGTTTACAGTCTAGGTGTTTAGGATCCTTCCCCAAAAAGCTGAAAAATCTTGGTTTACAATTATCATCAACTTAATCCAGGCCCTTAGTACAAAGAACAGAAAGGATACAAGGGATATTCCACTGCAATCCTCAAGATTTCACTCAGACAACAGTACTCAAGTTTCCCCACTTTTCCAGCCCTGGTTTTCCACACATGCTCAAAGTCAAGCATTTAATTTTATTCCAAATAAAAGAGGTGTTTTTCAGGGTTTCTGCCAGAATGGCAAAGTCAGCAGGAATTTAAAGAATAAAGGCAAAGTATCCCATCACCTGGGAAGTGCTGATAATGACAGCAACCAAGTAGGAGAACCACTTGGAATATTTAATCAGACTGTGGTACAGATTAATTTGATACTGTCTTTAAAGGGCTTTGAACATGAAAAGCATAACTTAATTGTTTTCTCTTTAGCCTCATCAGCTCCACTGTGCCTCATCCTACCTAACGGTGCAAGGCAGCTGGTGAACTTGTGGTGTTACACCAGGCTGTGACATGGGAGAACTGGTTCCAGCAACACCCCAACCCCTTTCCCTGCTTTCAAGCAAGTAACAATTGATTGCTGGGTAGATATTTGGTAAAATGTTCTACTCTTCATTTACATCAGCCCAGCTGTGCAATTCCTAATATATTCTAGCTAAAAGTTAAATCAGTACCTACTGAAAAAATTTTAAAAACCAACACTAATAGTGATTTTCACTTTCAAAGCATCTGCAGCTATGACAGCACCCAAGTGATTAACAGGTCCCTTTAGCTTTATGAGGTTTCATATACAAACATTGTAACTCCTACAGCAGTTTAGGTAGATTAGAGAACACTGTAATCCAAAGACATTTTAACATCTCTTTGAAAACCACTTCTACCAAAAGAGTGTGAGAACAACATAGAGCAACTATTTTACTTATCCATCGCTGTTAGACCAAATTTGGACAATAGTACAAATACATAGCAAGAGGTATCTTCAGTCTTCAATTAACTCTTGAAAAAGCAGCTTAAGGGATGGCAGGAGAGAAAGATTCAGACATTCTGCTGTCTGACTGCACATTGATTGATCAGGAAACATGGTACAATTATACTGTATTAAAAAATGCATTATTTTTCTTCATTCAGAGGCTATCACCTCAGGCTTCTAACTACATACTCTAAGACAAAAGGATAGGAAAAGTGAACTCAGTCCTGCAATGCATCAAAATGCCTGAATACACAAGACAAGTACAGCGCACAGAACTGCCAGGACTCTGCACTTTTCTGCACTTTCTGAGGAAGTGAGCATTTTGCACTAGTAACAATCACAGTCATCTCATATTACACCAAGAAATGGGCCTGCTGATTTATTATGCCATTTGAAAATGCATCCCTCAAGCTTTGGGGATTTTTTGTGCCTTTCTTTTTGGTGGGTGGGCATGGGAAGGTGGTGATGATTTGGGGGAGAAGGACATCTTGCCTTAGGGATGCAATACAGAGAACTACACTAAGAAAAGTAATATTCTGACAGCAACAGAAAAACTTGGGGATGAAAGAAAATATAGGAAAAGAGACTGGAACTGCTGAGGTACCCCCATACCAGACATCCTGTGCAAGTACATCACCTGGCAAATGTTTGAACCACCACCTATGGTAACAGGGAGAACACACCTGAAGAACCTCACAGCCTGGAACAACTCCTAGGCACACATTTAAACAACTAACATACCAATCAAAAAGTGTATTTGTACCAATTTCACATGTTAAGAATGATACAGACTTGCTTTCTTGCTTTTCTCAGACAAAAGAATCAGCTCACCTTCTCACTCTCTGTCCTTTTCTGGCTTTTCCCCATAACAACCAGCACTTAAATAAAAAAAAAATTAAAAAAAAAATACAAAGCTACCATGAAAGATTATAAGGGGAATAGTACACATTTATTGGAGAAACAAGGTGCAGCAGGAGGAACATACTAGCTAGCACATGGGAGCCAGAGTAAAGAAATACGAAGTATTTCTTCAGTAGTCTTGTCATAAATGCTTTCAGGCATCCTCTTATTTTATAAATACTTCACGTAGGGATACATAGGCCTTTATTAATTCATCCTCCTGTTGAAAGGACAGGATCCTACAGCAAAGTTCTGTGATGAGAGACACTGAGAGAATGCTCAGTAACTCAGAATTTCATTTGATTTCTATCCAAACAAATTGAATCAAGCAGGCTACAGATTAATTACAATTCTCTAAGAGAAAAAATCTGCAGCCTTTTCCCAGAATCCTGAAAAAAATTGCTAGAGGGTTTGCCACTGCAGTTTCCATGCTTTTTTAAAAGTGGCTTATTTCATTAGCTGTCTTAGAGCTGAGGGAACACACAAGCATGCACTTCATCCCCTCTGGGCTATAGCCCCTCCAAAATTATTGATTTCATAAGGTTGGTAATTCAGCTGAGGTGTCAACCTCAAAATCCATGAGACCTAAATACAGAAGACTTCACATAAGATCATTCTTCCTGGCAAAAGCTCCAAGCTTTTCCATGTCTGGGAAGTCTTCCATTTCAAAACAGGAACTTTTCAGTGGAATATCAGCAAGATGGTTATGGCACTGTTGAAGCATTAGAACCCTTAAAGACCTACCACCAGCTTTTACATATAAACATAGTGTTCTGCACCTAAATTGAGAGAGACTTCAATGGGAATGTTTGCATTTCAACACAAGTCTCCTTGGTGAGTGATCTAGCTTGTCTCCAAGATCAAAGAGACATGCATTAACATCTTCTGGCTTGCAGAAAAAAACACACACAAAACCCACCCATAACTCAAAGTGTAGTGAACTACAGAAAAGCAGCCAGGGAAAACAAGAGGAAACAGAATGGATAAACCAGATTATCCTCCAGAAACAGGACTAAATACAGATGCAGATTAGCCTGGCAAACTGAACATTTCTAGGTAGTGCTGATATATTGCTGTACTGCCAAAATTAGAAAAACTGTGTAGGAAGCAATTAGCTACTGTAGCTTTTCCCTACTTAAAATGATTGTTCAAGGCTATATGGTAATATGCAGTTGGTCATACCAAATCAGTACATAAATGCTGGCATGAAAAATGCCATTTTTTCAATCTCATCTTCAAAAAAAATCTAATAGAGTTGAGAGAAATAACAGTTCTTTTCTTGACCATTCTGTATTTACACTTCAATTCTATTTCCAAGACGCAGCTTCGTTGTGCACATTGTATGCATGTCCTCCATAATTAAAGCTTTATTTGAACCTCCCCCCTCTTTCTACAACTCTCTTGGTTAGATCAAAACAGTAGAGACAAAAACTGAAACATGCCTAGGGTGCAGGAGAGAAGAAAGACTATTTAGTGAAGTAGGCTAATGGTGGTGGGGAGGAAGGGGCCGATTTTCACATCTCAGAACTGTTAAGCCTGCAAACTATTACTGGAATCACATCTGGGAACAAAGCTCTGCTTTAAGTAAGTTCACCCATGAGTGTTGCTAAGCAATGGAGAAAAGACGAGGGAGAGGGAGAGTGCCTGACTTTAGGATTAGGAGGATGGATAGAAGATAAAGTAAGGCTTCTGCATAGCTTTATTTATAAAAACTTTCAAGTTCTTTGTTTTTATTGCCTGTCTTCCAAACTACTTGTACCATGATTAATCAGGTTAATCTCATTCATTATCTGTCCAATGCACACCAAGCACAAAGAGAGCTGCTGCATCCTGGAGCACTGGCACAAACATTTGCACACCAGAACTGCCAACATCTGTCTCTGGATTTAACAGGTAAGAACAGGAGAAGCTGTCCTGATGCAAATACTATAGAATTTATAATGTCTATATTTTAGAGAAATACTGCTGATACTTCTTTTTATGTAACTTTAGCTATGCATTGTATGGGAAATAAAATACTTGTGATAGCTAGAGTTTGCTCTAACTCTATTCTTATGCTGGTAGTTACAGAAAAATTAAGTATTTTATCTTATGAGGTCAATAAATGTCATATCTTCACCTTCTTAAATGGAGTTTTTCTGTCCACTCTCTACTGGCATCTTGATATTGTAAAAGTTTCTTGTTCTGCTTTAGCAGGATTGCTTCCGAGCCTTAGGAAAACAACTGCACATTTTCAGCTGTAGACAAATACATTGCCTCATATTATTTCCCAGGAAACATTTGTTGTCTTGTTCAGCTAAATGCCTCCATAAACTATAGCATGTACATTTGTAAAGCATGCATTGTTGGAACAGTAAATTGAATTCTTTGACTCATTTTTACATGGCAGCAGTATTTTTAAAATTTTTTTTAATCATCATAAATACTCCAGAATGCTCATCTCTTTATTACTCAAAATTATATTCCATATGCTAAGGCATTTGCAGCCTCACAGGTCATTTCATAGGCATTAAACTTTTACTGCATACCTGTCTTTTTAACATTTGCTAATAACTCATCTGGAAAGAGAGTGACATTTGTTGCTCAGTAACAGATGTCTGCACACACAGCATGAACTAGGAGCATTTCTCAGCCTGAGATCCTAGATTATGATTAACTACCTAGTCAGTATTCTAGTTACAGATATTATGAAGGCCTTTCCCAAAACTCAAGATATTCAAAACCTGTCACTTCTGCAGCACTCCAGCAGTGTTCCCTGCACATGGGATGCATTTCCCTGACAGGCAATTGGCATTTAACAGACTGAACAATAGAAACTAATTAAGAAGATTGAGTGTTGTAATCACATTTTTATTTTATACACTTTTAATGTTTTCAAAAGCAGAGACTCTGAACCAAACGTTTTAAGCTCAAAGGAGCATGGACACTGTACAAAGGCAAATTAAGCCACGTGCCGAAAAAACAACCTACAAGTTTTCCTCTGAAAGGTGATAAATTAGATACTGAGATTGGAAATTTTCCCATGCCTAACACATAAAACAGGTCACCTCTTGTACTGTATTTTATTTACATACACAGTCAGAAGCAAATCTATGGGCAGTTGCTTTAGAGCTGAACAAGCACAGGCATATCATTTGTCATCCCCCAAGAACTCATCCAGGCAGTCCAAAACAAAGTGATCAAGTGGAAATATAGACCAGGATGGAAGAAAGATGCTGTGGATAACCTAGCAGTTACTAGTTCCATATAGCAAACCTCTTGAAATGGATGACATGTAGAAAATGCACTGAAATCCATCATGTTGCATTGCCCAATTGACTTTTTTCCCCCTTTTGCTTTTTCTTAATGAAAAGCAAGGAATGAGAGAAGAAGAAATCTTCCCTATCAGCAGCAGCAGGGATTGCTGCAGCAAGTTGATAATTCCCTCCTGCTACTCTGCTGACAACCACCAAGCTGCACAGGAAGAGCACAGCATTTTAATCATGGAATTGAAAAACACAGCAGTTCCTGAAGCTTCACCTTACCTTGGCTGATTTACATTAATTTAGGATCAACTGGCTTTCAGCAGAATAATATTATCTATGGAAGATGACAGAGGAGGAAAAATTCAGTGTAACTTCTAGTTTTCCTGTGCATAACAGGCAAGGATCTATGTATATAAACAGTTTTGGAGCATCTTAGATAAACAAGGACTACTGAATGCCTTAAATGCACAGTGCAAACTTGTGGGCTCCCTAATTCCATACTAAATGTTTTATAAGTGTCATACTTTCAAATACACATCATTAAAAGGATAAAAAGTACATTAGCAACTGGCAAGTCAGGGTTCAATTCAGTGTCCACTGGACCCATCAGAAATCTTGTGACAGAGGCCTCAAGGTTTTGGCTCTGGTTCTTTCATCAGATTATCATTTACAACAAAGGCACTCCATAAGGAGCTGCTAAGAGAAATGCAGATCCTGTGTCTAAGGCAGCCAGACACCCCCCAGAATTAAAAATTTGAGCACACAGCAGCTTACAGGCAGCAGCTTTGGGCATGTGGCACAACATCTGCTACACAAACACTAGAAAGCAGACCTGCGGCAAACTGGAGCGGTGCCAGCTCTCGAGATTATCCCCCCTCCAAGGCTGTCAAGTAAATGGACAGATGGCAGCCAATGCACTCACTGGATAGTTAGCTCAGTTAACAATCAAGTATGCTAAATGATTTCAGATTCACTCTGCACCAAGCATTGTACTTTCCAGTGAACCATTAACACTGTGTCCTAATAGAAATATGGTGTGGTATGAAGGAACTGGCAGATCCTGTATTTTACAAGACAGTTTCTCTGGAACAATTTGTCAGGGAACATTAGATCTGCCTTCGTGAATAAAGTGAGAATCTGCCAAGTTTGCCAGGCGGGTTTGTTCATAGTTTTAATTCTACAGTGTTTGAAGAGTGAGGATGGAAACAAACAAAGATGCAGGTCAGTTATCCATGCAAGCTGCTCCCAGCGACACACTCAGCAGAAAGCAGGAGGGATGTTAGGAGCACACAGGATCCCACATCACAGCAGCTGTGCCCCTGTGTGCTGTAGGGCAGCACACAGCTCTCCTGGACAGGACAGCTATTCACAAGCAGCCTGCTGGGTGACACACTTGGTACCCAAGTGCACAGATGTGACAATTCATCCCAGAAAAGCTAATTTGGTTAAATGTGTAAAATCTGTAATGAAAGTTTGGCCTTCCTACAAAGGGGCAAATAATTCAAAACTGAGCACTAGCACAGAACATACAGGTGGACTTTTGGTCTCAGGGTTACATGATACATCTTTAAATTCTTCCTCCTTATGGTTAGATATAATTGCTTTTAAGGACATTTGTAGACTTAGTGACAAGTTTATTCTATTGACTTGCTTTTCCATATATCAGCAGGGCAAGAGTAGTCTGAAAAAAAATGCTGGTTTCTTCTCCCACCTCCACCCTCTGCTCCTGTTGCATATCCCTTTCATCCATTCACCCAAAATCCCATGTAGCTAAACAGCTGGTCAAAAGTGTAATAGAAATTATTTATTACATATTTGGCTTCCATGAGCATTTTATTCATCACTGTTGCACCTAATAAATACCCTGAAAAAAGACACACCACCACCCCTTTTCTGCCTGCATTGGAAAAACTCTTCACCAGAAAGCAGGGGAGAAACCCAAGAAAAACAAGTGGAAAAATAGAAGGACAGGGAAAAGAGAGAACTTAGCTCTGTTGAAGGAGGTAGGAGTTGTGCCATGGATACCAGAAAAGCAGCACCTCACACTTATCTGTTATCTCAGTTCCAAAGAGTAGGACTGAAGAAAACTGAATAACAAAGCGCTTCTAGAGGGCAATCAACAAAATCAGTTCCCTACACAGATAGGTGAGTGCCAGCTGGAGAGCAGCAGCTTCTGACCAGTGCTGTGAAGTCTTGGGCTTGGGCTCTCACTCTGAACTCCCCCAGAGCACTGACCTCCTCCTGCTGCAGGTGCAGAGCCCAGTGGAGCTGCATGGCACAGGCTCCAGAAACTGCCCCAGCAGGGCTGTGCCTGCCTGTGCTCCGGGAGACATCCCGGGTCTGCTCACCTTCCCCCTCTGCTGTGACACCGGCTCTGCTCAGTCACACCCAGAAAATCAGCAACAGCATCAGGAACTGCTGCTGCCTGCTCTTCCAGTTCAGACATGGAAAGGTGCCACAAAAGTACCAGAGCAGGAGCAAGAACTCTGCCAGTGCACTGAGCTCCCTGCAGCCCTCCTCTCTCTTGAGGAGGCAATGTTGTGACTGCCTGTGCCATCACCACAGCAGGGAAGTCAGAGATGCAATTTTAAAAAATAAAGAGCAAGCCAGTCAAAAATGGAGACAGGAGCAACCTCATTTTCTAGCTCAACTTTGTGAAAATCTGATTAGACCTTAGGTGAAATTTAATCTTTGCCTTCCAGACCTTCTGAGACAACAATAAAAATCTCCTGAGCTCATAAAGTACCCAGAGAGGAGAGATACCACTCAACTGCAGGAAAACAGCTGAGAAAAATGATTTTTCTTGGCACTAATCACCAGGTAAATCTGCAAAAAATGTCATTAAAAAAAAGTTAATGATAAAAAGCTACATGTTACTATTTTCAAATACAAAAATACACTTTATCAGACTAAGTAATAAAATAATTTGAAAAAGACAAGACAAATTAGCTACAGCAATCATTTGGAATGCCAGACATTCAGAAGAGAGTATTTGTTCAAATTGCTAAGATAGTCAAGAGACAGAAAATTTGACTCGCAGCAGTACTGCAGTGCTAACATTTCTTTTCCCATTTTTTCCCACTACAAATTTACAGCAAAAACAAACCAACCTACCAGATATATTTTTATATTATTATCAGTCCTTCCCCAGAACAATTCTGCTTCAAAACCAGTCATTAAGCTGGAACCGGCAAAACCCAAAGTTCCAGTCTTTTATTCTCAGCCAGAGGGTCTACATTTCTCCCTGTCCTTGTAACAGCTGTTCCTACATTGCCTTATGAAACACACAAAAATGGGAATTTTTGACTTTCCTCAAAATATTTTTACTTTCATGGACAGATGATACACGGTGTCATTAGCCCCACAAGAGGCCACACTAAATGCTGCATCCTGGGTGTGCTCAGCACAGATCTACAGAAAGCTCTCACTGCAGGGAGTGCTGATTTCTAGGTGCCATTCCCCTCTGCCAGCTCAGCAGTGGCAGTGCACCAAAAGAAGCTTTCTGCTCATTCAGCATCTGCGGTGGAGCGTTTGCCAAGGGTTTGAGCTTGGCCTCTTGGTTTGTGCCTACAGTGCCCGGGATTCCCAGGGCAAACCTTCCACAGCCAAACCTTTCCTACTTTGGGGTTGCTGAGCCCACCACAAGCCGTGTTTTGTTGGCACAGTGTAAAACCAGCAAATCCTACAAAACTGATGTTTCTTAGGTTCTTCCAATGCTCTGCTTAAAGTCCAACAAGATCAGCTTTTGCAGCTTTTGGTAAGAAAGCACGCAATTCTTCCCAAAGTACAGCAATCTGGGAAATTAAAAAATAAAAGGAAAAAAACAGATATGAACAGGTGGTAAAATTGTATTTTTGATCTTGTCCTCTAATAATCTAGTATAGCCGCCATTTCCAACCAACTCATTTTTATCACATCATACAAGACAAAATGATACATGCAGGAAATATTAAAAAACAAACAGATGCTAAAATAATCTTAAAATATGGATGTGCAGAGCCAAAATAATTGAGGATGATGTGCACAGACCAAGTTAAAAAACTAGAGTATGGTAGATATATATATATATATGTCTCAATCATCTAGGAACTCAATTTTTGCATGCATTGATTCCCCCACATCCTTATTGATTCTTGTAGAATCCTTCACTTAGTAAATCCATGTCTCATACAACCATGCACAAAAACATGGTTATGTTGCATATGATTACCTAGTAGAATGTCTGTGGAATAAAGCTTGCTGATTAAAATTCTATTTTAATCATGCAATTAAAAAGCCTACAGTAATATTGCAACTGAAATACTTGTAAAATGCATCTATGCAGAAAGCTAGAAAACTGGAATAAGTATGGTATTCTGATCTCTTACTGTACAGATGTACAATAATTCTCAATCTGTTCTTGCCTGGGCAAGTCAGAGTGTGTGCAACATTCAAGATTAATTAGAAGGAACACGTGTTCCTCATGAATGATGCCATGTCTAGTACTATATGTAAATTAATTCATGTCAGCATGGGCCACGTTGCATCATGATTTTTTTTTTTTTTAGGAAAAGGATGTACTATTTTTTGACTGCTATTACTACAGATTGTCTATTGATTTTACAATAGCTGTAGAGAAATTTTATAAAAATAAAATATTGGGCAATATGCAAGTTGGTTTTCTGCTGTTGTTTGATTTTGTTTGATCTTTGCCAACTAACTGGGATAAGAGAATTCATAAGGTATGAACACATCATATTCTGTTTGCGCATCTGTAACACGAACAGAATGGTTATCACAGAGCCTCAACAGCAGCCACCTCTTCCCAGCTTAATGCCTTGAGGATACAGCCTCCAACACCAAACACAAAATAACATCACATTACACATGCAGAATCCAAGGTCTCAGCTTTAACTGTCCTTTGATCTTCCATAACTGAAGGAAGTGTAAACCAAGATCAGGTTTATTAACTACAGATCAAAGTGCAGCCTAGTTCTTCCCTTTCCAACAGCAATTAAAGACTGGAGGAAAATTTCTAGAGAAAATTATTTTGAGATATATAGGTTATTTTTGCAGTCATTGACTGTGCCATTCCAATTTAAAAACAACTTCAGGACACTATGACCCACATTTCTCCCAGCTCTTGCTTGGAGATTGCTGTTCTTCCTCTGGCATTAGAGTGTTTGTTAATTGGGAGCATGGATACATAGCAGCATGTTAAGAGCTAACAGAACTACTGCAGTAATATAGTAAAAACTTAGAGGTACAATCATTTTAAAATGCATTTTATCCTCAAAATGCATTCTTCCAACTGATTCAGTTGTACTGAGAGATTGGTGGTACAGGTTATTTGAAAACTTATTGAGTATGAAAAACCAAAGATATTTCTCCAGCCTTGGAAGCACCTTGGAAATTGCCTTCTGTTCTCAGCATCATGTGAATTAATCACTTAAGTGCACTGCAAAACAAAAAGCTATACTGCACTTGGATTTCACTTTTAGGAGCAGTTTAGCCACCTTTTATAACCCAAAAATTGCAATTCTTTACCATAGCAGCAGCTTAAAACACATTATAGTGTCTAATTTTTTTTAAAACTTAATTGTAGAACACTCTTAATATGGCCTTTAAAATAAAATATAATCTAAATGCCATAAAAACCTTGCAGCTTCTTACACAATTAAATTCTTTGAATGAAAAGCACTATCTTGCAGTTTTATAAGTCAAACCAGCAGATGTATATGCTAAAGCAAAACTCAGGGTAAACAGATGCCATTAATGATTGAGACTTGTGACTGAACTTTTTTCCAAATATAAAGCAATATGAAACCAAGACATCTGATAATGACATGCTTTTTGGGGGTATTCACACAGATACATCAGTCTTGAAACAGGAAAAATGTTTTCATCACAAGTTTGATCGTTCCCACAGCAGTCAGCAGGAGATTTGGGGTACAGGTGTCAGGAGCATAAGACTGGTTCTCGTAAAGCATCACCACCCTCAGCTTCTACCATGCTAAGTCAGCTCACCTAAAACATGTCCTAACGTAGATTTTATTTCTTAAAATACCAGTTGAGAGACAAGTGATAACAGCTAAAACTCAGACTATCTTCTTCATTAAAAATAACACAGCCGTGCCTCTTCAAATTAACACTCTCACCCCCTCTTCTCCAGCTCATCTCCAGTACCCTCTGCCACATTCCAGTGCCACCAGACCTTCACATTAGTGGCTGGATTGCATCCAGGGTTCATCATCTTACAGCTGGTTTCAAAACCACAAGGTAAATTAGCATTTACCCATGTAGATGCCCAGCAATCATTACCATACTATATTCAGCTCTCTCCTTATATTGGCAAGTTTGCTCAGTATAAAAAGTTGGGGTTTAAAAAAAAAATAAAAAAATCTAAAACTACAGCCAATACTGACACGTTTCCTTATATTCCCAAATTAGTTGCATAATGCTGCTGCCCTTTTGTAAAGATAGATCACACTGGCACTTCAGAAATGGCTGCAGTTTCCAAGTGATGACAGAATTTCACATCCCCGCCCTATTCCCACCGAGTGCCAGGATCCTTTCCAACGCCTGCAGCAATGCTTTGAAGTAGGTGCAAATGCAGCAAATGCAAAAGATTAAAGGATTCTGGAGTTCATGGAAAGAGGTGCAGAGCTCACTATCACCAGGAAGATTCAACTAAACATTTTAAATTTTTATTTAAACAATTTCATCATGAGATGAGTTGCACCATAATACTTTTCCTCGGGATATGTTTTACATAACTGTATATGCTGCCTGTGACTAAATCCTTAGGTGCATAGAAATGGACACACGTTCAGCCTTTCAGCATCCTTCTCTGAGACAGTGCAGATCTCACACAAAAATAATAACATACCAAGAGCTGAAAGGTTAAAAAATGTTCAAAATAGACAGCAATATTACCTCAACATTTTCTTTTCTAAGCAGCTTTCACACAGAATGTTTAAAGAAGTTTCACATTTAAAACATCCTCCTACAGGGGGAAACTGCAATATTTCTGACAGACATTTTCGTTTTTGTTAGGCATTTCACTTACTCAGTATCCTGTCAGTTTAGGAACTAAGAATCAGGGCTTTCAAAAATCAACTGATGACATGAGTCCCAGTCACTGTCTGCTCCTCCAAAGGTGGCTTACCAAGCATTATTTCTTTCAAGGCAAGGGGAGAGGAAGAATGGGGTTGATGGCGATTTTTTTTTTTTTTAATTAATCCTTCAAATCACAACTGTTAGCCAAGTCAAAGTTGAATATTCAAGTAACAAAGGTTTCCACCTCAGTCACTGTTGCTGAATGTCCTGGAGCACACCAGTAGCAAAACCTGCATACCCACAGGGTATCACAAAATCTGTTCTCTAAGACATTTTGACATCAGCTTTCAGAAGATGCAATATAACACAGGGTGCTGCAAATTTAGGTGGCTTTTAAAGTAATAGGCCATAAAAGACTCCCTAAAACTTTCTGATGAGTGAGTATACAAACAGTTGAAAATGCAGCTACAGTGATGTTTTATTTCTGTTGTTATCTACAGATAAGTATGACAGATTTGGAAACAGAAATAGTCTTATTTTAAAGGCCATAAATAGAGCAGAGAAGGTGCCCTCTGTTTCTCTACTATTTCTATTCAACTCTGGGTCTGTCTGCCCAAACTTCATCCTCAAACCTGAGCTCCAGCCTCTGCCTTTCCCAGATGACGTATCTTGCCTTCCCCAGTCAGATCCTCGACTCCATATCCCCTTTCCTCCAGTCCTAACACCTCAGGCCCATTCTCCCAGCCCACCACAGAGCTCTTCATTTCCTGCCCATCCATGCTCCTTCCTCACCCTCTGCCCTGACTGCAGACCCCAGCACTGCCTTGGGTGGTGCAGGAGCAGCCTGTTGGAAGTATCCTACAAGAGCTGAGCCACAGTAACTACAGCAAGATGCTTTTATATTTACTGAAATCTTGGATCCACAGTTCCCACAAACCTGCATGGAAGTCATGTGAAGTGTGCTGGAACTCGCCACCTAATAGCTGACCCAAAAAAGCATTAGTTAGACTCCTGTTACTGATACACTTTCATTTTAGAATCAAACACAAATTGTCTAAATACATTTAACAAAGATTGAGTTGGGATTTTCTCCTAAGACCAACATTGCTGAAATAAAGCTGAAGCAGAAGTAGATCCAGTTTCTCTTCCTGGACCTGTGATATAATTCCATCATAGCAGATTTGTCCTAATATTTCTCTCCCTCTCCCATCCTAGACAGACCTGCTGAAACAATTCACACATGGGCATTACCAACCCCACTGTCCTTGTATAAGACCTCTTCCTCTTTGATCTGTTTCCCATTGCTTTATTAAAATTCAAGAAAGAGAGGAAGACTGGGAAAAGGCAGGAAATGAGGGAGTGTTAGTTACACAGTTTGAACACTTAGGACTGCTGCAAGGTGGAGAACACCGTATAACTAGTAGAAATATTTGTCAAGATGAGTTTAAAGGCCTAACACAAAGAGTATTCTGAGTTACTGTGCCTTATGCTTAACAGAGTCGGCATGAGAGCCCTAAGGCTACAGTAAAGTTAACAAGCATGAACAACAGAATTGCCAACACCAGGACACAGTTTATATGTATCCTGTGCACATGCTTTTTCAAATGTAACTAATTTTTACCAAAGATAGATAGGAATACTAATGAATATCTCAGCCTGTGGCACTGGTTTGGAGAGGTACCATGCACAATGAGAAAGCACAACAAAATTAAGAACTTCTGAAAAATATATTAGCAGTAATACCAATTTTTAGCTTCTTGCTGCTTTCCCTTATATTTCAGTGAGACCTAGTGAAGTCATTATGCAATGATTTAAATTTTCTTCACTTGTGTAGAGCAAGTCAGGCTTTTCTAAGAGGGTCAGTGCCAAGACACTTGTATTTGATCTATCTTCTTTCCAAGCTGGAAGACCATTTGCTCTTCTCTAAGCCCTATATCGCACTAGGGTGGAACACCACCCTAAACTACTACATCCTCAGACCTCCTCTGAGCTTAGGAGTTAAATTTATCATTTTTCACCAATAGAGTCACACCTAGAGGCCCCAAGGAGTGAAGACCTAACACTGTTTAATCTAGTCTGCCCCCACTCCTTCTCAACAAGTCCTTTAATAACCCAAAGGTGTGAAGAGATGAAAGCAATGCAGCAAAAGCCAACAACTCAAAATACTAAATAACTCTATTCCCTGACTTGTGACTTCTAAGTTTCCTTGGCCAGCCCTCAAAGGTTCTTCCTGAGACCAGGAGGCCTTATCTGATGGCATTCAACATCAGTAACTTCAAAGTCATGTTCTGCAGGCATGATGGGGAAATCAATCCAACTGTGATATCCAGTTATTAGATCAGCTATTGCCACTCAGAAAAGAAACCTGTGAACCTGCCCATGGAAGTGTCAGCTCAGTGTTCATCAACAAAGGAAAAGAGTCAGAGGAACAATCCTCCAAGGAGCAGAGAACAAATCTAGCACACCTTCATGTGTCTGTCGCTACAAACTTGGATGGTGGCATTCAAGTTTTGTTTTACATTTTTCAACTGTTTCCAGCTTTGCTTCTAATCACAAAAGAGCACTGGGGACAAGAAAATTCTAGAAGAAAAAGGCAGTTGTAGATAGAAAATGTCATCAACACTGAAAGAGACTAGAACTATGATACTCTTTCAGACTGGGAAAAAAAGGGGATTTAGATGGGAATAAACTATCACAACACAGATTTGGAGTTTACAACACTTCTCAGAGCTAGAACACTTCTTCAGAGCACAACTCTGAAGACCCAATTTAGATCCAGATTGCTATGGGCAAATCCCTCAGAGCCCCCAACCAAAAGGTCATTTGAAGTGGCACCCAGCAGTAGAGAAAAGATTTGTACAGCATCTTCACCATGTCAGCCAGGGGACAGGATGAAGCCAGGCTGATTCAGGGTTCCTCCCAGCTGGTGTGTGCCAAGAGGCTCCCACAGAGCACTGGCCAGAAGCTAAAGCTGCCCCCAAGATAACCTGCAATCTGAAATGGGAGACTGTGCAAAGACACCACCTGCTCCCCCTTGCAGTGCAAGCAAGCCTCTGGATGGGAGCCAGCCCCAGGGGCACAGAATTCTGCTGCTTGTTCACACATATATGCACAAGAGATTGAATGTGTTTCTCCCTAGTGTGGAATTTTTATTTCAGAAAATATAGGGTTGGCTTGGTATTTTCTCATTCCCCATCTCTGTAGATGCCATGTAGTCTGGAGAGAATGAGAAAAATCTATGCCTTCTTAAAAAACTTTTTTTAAATGAATTTAACTCCTTCCACTGCCTTAGGCAGAAGATTCAAACCAAGATGAACATATGTTTTCATACTTTCAAGCAAGTCTCATCAAGACCACGCTTACAAATGCATCCCAGAAGTAACACAGTCAATATTATCCTATAATACAGCCTAACCCATTGTAGAAGGCTTTTCATATAACTAAGTTGATGCAAAGAGCCTCCTTGTTCTTTGAAATTTAAAACCAAGAATTTGTGCCAGAAACTGTCCAGTATTTTTCACCAAACAGGAGATTTGGCCTCTCAACCCCACAAGCTCGTGATACAAGCAGTGCTCTCCCCTCCACAGCTCTAGCACAACACCAAACCCTGCATTTTAAAAATAAAATTGCATTTTAATCCAGCACTTTTTTGTGTGACTGTCTTTGGGCATAGTGAACACAGTCTTCCTTCAAGCTTTTGTATCTCAAAGTTATTGCAGACAGAAATCAAAGCCTGTGTCCACTGCTATAAGAGCACTGATCATGAAGGAAACACACCAGAACTAAACTGATACTGAATTGAATGCTCTGCTCTGTTATAAAGAAAAAGAGCAGTGTGTGCTGTAGCCTTTTTCCCAACCTGGAAATTAAACTCAAGATAATTTTAGTAAGGAGGTAAAATAAAAGGAAATCTTTATTTGAAGGCCTTCAGAGGCAATTATGGAAAGATGTCCACAAAAGCCCACTCCCCTAGGGGTGAGTATATTTTTATAGGTTTTAGGAAATTAGCATAATTGATAAAAAGCACCAATTAGGAGGACAAGTGGTGATGCAACTCCCTCCCAGGTCAAGCCCCTTCTCTGGAGCCCCCCCTTCACCATTAGTAGTACTTGGTCCATGAGAATGTGTCTTGAAGAGTTGTTCTTGGCCTCGGTTCCCAGGAAGAACCAAGATAGAACAGAGCCTTGTACCTCCTGGGGCTTGGAGCTCTGCAATTTGTTTTGTCTTTCTGCTTAAGGAAAGGCTATGGAAAAGTACTAGGAAAAGTAGTCACTAATGCAATAGGCTACAGAGCTGCAAATACGTGTGTGAAGAATAGAGAGAACATAAAGAAAATAAGGCAAAACCTAAAAAGCATCAGTGTGAGCACGGCAATTGTTATCTGAGGTCTAATTCATGGGAGAATCAGCTCTAAGACTCTGTATTGTAATATACCAGCCCAAGAAAATGAGAAGGAAATGCTTCAAATGGTGCTACAATGTTTATTTTCTAATTCAGGCATCAAAGAGGACAACCTAAAAGGTTGCTTGACTTTATCAGCTCATTGCTCCATGACTGGTCCTGCAGATTAAACTTCAGCATAAGTTTAGTTTTCCCTAAGGCATCCTACACCTTATACCTGGATTTTGTCTGTCTGACCTCCTCCAGGAGACACCAGCTGCCCTGCCTTGGACAACAATAGGTTATTAAAAGTTTTCACAAGTCATAACATTTAATAAATTTGAGGTTTGGGCTGGAGGGAAATTGCAGGGATGAAGATGAGGGGAACAGTGGGAAGAGGCTCATAGGTGACTGGAGCAGTTGGTCAGCTTGTGATATCCTGGCTGGCAGTCTCTCAAATCACTGACCTCCCAAAGAGTCAGTGAAGTGTCTGTCACAGGCTTTTCCCTCTGCAGCTTCACACCCCATTAACATGCTCTGCAAAGTCTACTGTCTGCACAGGAGGAAGCATCACCTCTTGAATCTTTACACCACTCACTCCTGTTTTGACAGTGCTTGATTATAACCTATGGTGTAAAAAAAAAAAAAATCAAATGCATTTGTCTGCCTGCATTGCAGAGTGAAGATATTTAGCAGATACACGGTATCTGCTATTTCAAAGTTATATCCAGATATTAAATTGCAGAGAAATAGTCTGTTGACTGCTTCTAGCAGAAACACAGAGAATTATTTTAACAATCTCAAAACTATTCATTACTGTGGAAGGAACCAAAAACAGGCATATCTGGAAGAGACAAAGATCCAACAATACAAAAATACAAACTCATGACATGGAGGACAGCTGTGGAAAACAAAATTAGCAATGCTTTCACTGGTCAGAGCCCATACTGAAATGATAACTAGAAACCCAGAGTGATATTATGCTTTTGTTATATGACCTTGTCAGAACTTAACTTGGCTGTACAAGTCTTGTAGTTTTGTTCTTTCATTTCAGCCCTAGAGCCAAGTATCACTTAGATACATTTATTTTCTCAGCATGTCGCTTTAGGAAGTTGTAATTTTACTCAATACACAAAGTCATTTCTCTGTTCTCAAAAAAAAAAAAAAGCCTCTATCCAAACATGTGCATTGTGCATCTAAACAGTAAGGAAAATCATTGCATTAAGAAAGCATTTCATTACCAGCCATTTAGACATCTTTGCTGAAAAACTGTATTGAATAGCACATTTATACTACAGGCTTCCTTATGTTCTAAACTATGTTTTGACCACGATATCCATCCACACTCAGCCTTCCTGTCCACTCTTGCATATCCCACAATTGTTACAGTGTAGAGTGAAATTCCTACTTTGCTTTCAGCTAAAATTTCTAAACACACACATTTGCAGCATTAGTCCTGCTAAAATGCTGGAAGACAGAGCCTATACATTTGCTCTTACTGTATCCACGTGGTCTATTCTGCTTTGCACTTACCTGGTTAACAGCCCTCTCATTCCTTCTATGAAAGCTGCTCTGCTAAGTTGACCAATGCCTGGCATTTCCTCAGTATTCTTCCAGTAGCCCAAGGAAAAACCTAAAACTGTAGATAAAACTTATTGTGCCCCTGTATTCATTAGATGTCCTGTGCAGTGACACCTACAAGAGGTCAGCAGAGTAAGGGTCAATTATAAATAAGAGAGCAAAAAGGGCTTGAGCCAGTTGGCCTCTGAAGGTACCTGAACCATTCCTCAATTTCCAGGCCATTATTAGCAAATTCAGCAATGGCAACATTGCAGACCTTCTTTATCATCTCTTTGGCCTTACAATTACATGTACTACCAGTCTAACAATCTAATTAAACCTTTTCCTGCTAAACACCATATGGTCAGGCCACATCACGAGCCATTGCATGACAATGTAAGTTATCAGAAGGAACAAAGCAGAAGGTCATGTCTCAAAAGGTCAGCTCCTATTTGCTGCCTTTCACAGCAGCTGCTCATAGCCCTCATTTTCCTCAGCAAACACCCACAGAATGGTGATCAGCTTTTATAGACTTCAAATACTCACACACACCTTGTAGCAAATTAATTTTGGAAACTAAAGTACTACTGCAGGCTTGAATAGGGCTTGGGCAGCCCTTTCCAAAGCAAGCACCCAGTTACTCTGAGCACATTCACCAGCCATTAAAATACATATAAACCAACTTCCACTCCAACTTGCCAAGACACTCCTGGGCTGACAGCCCCCAGGTAACACCAAGTTTTTATCACAGGCTTCCTGACCCTTATGAGGAAGAGCCAACTATACACAAATTTCCACATCCCCTGCGCTCACTTCAGTATGTGATGCCAGCCATATGTCACTGACTCTACACACCTGCTTCAAGGGCAACAAGCTAGACTGTGACTTTTACCAAATGCCTGCATCCTGCCAGGAATTAATTTCTCCCTCAAGCCCTCCTGACATTTCCATGGATCTGAAACTGTTAATTAAACACTTCCACTTGTGTCCTTTCTCCCGGTTTGCATCCTGAATGCAACACCAGTGCAGCTGCAAGCAAGAACCGTTCATCAGCCTTGCTTCCAGCTGGGTTTGACTACAGCAAGGAGCAGAGCTGAACTCTTCCATTCATCCCACAACCCTTCTCTGGAGTCCTAATGGACAAGGGAACCCTAACATTAACCTAGTACAGCAATAACAAAGCAATTAAATCCTTGAGGAACACACAGAGCACCCCACAACTGCAGCTGCATTGCCATGGGTACACAGACATCAGTCATGCAGCTCTTTCCTTGGAAATTTGCAGCTGTGCTTTGCGGGCTTCAACTGGCACACAGGGAGCCTGAGAGCTGCTGCAGATGCCTTGAACCAACACATGGAAAAAGTTTCCAGCTTAATTTCAAGATGATATTTTTCTGATCGATTTCTATCTTATATATACTGCATTCCTGGAGATTTTTTCCAAAAACTGTTTCCTTGTATTTTGCCTACATGCACAGGAGAAATATTTTAAACAAACCTTCTCCTTTAACTGTTTGCTTAAGTGGTTGCTATTGCAATGAATTATCTTTCTTTAGCCACAGCTGCCTCCCAATGGATTTCTTCTGTTTCTTACAGGGAATTTAACAGCAGTCTCTCCAATCCAGCAGAAATGACAAACTGCTTTAGTTTAGTGAGGCTCCATGCTGGGTGAGTCCCAGAACCTCCTATTCTTTACAAATAGCATTTCTTTTTAAAAGGTGCAGAGAGTTTGTTTCCATATGCTCAGGATTTCTCAATACTGCTGTTCTTACAAACTAGTAAATGAATGCCTCCAGCTAGCAGTAACATTTCTATCAATGTAACAGCCCAGCCCACAGGGATCTAATTTACTGAAACTGGTTAAGTGCTACACAAACATCATCTAGAGAGATTAATTGGCTGTTAAAGTTTGATTGCTTTGCAATCCCTTGGTGATGGTTGGAAAATGAAAAAGTGATCTTTTGTCATTACGTAAATACCTTAAGGTACAGTATATATGCAGGGCTTTGTGTACATTTTATAAACACAGCAAGTCTTCAGTGGGTAGGAGAGCCGTGACCCATTTATTTATACTGAAGTTTATTTAGTATATTCATTATGGATGACATTTTCCTGAAGTTTATTTAGGAGCAAAGTCTTCCCAGGCTGTAATTAATCCAAATTAAAACACATTTATGCTGATCATTAAAGCAATTTGTTGGAGACAAGTTTCCATTTGATCATTTCCCAAAGTCTGTATTACTGTATTCTGAATCTTTCATTTCCTAAGTGCAACTTGTCATTTCTTCTAAAAAAAAAAAAAAAAAAAAAAAAGAAAAAAAGAATACCCCAAAGCCAGATACCCCGACTTCTGGAATTTTTTCACTCAGATTCCCTGAGGTTATCGGGGAATTTGGTGTCACTCTTCTATTACTCAGTTTTCTCCATTTCTGGTTTGTAAAACTCTTAATAAACCAAGGGTTTTATAACCCTGGTTTTGTCAGGGGGACAGCGCTGACCAGATGTGAGGAAGGGTGCACAGAACAGCTCAGAGCTCTGCTCACTGACCATGCTACAAGATTCTGTGAGGAATCAGGACTAGAGCCCAGCCCAATGAGCTGTCAGTGGGATCATTCCATACAACTTCAGCAAATGAAAATTGCTGATTTACACACTGCAATCCCGTGGATATAAGAAACTACTTTTTCCTGAGAAGCTGTCACAATTTTTTCACAAGCTACCTCATTGACAACACATCTCCAATACCTACAGGCATGCTCAGAGGGATAGATCCCCCTCATTAGTGTTTGTATCAGTGTTTAGGATGGTGCAGTAAGGATCAGAAATACATAGGCAACAGAGTATGAACAAGTGCTACTAAGATCAGGGTGGAATTACTGAAATCACTACCAGCAATGTGAATAAGAAAAGAAACATTTTTCAGATTCAGGGGAATTTGAAGCTCTTGCATAATAGGAAAAATCCTTTTTATTCTTAGGCTCAGGAAAATCTGATCAGGAATCAGCAATACAAAATCCTCAGCATCCCACATTAAATTGCTCTTCCACTGATAAATGACTAAATATCCATAATAGTTCAGCATCTGGGTTGCATGTAAATCTGTAATACAAAGGATGGGGAACAACTAGGACCCATAGCACAGACTTCATATAAAACAGTCTTAAAATAGACTTTGCAAAGGCAGGGCATGAAGAATTTAAACAATTTGCAGATAGCGATACATTTGTAATCTGGATATATGAACAAAAAACATTTTGTTGTACGCTACACGAGTGTGACAGCCCATTTATTGAGGAATTTGCACAGTTCTGAAAGAGAGAAATCTGAACAAACTGTGTTCTCCAGCTGGGGTGTAGGGCAGGGGGTGGAAGTTAAATCTGTAGTGAAGTCCACAGCTGGTACAGGAAAATAGGTAATGGCCTTTTGGGAAAAGTAATGGAAAAATCCATGATTGTGTGCATTAACAGATAGCCCTAAGTTACCATTGCAGAACAAAGTGCTCAGATACCATGGTGATGAGCATGTTATAAAACAAAGAGTGAGTACCAGCTTATACAGTAAAGGGTTCTAAGAGAACTGTCCATCAAATGGCCCTGGACCAAGCTTGTTTAAAAAAAGAAAAACAACTGAAAAACACCAAAACAGCCAGAGGAAAGGCATCTCTTGGCACAGGAGGTGCTTAACTCAGTCCTTCAGAGCACCTTATCCACCTTATAATTGGAGCTTTCAACTTGCCTTTGGCCATTTGATCAGATCAAGGGCCAGCAGAGGGGAGGGAGAGGAGTTTGAAGTTTGAAAACCAAGTTCTTCCAAGCTGAATGCAGATGTCAGCTCTGCCACTGTTTTCAAAAGCTGGTGTACACATCCTTCCCCCTCCCACCTGCCTTCTCTTCCACCACCACACCGTGATGCCTGGAGAGCCATGCACTGCCCAGGAGCACTTAATCCAGGAGATGCCACTTACATCCAGAAGATCATCACTGGATTTGGCAAGTGAGATATGCTGGAGGCCAAGATAAGCAGGGGAAGAGGGAATCCCCTGTTTGGAGCTGTTAATTACCATCTACCAGGCATGTCTTTGCCACTGAAGCCTGAATTTGCACTCTGCACTAGGGGTGAACACACCAAACCCTACTTTAAATTATTTAAAACTACCATGCAGCTGGCTTGGATCATGTTTGTGTAAAATAGCTGACTCAAAACCTCAGATTGCTTATCCTGTTCAGATTACATTCCCTCACTCATTCCTGTATTTAAATGAAACCATTTCAAAATAGGCACCTATATCACTTAAGGAAGAAATACACTTTAAAAGAAGTAATAAAACTGTCTCCTTTCTGCAGTGAAAAGGATCCTAATTGCCTTACACTTACTAACACCTCCCAGATTTATGGTGCCAGTTGGATTCATCTCCCTCATATCCCATTAAGAGTGGCTATTTCCTGTCAAAGATACACTGAGCAGACCCTGTGCTCATGCTCTAACCCCAGACAACAAGAATGGCAGCTCCCTTATTTACACTGAGTCCTCTGGCAGTAACACTGTTTACCTTCTTTGCTGCAGCTGTGCATGTTGGGATCAGCACTTCAAGGATTTTTATGTTCACTTGAAAGTGTCTTTCCTGGGCAGCACGCTGTGGAATCTCACCCATTATATACGATGCTTTAAACTGGCTCCCACCTTTTATAGCTTCCTAACTGACTGTTCTGCAATTTACGAGCAGAAACTTAAATGATCTGAATCTCCTGCATCTAATTGCAGCAAGGGAGGCCGCAGCATTTGTTGTGCCTTTTCATCGATTTCCAGCCTCGAAACCCTTGCTTTGTACAGCACTGTCAGAGGCAATTACGGTACACGTGTAAAGCCTGGATTCCATCATAGATCCTAAAGTCTCACTCTACAGAGACCCTTCAGAACCTGTAAGGCTTGCTGATGGTTCTAATTTCCTTTCTGAAAAGGCCCCAAGTCTTTTCCCTCCTCCCCCTCCCACCAAGCATATCGAGTTGTTCAGTTTGTGGAGGTTTTTCTGGGTTTTTTTAATGAAATCAATACCCCATTTCCTTAATATCTTTAAAGACTTTAGGCATGTTCAATATAGAATTTTTGTCATCTGGCTTCTATTGAGAGCAGCAAGACACTGATAACAGAAGAGCTGCCAGCAATTTGTAGTGCCCAGCATCATGTCTACACAACTTTCCACAGAGATTTCACGATTCTGGAAGGATCTCCTTGGTTTTTCATACTGTTTTGCAGTCTGTCAATGAGACTGGTTTGGAATTCAGGAGGTAAAGAGTTAATCATATGACATTTTCTCCAAGTGTTTTCTCATTTGGGCTATTAAAATTCACTTAAACTTTAAAACAGTTTCTAAGACTTTCCACTTGAATGACATCAAACAGTGCAGTCTAAAGTTTTCCAGTATGTCACTTGACCCCTCAAATGAAGGCGTTTTATGTTAGTCACATTCTAGACCTCAGCAGTCTCTTAAACTTTGAGGTTTCATTTATTTGTTTTAAAGTCTGCTTAAAGCTTTTAATCTCCATTTCCCCATCCAATACTGGGAGATACAAGTTGTTTGCCACATACTACTTACCATTTCTATTAGCTTAAAACAATTCCTGTGTTGCTTTTCTGGTATTTGAATGATGACTAAAACATCTTAGCACTCCTAGCATGCAGTTACTGCACCTGAAAGTCTTTCATCATAAGTCTGAACAATTTTCCCATATTTTTCAAACATTGCTTTCTCACTGAAGGAGTTAGAGTGCCTTTCACCACAGTTTGGATTTTTAAATCTAAAGTAACCAGAAAGTTATTTGAGTTCCATAGGTAGCCCAGTGGAAGACTCCTTTAGTGCCACAATCTAATAGCATTCACAGCTTTTATTAGATTGCTTTAGCAGTGATTAGATTGAAACCATATACTGAATGCTTTTTTCAGCTATGTTATAGGAAAAAATTTTCCTTAAGTTTCATTTATTTTATAAAGTTGAAAAAATAAAATATTTAAAGTCAGATATCACAAGAGCTTATGGATATTTACTTTTACAGACCCTAACATGGTGCACTACTTTTCTTCTATGATGTTCAGCCTAATGCCTCCATTCATGCTATTGCAGATGGAAACTTGAAATATCATCAGGCCTCTGCTCACCTCAACAATTTGGCCTTTAATTCATAAGATATCACATACAAATGTGAAAGAGCTTAATAGAATTCCAGTCTTTCACTGAAAAGTACAAAAAATTAACACTACACTTGCCATTTTTTCACTGAGCTGCACTTTCTTTAGATCTCTGGTAAAGGGAACACGGCCCACTTTTTAAAGCAACAGAGGATTTAAACTGTGAGAGGCTGATTTTTAAGTTCTCTGCTCAAGTGAGAGAATAACACAGTTACATGGCATTAGAGGAGATTAATAAAAGATTAGGTGAAACAGCCAAGCACTGCACAGATTCTCCATGTTCAGTTTGATTAAGAGTAGCACACAGAGAGGTGATTTACACCATTTTACCCTGGAGATAGAGAGGTGGTGTGGGACAGAAGGGCTGAACAAGGCTACTGACTACATTTTCTCTATTAATTTCTATGTTTTTCAACACAACACAGACCCAGATATACTGTTTGGGTTGTGCCATACTACCCTAGAAAGGAATAATGCTCTGTACACTTGCAAACAGAGCACTAGATCAGAGCATTCATGTCAGTGTCAGTAAAGGGACAAATCAGTTTATTTCTACAAGACATAAAATAATGACAACACTTATCCCTAGTTCTTTCCCACCCAATTCTCCTTATGACTTTTCAAGCAAGAGCAGTAACCTCATTTGCCAGAATAAGCACAAAGTGTTGTTACAGCCCATTTTGTTCATTTTTTTCTTATTAAATTCTGACACATAAAGGCCAAACCCAAACAAAATATGCATGTTCCACAATGTCAGTCATTGAAGACCTGCCTTACCCTAGCAAGCATCTATATCTAAATATCATTAAATGCTACACAAACAGTTAATATCAACATACTGACTGCCTGCAAAAAGGAATTCCCTCCACTTTCATGTCAAAAAAAGCCTCCTCAAAAACCCCCACAAACAAAAAAATACTCCCCACATTTGGGGTAAAGTCACTCCCAGGTTGATCCTTTGCAGAACAAAACTGTCAAGATAGACAGTTCAAATTAACTAATTCTAAGTATTCTTATTAACATTTAGAAACAAGCTTTCTAAACATTGTCCTGATAGCAATGCTGGGGTTAGAATTCTAAGAGTACGCATAGATGCTGATCAGCTCCTAAAACCAACAGCCCTGGCATTTTTGTTAAAATAGTAATCCCTGCAAGCATTCATCCCTTAGTACAGCCTCAGAATTACAGCATTTCTTGTCACTCCTGAAGGAATTGCTCTAATATCCTTGACACTGTGGCAGATCCAGGAGCACAGAGCACAAATGCAGACTTCCAGGAAACTTCACCTGTGCCTTTATTGTCTTATATTCACTAGACAATAGCAAATATCTGGCTCTAGAATTAAAATGTCTAATTTATTCATATTAACCTTACTGAAAGCCACTACCCTACTGATGTGTCCCTCTGGAGAATCCATGGCTCCAGTTGCCTGAGGTACTTTTCAGCTGTCTGTTTACTGAAACAATACTTTAAAAAGGAAAAAACAACCAGAAGATAGGGGGAAAAAAAGAAAACCAAAACACCACAGACAAATGCAAGAGCTCTCAGGAGACTGGATTTAACAGCATTTGTAGACCATAATCTGAAGACCCACCCTGCTCAAGTGATTGTTGCAATTTCTTCGAGAAAATTACAAATAGAATTTTAATTTATTTAAAATAAGGTTAATTAAACTGGAATTCATGACTACAATTTCTTTCCCTTGCCTTAGGAGTAAAAAAAAAAAACAACCACCCCAAACTTTGAAAAGCATCAAAAATTTTGATGATTAGCTTGTTCAAAACATTTGTTCATATCTCAGGTTACAAAGGAAATCTTTGCATCATTTTCCCCTCATACGGGAATAGTATAAGAGCATATTAATATTCCCTTTAAATTTCTCAATACTTGAAGCTGAATATCACAGCCCTTTCAAATTACATAAAGAACAACTTGGCATGAAATTAATGTGGATGTGGGACTTTGGTTATTTTTAACAAGTATTTCAAGCACTTTTTTCACTCTTGCCATGCAGCAAGAACTAAGAACATTTCAGTCAAAGTTTAAAAAGGCATTTGACTAAAAATTGGAAGTGGTTAACATTCTGATGCAATTTTAACTGCCACGTGAATATCTAATTGGGCAATCTCTTGCCTTAATGGACTGTTTCGAACTGCTCTGTCCTCACAGCTAATGACTGATTCAGCTCTTACAGCAGAACTAACTCAGATTACACTTCTTATCAATTTTAATTCATGCGATCTTATGAGTTCCTTCAGAAAGGGTAGCCATTTAGCAGACTCCTATAAGCAGATATTCCTCACACATTACCAGGGGAAGTGCTTGGGGGAAGGGATGTGTGTGTGCTGTGGTGTGTGATATGAGACCTCCTTAAAGCATTAGGTGTTATGAAAGCCAAATAACATTTAGGTAAAGCAACTTCTCCCCAACACCCCTACTTTATGCTTTTTAAAATACTCAGCCAAGCAACTGCTTGTTAAATACCACAGAAATGGTCATGATACTACACAAGCTGTAGCATACCCCATAAATCTCGCTGCATATGCACTCATCACTCATATGCAATAGTGATGGGTATATTTTAAATTTCATATAATCCCATTATCTAGCAACACCAAATGCAGACAACTGCATAATTTCCAAAGACAGCTTCTTGGCATATAAACAAAAGTTATCTCCTTACTAATAAATTAAACGACTTTCATTGCGAACCAAAAAAAAAAAAAATTATATTGCTCTATGCCAAGATTATGCATAAATTTATAGGCTGTAAGAAATTAAGAAAGTGTTATCTGTTCAGAAAGAAATCTCTGCACACACAATAACTCCATTCATTTTCATGATCAGCCTTTTGTTCCAGTTTCCTCATGAAGATCTACAGCTTCTTTCCACCTTTGGTTCCCAAATGTAACTTACTTTCATAAATAAGGAATAAATATGGACCCAGTGTCAGCAAGTTCATCTAGCTTTGGCTCTGACCCGTTGATATTTTGGAATACCAAGCAGATGGACACATGCAGCAGCTCTATGTCCCCCTATACAGGGGAAGGCAGTCAGGAGCTCAGTGATGACTTTAAATGAAGGTTATGGGCAAGAGAGCCAGTGCCAGGACTGGGTTGGCCAGAGGGACACAAGAACCTTCTCAGGAGCCAGCCCTAATCACTCTGCTCAGCACAAGATCATTCTCTTCATTGCTTTGCTGAACAAGATCTGCATCCTGTCATGTACACATAAGTGAAGAGGCCTGTAAGTGTACACTGATCAAACTGTATTTGCTAAAGAGTCAAACTTCATTATGTTCTACAGGAGTGTTGCAGCCCAAAAAGGGCAAAATAATCCACTATTTTCTCATGGCTTTGATGTGTCTGTAGAAAAAGTTTCTCTCATCAATACACTTCATATTCTACTAAGTGACCTGACCTAATAATTTAAAAATTCATTAAACATTACCAGCAGTCATGAAGCAGAAGGACAAAGGAAAGACCAACAATTAGCTAAGGTCTAACCAAATTGAAAACACTACAAGAATTAGCTTTTGCTGAAGTTTAGGAGGAAATTCAAAGCTTTAGGTTTTTAATAGGGTTTTTATTTGTCATTTTTCTCTGGGTCAAGGAATTAGGGTCAAAAGTGGAATTATCTGAGTGTTCTTGCTTAAACTCCTCCTGTGGAATGCTAGATGAAGTCCATTGAAAAATAATATTTCAGTTTCTTATATTCAACCAGACACTCATAACTGCACCTACACAAGCTTTACATTTCTTATGTGCCAGCATCCCAACCCCAGGCAATGGCAGCAGAGCCCATGAGGAGCTGCAGTCATGAACAATTTAAGTAGGCACAGACTAAGCATCTGCAGGAACATTACACTCCAAAGCTTCAGTGGTTTGCTTTTTCTTTGCACTAGTGCTTGCATTTTTACCATGTGGCAAAAATATCTAGAGGCGTAGGTTGAAGGGGTTTTAATCTATGACTTGTTTAACTTCAAAACAATAAATAAAAAATAAAAATCAATTAGAACAGCCAGGAAAAGAGAGCTGCTTTTGTTGGCTTTAAATGAAGGAGTCTAATATATCCTTTTATAAACAAACCTCCTCTCTACTAAGGTTTCTTGTAAGAACAAGGCAGGCTCCAAAAGAAGTTCAGAGATTCAGTGAGGATAGGACCCCAAAAGCTCAGAAAATTCATTTGTCTGCAAAGTAGAGCCAGAAGTCCCAAGGGAACAGCATGAGTGAGACTTTCTAGTACTTACCATGTCTGTTCAAGCACAAAGGGCACTGTGAAAACAACCTCTCGGGGTGCTTTTCAGGAAACTAGACATTTTCTGCTGAACCAGCCAGAACCCATTAATTTCAATGCATAAAATGATGAATAGAGAAGCTGGCTGCACTCAAAGGTAAACAGAGCTCAAGGTGGAGCTTGGCAAGCAGCTAGTTTTTGGTAAAAATATCACCTCCAAAAAAATTGTTTCATGCAAAACCACTCAAATTAAAGGAAGTAATTTACATAAAGATTTTATAAATGCTTTTGTTCATCTTCCAGGAATAATCCAGTTGATGAGTTTAATGGCAGAAACAAACATTTCTCCATTAACTTTTAGGGAAAACTTAAAAAAAAAAAAAAA